>JADLSH010000365.1:1112500-1712500 GCA_016169945.1 Trachythela sp. YZ-2020 | reverse complement strand
AAGGTTAAAAATACCTGGTATTTATAAAGGCACTTTTTCACGTTATGAAAAAAATTTTCATCTGGTGGAAAAGGTAGGAAATTTGGGTTAATGAGCAAAAGTAAAAAAGAAAAAACTTGAAAATTCTACAAAATCCTGTTTTCAATTTTTGGAATTTAGTGAAAATCAGAATTGCCGAAACCCACCACTGATTATAGTACAACTAATTTAATTTTGACTATAGTCAAGAATTTGACAGATTTAAAAATCTAATCTCATTAAAAATATTCTGGCTTCAAAATTGGCTCATTAATTGAATTCAATAGGATGCTCTATCCAGTCCTTGTTTTCAGATCAGTCGTCCGGTCGGCCATATCCGTGTTTTATCCCCCCCCCCCCCCCTTTATCGTAATTAGACAAGGGCGTATATTTGAGAGGAGCGTTTATTCTTACATAATTTCAAGAACAATTATGAAATCTTTTTGTTATATCTTTTTAATAACATTTCTATTTAATTTTAGATCAAAGGATCGCCGTGTACTGGTGGGGCTTGTAAAAAGACATTTCAAAACTAAGATCAAGACTGCATGTGTCATGCGTTGAATCGAGAGTCTCGTCTATGAACAGAATACATGGTCATCTTTGTGAAATAAATAATGAATATTAAAATAACACTTAAAATTGCTTTGGTTTATATGCGTTCTACGACTTCTATGTATTACAACTTCTATGCTTGTATATCAGTGCTCGCGTAACAAGTCTGTTTTGGATTGTAAAAGTACATTATCAATATTGATGCCCTGCAGCATAACGCGCGCATAAAAGCCATGCAAACGAAATATGTTTATCAAGTTATATTAAACAGAATAGCACTTGCAACCGCTTTGGATTGTCTATACATTCACGAAAATGCCAAAATACATTTCTTTTTGCGCGAATCGGTTTTATTCGCTCATTGCTCCTATACAAACTGGCTACTGAGTGTGCATGAACCACCATCTCAGCTGCCCCGTGTGAAGTTGCAACGTTTACAGAAATCCACCAATGGTCACTGCCGGTACTAAAGAAACATTTCATAGACGCAACAAAGGCGCAATAACAACCAAACAAACAAATTAATCCATTAGCTTGCAATGCGCCCAGATGCGCCCTATACTTCAGTGTTTTACTCTGTCTAACGCCAGACGATTTTACTCGTCAGTGGTAGGGTACTGCCAGTTAATGGGTTAAATAAACAAAGAAACAATTATAACAAAGCAATGTTAATTCTGGAAGTTCAATTCTATTCTAGTGGAGTTAAGTTGAATTCAATGGAATTCTATTTCTTGGTGCTTACAGTTACACACAAGTCACAATACTATACTCTTATAGCTTAATGTGTCACTAACCCCAAATATCATTTTTGGTATGTGCAATATTTGTATCATTCTGAGAAGAAATGTAATATTTCTTAATTATAATATAACATTTATAGTACGCGTGCGTTGATTGGTCGGGAAGCGTGTTTCTATAACTGTATAGAAACACGGAAAATTTCCCGCCTCGTGCCTTTGAATTTAGAAACGTAAACAAAACAATTTTAATACGCTCTATAATCGAAAAAATGTTCAATAATACTGTCTCGTCAACCAAAAAACGACTGTTCCGTTTAAATAGTGTAGAACTAGATTATTTGTAGTGAAATTGACAAGCAAATAAATTTTATGCTTATGTAATGAGTTATATTATAAAAGAAATGGAAAACATTTTGTCCTGTGTTTCTATACAGTTGTAGAAACACTTGTGATAGTTTGGAAGAACTCGAAATCACGTGGAAACACTCGCCTACGGGCTCGATTTCTCACTGATTATTTCTCGTTCTCCCAAACTCCCACGTGTTTCTGTATAGAAACACGGAAAATGTTTTATATTCCTTAAATAGTAAAATCTTCAAGCTTTTGTGTAAATGTGATAGCGTCTAACATGAAGTCCTACCTATACATTTCCAGATGGCCGACAAAATAAGAAAGATTCATGCATAAAACACGACTTCTTGAGGGCGATATTTTCTTGTAAGATATTCCAGTAGCCATTTTTTCATGTTATCTACCTTTTCAAAGAATTTTGCATGGTTATTCTTTCATCAACTCTGTGTATTTGGTCGAGTTCTTCGGCCACAATTTCTTTATAAACAAAAGAGAATAATATTAAAGCTACATGACAATAATTACACATATTGGACTAACAAGGCTTTATTGTGAATGAGGAAGCTTAACTGATTTCACCTATACAGTAGAGGGAGGGGGGTATATTTGTTTGAGGGCTTGTTTTTATGATCCATACTGATCAATGATTGCAAATATTTCTTATCAGCAACTCACAATACTTACCAGTCATTGCGGGCAGTCAGCCCATGCTCTAAAGTCCTTGTGAAAAGGTCTCCAGATCTGCTTTGTAGCAGATATGTTTGCAATGCTTGATGACGCCTTGTTAACGACAGCTCTATGTTCTTAAAGTTGTTTATTGTTCCAACAAGTCTTTTAAAATAATGATGCTTGGCTTCAAAGCGCATTGCCCAGTTCCGCACAAGTGGCCCTCTCCTAAAACATATAGAAATAGGATATGCATGACACCCTTTAGTTATTATATATGTGTCTGACTTAATTATCCTAGTGAAAATGTTCCTGAACAAAGGCCTAGATAACTTTGGTCCAGATGCTATGTTTGGCCATGCAATAGCATATAGATCAAGCATAACATTAACTGCATTATCAATGCAATGTGCCCAGATGCCCCCCCCCCCCCCCCTCCACACTTTAGTCCCCACTTTAGTATTTACTGATTGAGACAATTTTACTTGTCAGTGGTAGGGTACTGCCAGTTAATATGGGTTAATGTATCATATTAGTCAAGTTATAGTCTCTACCTCACAATTTGTCTCGGGTACGACTGTACATGTAAAAACAAATTGATTACAAATGAATCTGAAAGAACCAATTTCTTTGAAGAGTGTCAGTTAACCCCTTGCATGAAGGTCTTCTTCAGGTAGTTAAGAACCCTATACTACGGCAGCTCATTGTTTCATTTCAAATCCCTGTCGTGCATTGTTCCAATGAAACAATTTACAACCAGGCTTAAAGAAAGAAGATTTCATGGCATACCGTGTTAAATGATCCTTTTTAACTGGTAAAAGCTGCATGATATCATTTTGGCAAAATGTGCTCATCAGTTAAACATCTTTGAAAAATCATTGATGCGTTCTACGCAAGCATAAAAGGCAGGTGAACTGTCATAGTAAAATCATTACAGTTTGTGCAGTTGAAAGGACGAGCTGTTAAGCAGGCCAGTGGAGTTAAAAAAAGGTAAATCTTTTAGAAATTAGATATATTACAAATAATCAACTATTAATTTGAAGTTGTTGTGTCTATATTTTCGCTTCCTAACACTTTACCTGGCAATTACCTCAATTCTTTTGTCAAATGTCAACTTCCCGCGGGCGTACATAACTCGATAGAAAAACGGGACGCCGTATTCTAAAACTTTCATTCTATGTCAAAAGTAGATAAAACCTCTATAGACAGGGAACACCTTCTAACAGGCGACAGCAAATTTCAGTTCCAAAGTGTTCGATCGTCGAATGTCCGTTATATGAATGGAGGTTCCACTGTTATTAATATGTCAGTTGTTTAGACAAATTCTTTAATTTGAGTAATTTTGAAACAATTTAAAGTCAATAATCCTAAATTTCCTAACCTATTTTTCTCTATATTTATTCGAATAGGCCAAGAAAGATAAAAAATGAACTTCGATGCCAAAATGTTTGCTCTCTTTGCTATTTTGAGTATTTTTATCTTCGAAGGTTAGTATTTACTCTGGCTCCAAAGAACATCAGAGATTTAAAATGGGCATTATCTGTGAGGTTTTTCTTCGCCGGTGTCACTTGAGTTACAGTAAAACTGTGTTAATACTATAACCTTCTAAAACTGTGGTACAACACTGGAACAACAGGGTAAAACCTCGTACGGCCAAAACACACTCTCACTCCGGGCTTTTTGCTCAGCCGTCAAAAATTTAAATAACTGAAACATTATATGTTCTACATAATTTTAGGGGATTATTGGAGATGGGCGATATAAACATATACATATCTTCCTGTAAAAAAAGCGGAATTATTGGGGAGGGGGCTATTAAAACCGTAAAAGTTATATACGATGTCCATTTAATTTTATCCACAGAACACTCCGTTCTTGGTGATTGTGGGGACATAAGAAGTCCTCATGCCTCCTGTGTTTGGGCTGACGCGAACGGCAAGTGTCCTCATGGAATGTTGAGACTTGATTCGGATGATGTGGTAGGGACTGCAGTTATAATATCAAATATACAAGGGGTCTCCAGTATGTTGATGAACAACCACCAAAATGTTTCAAATATGACATGCTTTTATTACTCAGAAAATACTTCTGATTTCCCGAGCGACGTCTTATATAGTTTCTAGATAAGCGCTCATAGAAATTGATAGAGCTTGTTATTTGAAGCATTTTGGCCGTAGTTGTTTCATCAAAATCGGTCCATGTTATGGGCATTTTGATACGAAATTTTGAAGAGGTAATGGGGATATACCAACGACAAATTGATTAAATCTTGGTGGAATTTGGATTAAAATTGGACAAGAAATTTACAAAAGTTTGTCTTGCTTTACCCAGCTGAACAGAACGGAATGCGTCATTAGTGTATTTCAAAGATTATTTTTTTTGCACTTCACTTGGTTGAACTAAAATACTGGGTTTGATGGATAATCCAAGTGAGTAGATATATACACAATTTTAAGACCGTTGGAGCGCTGAACCGGAATCGCAGGGTCGTGGGTTCAATTCCTGCCAGAGGACCTAGTGTTGCCGTTCCTGGTTAGGTCCTAAAATTGTGTATATATCTACTCACTTGGATTATCCACCAAACCCAGTAGTCATTAGTGTATGTATAATTTATGCATGAATAGACTCCTTGCGGCCCCGTCCACACTGATCCATTTTCGTTCAAGAACGCATCGTTTTGTACGCGTTTTCATCGACCGTCCACACTAATGCGATGGAAAACGGACACCGGCTTCATCCATGAAAACGAAGCTTTTCGAAAACGGCTTTGAAAGTGGAGACTTTTGAAAACGAAGGCGTTTTCGATTAATGTGGACGGGCGAAAACGAAGGTTTTCATCAAGTCAATACAAGCCATATTATCAGCGGTGATTTTAAGTCAAATCTCGACGAACGATACGTAGGAATTTGCCTCTTTTTCTGTAGACATATTCCTGGTCTTCTTGTAAGATTTTTTTCCATAATTAACGGCGAAAATAATGAAAATGTATGTTTACTAAGTGCTAGTGTGGACGGTCGAAAACGATCCGGAAACGTTTGCGTGGACGCAGATATTTTTATGCGTTTTCAAAATATCAAAAACGGAGGGATTTGAAAACGGTTAGTGTGGACGTAGCTTTAATATGTTGGCAGGCGTATGCATGCATGCAATCTTTGAGTGCAATCTAATTAATATTTAATATATTAAGATTTATGCTTTATCTTAAACACAGAATGTTTGAATCCTGAGTTCTTAAATTTTTGTTATCTTGCAGCGGTGAAATAGACTATTTTACTTACGAAATTCTGTCATTCTTATACTAGACGTATAAAGATAATGGAAGAGGGGAAATAGTGAAACAAGCTTGCCATCAAATGACATACACCTCAAAAGACAAGAAGACCCGCACTTCTTTAGAACAGGCGTGTTGTCTTCTCACTACCTATAGCCGTGTTGATATCAAGGTAGGAAAACTTCTACGTGTGAAATTATCTTCTCAGCGTTTTCATTGGTCATCGTCTCAGCGTTTTCAATATTGACATGTGTTATAAAACGTATAAAACACGCACACTTTCCTTGAGCATTTGTTTTTTGGCATCCATCTGCCATCCAACATGGCGGCCAAAAACAAATGCTCAAGAAAAGATGTGTCTTATTACACATTTCTATATATTCTGTTAAGTATGATCTTATATATTACTTTTAAAAGCTAACCTAAATTTTTCGCGTTAAGTTTGGAGAAAACGTATAGCTTTTAACGAATATAACCAAATATATCCAAAAGGACAAAACTCGAATATGGTTTAAAAACACACGAAAAGCGTTTTGACCATATTCGTCCGTCCGTCCATCATTCGCCATCATCCGTCCGGTCCACTGATCTGAAAACAAGGACTGGATAGTGCATCTGCTATGCATAAATGAAGCCAATGGCGGCCATATTGGTGTGACCACCACAAATCTACTGTGGTGTTGTCGACATGTTTAAAGAGGTTCTAAAGGTTTCTAGTTATTGGTGGGAAAGGACACGTATTGTCTAGATAAGAATTTATCATCAGTGGCCTCTCTTTCTTCCCAAATTTGCCGGTGAATAACTAATGAGGTCACACCAATATGGCCGCCATAAGCATCATTATGTGGTGTTTAAAACGTTCTAAAACTCATTAGAAGAGATGTTGGAAGATATATTTCTCAAAGTACATAGGAAAAGATATTTGCTTCATAGTACAACTAATTTAAACAGCTAACGATTTGACTAGTCAAGAATTTGACAGATTTAAAAATCTGATCTCATTAAAAATATTCTGGCTTCAAAATTGGCTCATTGAATTCAATAGGATGCTCTATCCAGTCCTTGTTTTCAGATCAGTGTTCCGGTCGGCCATATCCGCGTTTTATCCGTCCCCATTTATCGTAATTAGATAAGGGCGTCTATTGGAGAGGAGCGTATATTCTTACATAATTTCAAGAACAATTATTAAATCTTTTTGTTATATCTTTTTATTAACATTTTTATTAAATTTTAGGTCAAAGGATCGCCGTGTACTGGTGGGACTTGTAAAAAGACATTTCAAAACTAAGACTGCATGTGTCATGCAATCGAGAGTCTCGTCTATGAACAGAATACGTGGTCGTCTTTGTGAAATAATTGTTGAAAGAAATAATGAATATTAAAATAACAGTTAAAATTGCTTTGGTTTAGGGACCGGTCATAAAGTATGTGTACTGGGGGGGGAGGCGGGGTACGAAACAATTATCTAACCTTTGGGGGGGGGCTATGAGACGAATTACGACATTTGTGGGGGGTACGAAACAAAAAATGAGTCTAATACTATGTCTATGATTAAAACTACAAACTTTAATACTTTAATAAAATTGAGTGTATGTTCTTATAATAGTTAAATTGCAATGTAGCACAGTAGCATTTATCGGAAAGTGTATCGATCGGAACCTATTAGTTTGACATATCTGCAACCTGAACAGTCTTTGATTACGTAATTTTACCGTCGGGTAGCTCCCCTATTCATTTAGAATGATTTAAATATTGAAAAAGATATGAAATACGTCACGACGTTCTAGATCTGTTGATATATCATAAATAATGCGCATGGCCGGAACCTCTTTTGACTTTATTATTAGGTACGGAAAAGATAGTCAGGCAAGTCCTATTAACGGAATACTGGCAAGCATACAAAAGTACGGATTGGATACATGTGGTGTAAAAGAGCACTATTAAATTTATGGAAATGCTCAAAACTTGGATTACCAATAACAATTTGTAACAGATTATGTTACGTTCTTGGCATTTATATTTGTTTCATGTTTTTTTTGGGGGGAGGGTGATTGGTTGGGTAGGGGGGGGTACGAAACATTTCATCACCTTTGAGGGGGGTATTAAATATTTTCCGACGCTTTTCGGGGGGGTGCCAAATTTTATGGTAGTATTTTGGAATACCCTCCACCCTCCCAGTACACATACTTATGACCGGTCCCTTATATGCGTTCTACGACTTCAGGACTTCTATGTATTACAACTTCTATGCTTGTATATCAGTGCTCGCGTAACAAGTCTGTTTTGGATTGTAAAAGTACATTATCAATATTGATGCCCTGCAGCATAATTAACGCGAGCATAGCCATAAAAGCCATGCAAACGAAATATGTTTATCAAGTTATATTAAATATAGAATAGCACCGTTTTGGATTGTCTATACATTCAAGAAAATGCCAAAATACATTTTGCGTGAATCGGTTTTATTCGCTCATTGCTCCTATACAAACTGGCTACTGAGTGTGCATGAACACTTCTGAAATTAACCACCATCTCAGCTGCCCCGTATGAAGTTGCAACGTTTACTGAAATCCATCAATGGCCACTGCCGGTACTAAAGAAACATTTTATACACGTGACAAAGGCGCAATAACATTATAACAACTACCAAACAAACGAATTAACCCACTAGCTGGCAATGCGCCCAGAGCGCCCTACTTTAGTATTTTACTCTGTCTAACGCCAGACGATTTTACACGTCAGTGGTAGGGTACTGCCAGTTAATCTGCCAGTGTCTCTTGTTAACCCATTAGCAGGCAACGCGCTCAGATGCGCCCAACTTTAGTATTTTACTCTGTCTAACGCCAGACTATTTTACTCTGTCTGACGCCAGACTATTTTACTCTGTCTAACGCCAGACGATTTTACTCGTCAGTGGTAGGGTACTGCCAGTTAATAATGAAACAAAGAAATTATAACAAAGCAATATCGATTCTGGAAGTTCAATTCTATTCTAGTGGAATTTAATTCAATGGAATTCTATTTATTGGTGCTTACAGTTACAAATTCCAATTTTACATTATAATGACTTTAATACACACAAGTCGCAATACTCCCCTTATAGCTTAATGTGTCACTAACCCCAAATATCAATTTTCGTATTTGCAATATTAGGGTCATTCTAAGAATAAATGTAATATATCTTTATAGTAAAAATCCTAACCTTGATCAATCTTTTCACTGTCAAAGCTACCGGATATGACGTATTAGGTGACTATTAGCATTAAAAACAAAGGAAAACTAATTTGCAATTCATCTAATGACATCATATCCGGTAATTTTGACAGTGAAAAAGTTGATCAAGATGAGGATATTTACTAAAAAGATATATTACATTTCTTCTCAGAATGATCCAAATATTACACATACCAAAAATCATAGTTAGAGTTAGTAAATACGTATAGTTTCTTTAAAATCTATATAGTCCATATTTCCAACAACACTACAAAATCTACGGCATATATAATACATCATTATTGGCTGTTTAAAACGCTCATAGTCATACCCCTTCCCTCAACAATAAAACGTTTCACAGCACATTAAATGTTTACATCAAAATGCAGCTCTTCTGATTATTTCTGCTGGAACGACCAGAAGTGAGCGCTGGACGTGAAACCAGACTACGACCTAACTCCGCCATTGGCTGATCATAATTAGTACGTCGCCATATTGGCTTGTACAGCATGATTTTTGCGACTTGAACATTCCTGCCTGCCATCATGACACTGGAAGTGGCAGCCATTGTGGTCTTGGCGGACGAGAGCTCTACAAACTCGTTCGATGAACCGTCGAGATCATTAACTTGGAAAATACATTTTCCCTCGAGGAGATCAGGAGACAATAGCTTGCAGAAGTCCAGCAGATACCTCGCCATTGTCTCATCCAAGGCGGAGTAGTTCTGGCAGTTTGTAAACACCCGAGGTAACTCGTCCACGTCTAAAACCTTGATAGACGAAATATACATGCTCAGAATTTGCTCAACCTACCGTATACTATAACATTTTTAGTTTTAAACTTTTTTATTAAAATTTCAGTTTTGCGTAAACTGTTCTTCCTAGAGGTACAGTAATTTGGGACATCCTTTACTGGTTATTACAGAAGGAAACTTAAACTAAAGTAACTTTGCTTATACTTATGGATAACTCTATCAGTTCTAAACTGTTCTTCCTAGAGGTCCAGTAAAGGTCACCCCTTATTGATCCAGTGTTACTACAGGAGGAAACCTAAACTAAACTAACTTTATTTATACTGGATAACTCTATCAGTTCTAGACTGTTCTCTTTATAGACGTCCGGTAAGGTCAACTCAATATTGGTCCAGTGTTACTACAGGAGGAAGCTGGAGTACTCGGAGAAACCTGGGGTGTTTGGGAGAAACCGAGCAATAGCAACGTCAATACGGCAAGACCGAGGTTTAATATTTTACCGTAAAGACCGAACGTTTGACGTTAATAAGTAGTTTATTATATGGCTTGTTTTTGTTGTAGGGCATTAAAAATTTCGTAATGCCCCGCGGGGCATTACGTGTTTTTCGGACCGCTGATTAGCCAATCATATCGCGTAAACTACAGGAACTAGCGCTTGCCATATAATAATAAGTGTTTGATCAAGTCTTTGTCTTTATGCATGAATAAGTTATTCGTCTCCATAAGAAGGGCACTAGTTTGCCCAGCTGCATGCATGGCTCTCGTGGTTTGGGTCTTCATATACTGTTGAGAACCTGTTAAGTAGCGGCCGGTTGTATTTAACTCTCAACTAAATTTTAACTACCCGTTTTGTACTAGTTGGAGAATGAAATTCTTCGGATTGAAAGCTGTGGTTGAGCTTTAAACTCTTACTTCAAGTCTTCTTCAGAATGCTATTGGGAAATGTTTGAATATTGTTCATCACTCTATCAACCATGCAATATAACGCAATAAATAAATTTAATCGTCTGAAGATCGTTTCGTTTACGTAGGAAGCGTGAAACTTGTGATATTATCGATGTATTATTTTATGTGGTATTATCGATGTGATCAATTTTATACTATATATATATAATACTGTAAAAACAAATTGGTTACAAACATCCCATAAATGTTTTAGCTCAGATTCATTTTGCTCAGATTCAAAATGAATCTGAGACAACTAATTTTTTTGGAGAGTGTCAATTAACCTCATTTTCAGGTAGTTAAGAACCCTACTATGGCAGCTCATTGTTTCATTTCAAATCCCTGTCGTGCATTGTTCCAATGAAACAATTGACAACCAGTCTTAAAGAAAGACGATTTCATGGCATACCGTGTTAAATGATCCTAAATGATGGCATACCGTGGTAAAAGCTGCATTATATCTTACTGGCAAAATGTGCTCATCAGTTAAACATCTTTCAGTAATCGCTGATGCGTTTTACGCGAGCATAAAAGGCACATGAACTTTCATAGTAAAATAGAATCATTCAGTTTGTGCAGTTGTATAAGGACGAGCTATTGGTATATTAAGCAAGCCACTGAAAATTAAAAAGGTAAATCTTTTGGAAATTTTATAACAATTACAGTGAAACCTCTACCAAACCCTGTATATGACAAACACTTAGTATAGCGGACAATTCTCATATACCACGGACAAGGTGGACGGCATTCTGAGTAGAAACTGATAATATGCAAGTAAAAAAAACTTCTATATATATAATGGACAGTTCGATGTAAAAATCCGTGTATAAGGAACAAATTACAATCTAATTGTTCAGTATTAATGCAAACTTGTGAAGTTAAAGATATATTACAAAAAACCAACTTTTAATTTGAAGTTGTGTCTATATTTTCGCTTCCTAACACCTCGCAATTACCTCGCATTTTGCACGCTTCATTCTTTCGTTAAATGTCAACTTCCCGCGGCCGTACATAACTTGATAGAAAAACGGGATGAGTGGGATTTCATTCTATGTCATTCTATGTCAGTTCCAAAGTGAATGTAGGTCTCACTATATGTTGTTTAGACAAATTCTTTGATTTGGGTAAATATAGAACAATTTAAAAGTGTCAATAATCCTAAATTTCCTAATCTGTTTTTCTCTATACTATTCTAATAGGCCAAGAAAGATAAAAATGAATTTCGATGCCAAAATTTTTACCCTCTTTGCTATTTTGTGCATTGTTATTATCGAAGGTTAGTATTTATACTCTGGCTTCAAAGAACATCAGAGGTTTAAAGCTGAGATCAGAGGTATCTGTGGATTTCTGAGGACGTGTACGAGGATTTTTGAAGTAATACACCCCTCGCATTTAATTCTATTTACAGACCACTCCGTCCTCGGAGATTGCGGAACGAGTGTAAAAAGTCCTCATGTTGGCTGTCTTTACCCTGAAGCGAATGGCAAGTGTCCTCATGGGATGTTGAGGGTTGATTCGGATGAGAAGGTATCGAGTATAAATCCAAGTTGTAAAAATTATATGATTATTTAATCTATTTATACATCTACATGCTTTATATATCTATAAGCACAGAGGGTTTAAGCTTAGCGGCTTATAGGGATTCCATATCATGTGACATTTCATTTGGGTGAATGTAAAATATCATTGTATTCGTTTGTAATCTGGCAGGTAATTCTCACGGACACGCCTGAGCCTCTCTCCTTCGCAGAGGCTTGGATAAAAAAAATTATAAAAGGTACGCTAATATTGGATAATAAATAAAAGAATGCGCTAGATGGTAATAAACAAAACGCCGCCGAGTATGATAACCGCGGGCGGCGAAGGGTGAGTTCACTTTTCCCTCCCTCTTAATTTCCTTCCTCCGCCCGCGCTCCGATTTTCAGCGGTTTCCTCATTATATTACCATTTAGCGCGTTTTGTTTATTGCCATCTAGCGCATTCTTTTATTTATTATCCAATATTAGCGTATCCTTTTATAATTTTTTTATCCAAGCCTCTGCGAAGGAGAGAGCGCTTGAGCTGTGCCTTTACATTATATCTTGTAAACTGTTTTGATACTCAAATTACACATGCACAGAAATTTGCCTTCAACTGTGTTTTTTGTTCACCCTTTTAATATGGATTCGACTGTATTTACATTCTTGTTATCCTGCCGTGAAAATTGACTGTTTTACTGAGGATATTATGTCATTCTAATACTAGGTCTATGATGGTGATAAACGTGAGGTACGGGAAAAAAGAGCGTGCGGTAGTTATTTCTATGGAGGATCATTTATCTACAACTCAAAGAACGAGAAGACCCGCACTAAATTTGAACTCGTATGTTGTCTTCTCACTAGCTATAGCCGTGTTGATATTAAGGTAGGAAAACTTTCACGTGTCAAAATTGTCTTCTCAGCGTTTTCATTAATTGGTCAGATGATTTTTGTCCGCAAATGTGGAGAAAGATCGTCGCAGCGTTTTGATTGGCTGCATGGTGTTGCACGAAACTATTACTGATTAAAAAGTCGTTTTTGACAAACATAACGGAGAGATCGAAGTGATTAAACAGAATATAGACATGTCACATGTGTTATAAAACACACACAATTTCCTTTGAGCATTTGTTTTTTGGCATCCATCTGCCATCCAACATGGCGGCCAAAAAACAAATACTCAAGAAGAGATATGTTTCATTACACATGTCTATATTCTGTTCAATATGATACTATATATATTGCTTTTAAAAGCTAACCTAAATTTTTCGCGTTAGGTTTGGAAAAAACATAGCTTTTAACGCAGACGTTAGAATACGTATTATATTCTAATCTTTTTAACTCGCGATGGAATAATTTTGTCGACTTGAAATTTGTTATGAATATATACATGTTATAATGACATGCCTACAAAACATGTTAAATTAAACAGCCAACTTTATAGGTTCTACGTTTAAGATTTTAGAGTTTTGTTACGTGACGGTGCAACTCCTCTATTATTTACATAACTTATATCCTCATTATCATTTACCATTAAGAATATATAAAATCTCTAATTCCATCGCTACTCTTTGGCCATCTTCGACCATATATTTGCTCGACAGAAGCTATAAATAATGAACAATTACTGAATTCGGTCTTCGCATGATATGAAGAATTATCAATGCAGACGTTTTTGTCATCTGCCGAAACTGAAAGCTGAGACGGACATATTCGTCCGGCCATATCCGCGTTTTATCCTCTCCCGTTTATCTTTAAATGATCTAGTGGCGCGTTGATTAGATAAGGGCGTCTATTCTTACATACTGATATCTTTTTGTTTTATCTTTTTAAATTTTAGATCAAAGATTCACCGTGTACTGGTGGGGCTTGTAAAAAGTATTGAAAAACTAAGACTGTCTATGAACGGAATATATATGTTTGTGAAATAATTTTTGAAAGAAATAATTAATAAATAACAGTTAAAATTATGTTGGTTTATATGCGAGCTTTTACGACTTTTATGCATGTATATGCATATGGATTGTACTGAAAACGTATATTATAAAAATTGACGCCCTGCGCGCAGCATAACGCGCGCATAAAAGCCATGCAAACGAAATATGTTTATCAAGTTAGATTAAACAGAATAGCACCGTTTTGGATTGTCTATACATTCAAGAAAATGCCAAAATACATTTCTTTTTGCGCGAATCGTTTTTGATTCGCTCATTGCTCCTGTACACACACTGGCTACTGAGTGTGCATGAACACTTCTGAAATTAACCACCATCTCAGTATGAAGTTGCAACGTATACTGAAATCCATCAACTACTGCCGGTGCTAAAGAAACATTTCATAGATGCGACAAAGGCGCAATAACAACTATACCAAACAAACGAATTAACCCATTAGCTTGCAATGCGCCCAGATGCGCCCTACTTTAGTATTTTACTCTGTCTAACGCCAGAGAATTTTACTCTGTCTAACGCCAGACGATTTTACACGTCAGTGGTAGGGTACTGCCAGTTAAAGGGTTAACAAAACTATCTGCCAGTGTCTCTTGTTAATCCATTAGCAGGCAACGCGCCCAGATGCGCCCAACTTTAGTATTTTACTCTGGCTAACGCCAGACTATTTTACTCTGGCTAACGCCAGACGATTTTACTCGTCAGTGGTAGGGTACTGTCAGTTATTAATGAAACAAAGAAACAATAACAAAGCAATGTTAATTCTGGAAGTTCAATTCTATTAGTGGAATTTAATTCAATGGAATTCTATTTATTGGTGCTTACAGTTACAAATTCCAATTTTACATTATAATGACTTTAGTACACACAAGTCGCAATACTCTCCCTATAGCTTGATGTGTCACTAACCCAAATATCATTTTTCGTATTTGCAATATTAGGATCATTCTAAGAAGAAATGTAATATATGTTTATAGTAAAAATCCTCACCTTGATCAACCTTTTCACTGTCAAAACTACCGGATATGACGTAATTAGGTGACTATTAGCATTAAAAGCAAGGGAAAACTAATTTGCAATTCATCTAATGACATCATATCCGGTAAATTTGACAGTGAAATGTTTGATCAAGATGAGGATATTTACTGAAAAGATATATTACATTTCTTCTCAGAATGATCCAAATATTACACATACCAAAAATCATAGTTAGGGTTAGTAAATACGTACAGTTTCTTTAAAATCTATATAGTCCATATTTCCAACTCGCGGCAGTTGCTCAAAAATCACTACAAAATCTACGGGCTGTTTAAAACGCTCATAGTCATACCCCTTCGCCCAACGATAAAACGTTTCACAGCACATTCAATGTTTACATCAAAATGCAGCTCTTCTGTTTATTTCTTCTGGAACAACCCAGGGCTTTTTTTAACTAATGTACTGGAGGGGCCAAAGCCCCCCCCCCCAGCCCCCATGTTGGCCCCCACAGTAAGCTATTTTGGCCCCCCTAGTGAACGTCCCTTTTGTCCAGAATATAAGCAAAAAAGGGGAAAAACTAACTTTAATTAGAGGAAAGTTATGGTATTCTCACAACAAAACCTGGCTCCGTTTAGATGGGATATATCAAAAATTGTCCCTGAAAATGCAGGAAATCAAGCCACAGAGACAATCGAGCCACAAAAAATTTCTACGGGAGGACCTCCAGACCCCCCTTCCCACACCTGTAATACACCACCTACTTGTTAGGTTCCCTTTCGATGATGGCCCCCCCACTAAAGTTTTATTAAAAAATGCCCTGGAACGACCAGAAGTGAACGCTGGACGTGAGACAAGATTAAGGGCTAACTCCGCCATTGGCTGATCATAATTAGTACGTCGCCATATTAGCTAGCCTGCTCGCTGCCTGAAATTTCGCCGCTTATCGAAATTTCGGGCTGCGAGCAGGCTACATATTGGCTTGTACAGCGTGATATCTTTTTGCAACTTGAAGTCTTGAACATTCCTGCCTGCCATCATGACCACTGATCTGAATATAGGCTGGATAACGCATCTCTTGTCAAAAGTGAAGCCGGAAGTCAAGCGGCCGATCAGTGCCGCCACCCGATTCTGAGGCCCTACTTTATTATAGATAGTATTACAGAATCCTAGTTTTTTCGTTTTTTTTGCCTTTTAAACGTTTCTGGCCGGGCCAGTTTTACTATCACAAGGTATTTACAAACTGGATTTACAAGGGGTGAACAGCCACATGTTAGCGATGTTTTGTTTATGATATTACTGCTACTGGACGAAGGCTACTGGATCAAATTCCTAGAGTGCCTTCGTCCAGTAGCAGTAATTCTAATATTTTGAGTGGATTTTGAATTGAAATATCATAAACAAAACATCGCTATTAAACATGTGGCTGTTCACTCCTTCGAACTTGTAAATCCAGTTTCACGGCGTTATAAAGCCATAATACTCCAAATTTTTTGCTAAAATTTCTTCTCGTGTGCTTCTATCTTTGTGATAGTAAAACTGGCCCGGCCAGAAACGTTTAAAAGGCAAAAAAAGCGAAAAAACTAGGATTCTGTAATACTATCTATAATAAAGTAGGGCCTCAGAATCGGGTGGCGGCACTGATCGCCGCTTGACTTCCGGCTTCACTTTTTTCCATCAAATTATTAAGAGATGCGTTATCCAGCCTATATTCAGATCAGTGATCATGACACTGGAAGTGGCAGCCATTGTTGTCTTGGCGGACGAGAGCTCTACAAACTCGTTCGATGAATCGTCGAGATCATTAACTTGGAAAATACACTTTTCCTCGAGGACATCAGGAGACAATAGCTTGCAGAAGTCCAGCAGATACCTCACCATTAGCGAGTTTGGCAACCGAGAACGGCAATGACAACGGCAACGGCAAAAATATAATTACTTATGTTGTTTTATTTGAGCCAAAGTATACGTTACCACACTTAATTTGCCTCTTTAAGTGTTTCTCTTTCTCTTAAACAGCCTTTAAATAGCAAGCAGTCGGCGAATTCACATCGAATACCCCATATGACATCAAACGAATTAACTGTTGCCGTGGTCATGCACCGTGAAAATGATGCAAATAACGTAGCAGTTTCAACAACTACGGCATTTTACAACGCTTAAGATCATGTAATTTACATTCGCCTTTTCTTTGAGGATCAATGCTATTGTTGACGAGCACGTTGCCGTTCTCGGTTGCCAAACTCTCTAATGTCTCATCCAAGGCGGAGTAATTCTGGAAGTTTGTGAACACCCGAGGTAACTCGTCCACGTCTAAAACTTTGATAGACGAAATATACATTACAGAAGGAAACTTAAACTAAACTAACTTTGCTTATACTCATGGATAGCTCTATGAGTTCTAAACTGTTCTCCCTATAGAGGTCCAGTAAGGGGCATCTCTTATTGATCCAGCGTTACTACAGAAGGAAACCTAAACTAACTTTATTTATACTGGATAACTCTATCAGTTCTAAACTGTTCTCTTTATAGACGTCCGGTAAAGGTCAACTCAATATTGGTCCAGTGTTACTACAGGAGGAAGCTGGAGTACTCGGAGAAACCTGGGTTGTTTGGGAGAAACCGAGCAATAGCAACGTCAATACGGCAAGACCGAGGTTTAATATTTTACCGTAAAGACCGAACGTTTGAGGTTAATAAGTAGTTTATTATATGGCTTGTTTTTGTTGTAGGGCATTAAACATTTCGTAATGCCCCGCGGGGCATTACGTGTTTTTCGGACCGCTGATTAGCCAATCATATCGCATAATCTACAGGAACTAGCGCTTGCCATATAATAATAAGTGCAGTTATTCAAGTCTTTGTCTTTATGCATGAATAAGTTATTCGTCTCCATAAGAAGGGCACTAGTTTGCCCAGCTGCATGCATGGCTCTTGTGGTTTGGGTCTTCATATACTGTTGAGAACCTATTAAGTAGCGGCCGGTTGTATAAAACTCGCAACTAAATTTTAACTACCCGTTTTGTAGTTGGAGAATAAAATTCTTCGGATTGAAAGCTGTGGTTGAGCTTTAAACTCTTACTTCAAGTCTTCCTCAGAATGCTATTGGGAAATGTTTGAATATTGTTCAACACTCTATCAACCATGCAATATAACGCAATAAATAAATTTAATCGTCTGAGGATCGTCTAGGTTTACGTAGGAAGCTTGAAACTTGTGGGATTATCGATGTATTTTATATTTTAAGATAAACTATAATATACATACACGAATAAAATCAGTATAAAGGTATATATATATGCATTGTATAAAGAGTGATCAATTTTATACTATATATATATATTACTGTAAAAACAAATTGGTTACAAACATCCCAGAAATTGTTTAGCTAGCTCAGATTCATTTTGCTCAGATTCAAAATGAATCTGAGACAACTAAATTTTTTGGAGAATGTCAATTAACCTCATTTTGAGGTAGTTAAGAACCCTGCTATGGCAGCTCATTGTTTCATTTCAAATCCCTGTCGTGCATTGTTCCAATGAAACAATTGACAACCAGTCTTAAAGAAAGAAGATTTCATGGCATACCGTGTTAAATGATCCTAAATGATGGCATACCGTGGTAAAAGCTGCATGATATCTTACTGGCAAAATGTGCTCATCAGTTAAACATCTTTCAGTAATCGCTGATGCGTTTTACGCGAGCATAAAAGGCACATGAACTTTCATAGTAAAATAGAATCATTCAGTTTGTGCAGTTGTAAGGACGAGCTATTGGTATATTAAGCAAGCCACTGAAAATTAAAAAGGTAAATCTTTTGGAAATTTTATAACAATTACAGTGAAACCTCTACCAAACCCTGTATATGACAAACACTTAGTATAGCGGACAATTCTCATACCACGGACAACGCGGACGGCATTCTGAGTAGAAACTGATAATATGCAAGTAAAAAAACTTCTATATATATAATGGACAGTTCGATGTAAAAATCCGTGTATATAAGAAACAAACTACAATCTAATTGTTCAGTATTAATGCAAACTTGTGAAGTTAAAGATATATTACAAAGAACCAACTGTTAATTTGAGTTGTGTCTATATTTTCGCTTCCTAACACCTCGCAATTACCTCGTATTTTGCACGCTTAATTATTTCGTTAAATGTCAGCTTCCCGCGGCCGTACATAACTCGATAGAAAAACGGGACGCGTTTTATTCTAAAACTTTCATTCTATGTCAAAAGTAGATAAAACCTCTATAGACAGCGAAGACCTCCAAATGGGGGTCAGCAAGTTTCAGTTCCAAGGTGTTCGTCGAATGTCCGTTATATGAATGGAGGTCTCACTATATGTTGTTTAGACAAATTCTTTGATTTGGGTAAATATAGAACAATTTAAAAGTGTCAATAATCCTAAATTTCCTAATCTATTTTTCTCTATATTTATTCTAATAGGCCAAGAAAGATAAAAAATGAATTTAGATGCCAAAATTTTTACTCTCTTTGCTATTATGTGCATTGTTATCTTCGAAGGTTAGTATTTACTAGTATTTGAACCAAAGAACATCAGAGGTTTAAAATGGGCATTATCTATTTTTTGGCTTGGCCGCTGTCACTTGAGTTACATTAAAACTGTGCTAATACTATAACCTTCTAAAACGGTTTGGGCCCAGGCTTGATGTGACACTTCTGGGGAGAGGGGCGGGGGTTGGTATGTTTAAGTTTTGAAAAACGAAACAACGACATGCATGGTAGCTTGATCTTCCAGGACAATTGATAAATTGAATAATTACACATGTGTTTCTTTGTTGTTAGGTGATTATTGAAGAGGGGAGCCTTTAGAAAGTTCCGTTCCTCTGAAAAGCGGGACTTATTGGGAAGGGGGTTATTTGAGAGGGGAGGATTAAAACCGTTAAAGTTATATACGATGTCCATTTAATCGAGGAGTGTATTATTCTTGCAGAAAAAAGCGTAGAAGATTTTTGGGATTTCAAAATCCCTGCGACATATCAAGGGATTTGGGGATTTTTTGTGAAATTTTCTGTGGATTTTAAAGGAGATTTTGGCTCGTTTTTCGAGATTTTGATAAGATTTTTGGGATTTGGAGAGGGATTCTGCGGATTTTGAAAGAGATTTTGGGATTTTCAGGGATTTTATGGCAAATTTAGAGATTTTTAATATAGGAATACTTTTCTGACAAATTTTGACAGGATTTCGGGATTTTTTTTGAAGATTTCTTTTGGGATTTCTGAGGACGTGTACGAGGATTTTTGAAGTAATACACCCCTCGCATTTAATTCTATTTACAGACCACTCCGTACTCGGAGATTGCGGAGAGAATGTAAAAAGTCCCCATGTTGTCTGTCTTTACCCTGACGCTAATGGCAAGTGTCCTCAAGGGATGTTGAGGGTTGATTCGGATGAGAAGGTATCGAGTCTAAATCTAAGTTGTAAAAATTATATGATTATTTAATCTATTTAGATCTACATGCTTTATATATCTATAAGTACAGAGGGTTTAAGAATCTTGTAGTACAGTTGAACCCCTATTAACGGACATGAGCGGGAGAGGGACACCTTACTTGAGATCCCAAAGAGAAAGTCAACCCCTCTTAAGTAAGCAGACAGACGACATATGGTGTAATACAATTTTCAATGAAAAAATCAACAGTAATTAAATATCAATTCAAAGTAATTTATTACGACATACAAGATGATAGCCTGAATTGTTTTCCAGATCAAACCTTCCCTTCTGTTATAACATTTCCTGAATTAGTTGGCGGTGACAGCGCCATCAGCTTATAGGGATTCCATATCATCTGGCATTTCATTTGGATGAATGCAAAATATCATTGTATTCGTTTGTAATCTGGCAGGTAATTCTCACGGACACGCCTGAGCTTTGCCTTTACATTTAAAATAAACTTTGCCTTTACCTCTTTAAAATAAACTCGAAATAACGTGGAAAAACTCGCCCTACGGGCTCGTTTTCCCACTGATTATTTCGAGTTCTCCCAAACTCCCACGCGTTTTTCTATAAGTGTATAGAAACACAGGAAAAAATGTTTTCTATTTCTTTTATAATATAACTCAAAAGACAATTTTTAAACTCGATTAATTTACAAATTCTCATTAGGTACGCATGCTGACCTTTGCTCGTCAATTTCGCTGCAAGAAAACAACTCTGTTTGAAAATTAACAGTCAAAAATGTGTAAAAGCATTAAAATTGTTTTTAAATAGTATTCAAAGTTTTATAATTCGCATTAAATTTGATTTTTTTATGATTTTAAATTTTGGCGGGAAAATTTCCGTGTTTCTATTTACAGTTTTAGTAGAAATTGTGAGGTGTTTATTGCTTTTCCTGCATTCTGATTGGTCCAAATATTTTTGACATTTTTAAAGGTAAGCGATAACAAATACACTATTTTTCTTCCATGAAAGGCAGCGTTTTCTCGCTGTTGAAATGTACATGTATAAAACTTTTTCCGTACGGCTCAACCACAAGTGTTTATTTTGAAAATTATTCGTTTTATCCTCATTTATATCGTTATATTCAGCAAAAACCTAGCTGTGATATATTTTTAAAACCATTCTACTTTGTATTTGAGCCCTTCCAAAGTATTTTTCTCACGACATGTTTTTTTCTCACGACATTTTGCCGGCATGTTTTTAATAACCGGCCGCTGAGAAAAGCGCTGAATTTTGTCCTATAAGCCTTTTCAACTGACCTCATAACTTTCTGTGTTTGTTTTTCTCTTTGAAATTTCTACTAAAACAATTAGTCGCCTCAGGCTCGGTGATTACAAGCCTATAGTCACTTCGCCTTCGGCTCAGTGACTGTAGGCTTGTAATCACCTCGCCTTCGGCGACTAATTGTTAAATAGAAACACGCTTCTCGACCAATCAGCACGCGCGTACTATAAATGTTATATTATAATATATATTGTTAACTGTTTTGACATTCAAATTACACACACAAATTTGCCGTCTGCTGTGCTGTCTGCAAGTAGACCCTTTTAATAGGGATTCGACTGTATTTACATTTTTGTTATCCTGCCGTGAAAATTGCCTGTTTTACTCAGGAAATTATGCCATTCTAATACTAGGTCTATTATGATGATAAAAGCGATGATCGGGGGAAAAGAGTATGCCCGAGTTATTATGGAAGTTATTTTATCTTCAACTCAAAGAACGAGAAGACCCGCACTAAAATTGAACTCGTATGTTGTCTTCTCACTAGCTATAGCCGTGTTGATATTAAGGTAGGAAAACTTTCACCTGTGAAAATTGTCTTCTCAGCGTTTTCATTGGTCAGACGATTTTTGTCCGCAAATGTGGAGAATGATCGTCGCAGCGTTTTGATTGACTGCATGGTGTTGCACGAAACTATTACTGATTAAAAAGCCGTTATTGACAAACATAACGGAGATAAGTGATAATTAAACAGAGTATAGACATGTCACATGTGTTATAAAACACACACAATTTCCTTTGAGCATTTGTTTTTTGGCATCCATCTGCCATCCAACATGGCGGCCAGAAACCAAATACTCAAGAAAGGATATGTTTCATTACACATGTCTATATTCTGTTCAATATGATACTATATATATTGCTTTTAAAAGCCAACCTAAATTTTTCGCGTTAGGTTTGGAAAAAACGTAGCTTTTAACGCTGACGTTAGAATACGTATTATATTCTAACCTTTTTAACTCGCGATGGAATAACAGTTCCCGACTTGAAATTTGTTATGAATATATACATGTTATAATGACATGCCTACAAAACAGCCAACTTTATAGGTTCCACGGTTAAGACCTTAGAATTTTGTTACGTGACGGTGCAACTCCTCTATGATAATGATATCATTTACCATTAAGAATATAAATTCCCTAATTCCATCGCTACTCTTTGGCCATCTTCGACCATATATTCGCTCGGCAGAAGCTAGAAATAATGAACAATTATTGAATTCGGTTTTCTCATGATATGAAGAATTATCAATGCCGACGTTTTTGTCGTCTGCCGAAACTGAAAGCTGAGACGGACATATCCGTCCGTCCGTCCGTCCGTCCGTCCGTCCGTCCGTCCGTCCGTCCGTCCGTCCGTCCGTCCGTCCGTCCGTCCGTCCGTCCGTCCGTCCGTCCGTCCGTCCGTCCGTCCGTCCGTCCGTCCGTCCGTCCGTCCGTCCGTCCGTCCGTCCGTCCGTCCGTCCGTCCGTCCGTCCGTCCGTCCGTCCGTCCGTCCGTCCGTCCGTCCGTCCGTCCGTCCGTCTGTCCACCATCCGTCCGGCCGGCCATATCCGCGTTTTATCCTCTCCCGTTTATCTTTAAATGATCTAGTGGCGCGTTGATCAGATAAGGGCGTCTATTCTTACATACTGAAATCTTTTTGTTATATCTTTTTAAATTTTAGATCAAAGATTCACCGTGTACTGGTGGGGCTTGTTAAAAGATATAGAAAAACTAAGATTGTCTATGAACGGAATATACATGTTTGTGAAATAATTGTTGAAAGAAATAATGAATAAATGACAGTTCAAATTATTTTGGTTTATATGCGAGCTTTTACGACTTTTGTGCTTGTATATGCATGCTCGTGTAACAAGTCAGTTTGTTTTGGATTGTACTGAAAACGTATATGATAAAAATTGATGCGCTGCATGCGTGCAGCGTAACGCGCGCGTATAAAAGCCATGCAAACAAGATATGTTTATAAAGTTATATTAAGAGACTTAGAACAGCACTGCAACTGTTTTGGATTGTCTATACATTCAAGAAAATGCCAAAATACATTTCTTTTTGCACGAATCGGTTTTATTCGCTCATTGCTCCTATACTCACTGGCTACTCGATCCCTCGGACTCTAGAGAGACGGACTTGATCCAAGTCTAGCTATAAGTGTGCATGAACACTTCTGAAATTAACCACCATCTCAGCTAGTCGCAACGTTTATACAGAAATCCACCAATGGTCAAGGCGCAATAGCAACCAAACAAACAAATTAAACAAACAAAGAAACAATTATAACAAAGCAATATCGATTCTGGAAGTTCAATTCTATTCTAGTGGAGTTTAATACAATGGCGGAATTCTATTTAATGGTACTTACAGTTACAAATTGTAATTTTACATTATAATGACTTTAATACACAAAAGTCACAATACTATACTGTTATAGCTTAACATCTACTAAATATACGTAGAGTTTATTAAAAAACTATGGTGTTTATATACCTATTTCTTTCTCGGCAATTGTCCAAAAATCACTACAAAATCTACAGCATATAATACATGCATTATTGGCTGTTTAAAATGCTCACCTGACCCGTTCACCCCATACCTAATTTTAGTGTGCGGTCATAACCAATTTGTGCAGTGATAAAGTGAAAGTGTGCAGTGATAAACAGTTAAAGTGTGCAGTGATAACGTTTGAAAATTTTAAATATAGGTTTCAATCTATAAATTGTTGAAACTTTAAGTATTTTAGTTTGACACTTTTCATACCGTAAACCTCCGACATAAGCCCTGGGCTTATATTCGTTCGTAAGCATTTTTTCATGGACTTATACACGGGTGATCTTATATTCTGGGGGGGGGGACTAATACATGGACTACATTTTATGTTAGTAATATTTATTGTGAAAAGCTGGAAAGTCTGGAAAGTTACGGCAGTTATCACAGGCCAACAAAGAAAAGCACCAGAAGGAACGTGGATTCTCGAACGATAGATAGAACTTCCATGTTTATATTACCTTCACGGACCGAAGTGACACAGAAGATTCGTCCGTGATGCCTTGAAAGATCATTAGCATGAACAAGCTTTTTGTAAACTTAATAAAACATCAATAAAAACTGGTATATCTTGTTCAGTTGTTCAGCTTCGATAGGGGGGGCTTATATTTGGAATGTTCTGAGCGTTAATGAATATGATGGGCTTATACACGGGGGAGCTTATATTCGGGGGGGCTTATATTTGGGGGGGCTTATATATTTGGAATGGTTTGAGCGTTAGTGAATATATATAGTGCGCTTATATACACGGGGGTGCTTATATTCGGGTGGGCTTATAGTTGGAGGTTTACGCTATCAGTTGTGGACAATTTTCCTGATCGTTATGTGAAAAAGGCCTGATTCAGTTAAAAAGATCTTCTCATGGATTGTTGTTAGTACTGGGCAGGCATGATTGTGTTTTCAGTCTTTTTTAGTCAATCTAAAGGGTGTCGTCCGTAAAATTTTCCTGGGGGGAACTAGTATAGTTTCCGCGGACTGGCACCGCTCCCTATTGCTTATGGAATGTGCTGTGATAAAAATTTCATAAAATTAGGTATGGTTCACCCATCAATAAAACGTTTCTTAGCACATTCAATGTTTACATAAAAATGCAGCTCTTCTGTTTATTTCTGCTTGAACGACCAGAAGTGAACGCTGGACGTGAAACCAGACTACGAGCTAACTCCGCCATTGGCTGATCATAATTAGTACGTCGCCATATTGGCTTGCACAGCACGATATATTTTTGCGACTTGAACATTCCCGCCTGCCATCATGACACTGGAAGTGGCAACCATTGTGGTCTTGGCGGACGAGAGCTCTACAAACTCGTTCGATGAACCGTCGAGATCATTAACTTGGAAAATACATTTTCCCTCGAGGAGATCAGGAGACAAGAGCTTGCAGAAGTCCAGCAGATACCTCGCCATTGTCTCATCCAATTCTGGCAGTTTGTAAACACCCGAGGTAACTCGTCCACGTCTAAAACCTTGATAGACGAAATATACATGCTCAGAATTTGCTCAACCTACCGTATACTATACCATTTTTAGTTTTAAACTTTATTAATACGAGATAGCTCTTTCAGTTTTGCGTAAACTGTTCTTCCTAGAGGTACAGTAATTTAGGACATCCTTTACTGGTTATTACAGAAGGAAACTTAAACTAAACTAACTTTGCTTATACTCATGGATAACTTTATCAGTTCTAAATTGTTCTCCCTAGAGGTCAAGTAAGGGATATCTCTTACTTACGGCATCCACTGTTACTATAGGAGGAATCCTAAACTAAACTACTTTATTTATACTGCATGATAACTCTATAAGTTCTAAACTGTTCTCCCTACTCCCTAGAGGTCTAGTAAGAATTATCTCTTATTGATCCAGTGTTACTACAGGAGGAAACCTAAGCTAAACTAACTTTATTTATACTGGATAGGTCTACCATTTCTAAACTGTCGTTCTTCCTAGAGGTCCAGTAAGGGATATCTCTTATTGGTCCAGTGTTACTACAGGAGGAATCTTAAACTAAACTAACGTTATTTATACTGGATAACTTTATCAGTTCTAAACTGTTCTCCCTATAGAGGTCCAGTAAGGATCATTCCTTATTGTTCTAATGTTACTGCAAGAGGAAACCTGCGGTGTTTGGGAGAAACCGAGCGATAGCGAGGTGAATACGGCAAGACCGAGGTTTAATTGCTGCGGAGCGAGCGAGCCTGAAGCGAGCGAGCGTAGCAGCAGCCTAATATGTGCAGAGAGGGAGTTTTGAAGTAAATTTTATTTAGCGCATGGAATTGTGGTCGTGCGCGCTTGCTATGCGCAGAACACAATTTTAAACTCGCTCAGTTCCATGTGCTTTCAGGGTTGCCAGATTGGCCTTTTTGAGGCCAAATAACTCGAATTTGGCCTCTTTTTTTCTTGTTTGGCCTCGAAAAAAACATTTGGCCATTTGGCTACTTTTTGGCCTCTTTAACAATCACAGAAAATTAGATTAATTATAAAAATATTTAGTTCTAAATTATGCAGGACTCGGATGTACCTACGCGGTTGGGGTCGCTAAGCTCTGGGAACGAGATGTGATAACTGACCAAATAGATTACTGGCTCACATTAACTGCGTTAGTCACTGATCTATTTAGTATTCACAATTCACATTATTAATGGCGTCCAAATGGAAAGGTTCATACGATAGTGGAAGAAAATATAGTAAAGCATGGGAAAGCAAATTTATTTGGATCACGAAGGCTTCGGACGGGAGTCAAGATGCCTTTTGTAAGCTGTGTCATGTGTCGATAAAGCCCAAACAAGCGAATTTGAAATATCACATACACTCGATGTCCTCAGTATCACACTAACTGCGAAGAACATATTTTAACGCTTTCGACTTGAAAAATTCCAAATTTATTCATTTTTTTTTCAGTAAAATATCGATTTTCACTCCTCTTGAAAATATTATGGACGCGCACGAACTTCTCGGAGAATGAGTACGAAAACACAACTGCGCAGGTCACAAAATACCGGATTTTTCCGATATTTTCTAATTAACTCAACTCATGTGGCCAGAGCCTTTGTACTCAATGGCTCTGGGTACGAGATTGGGTACGAAGCTGCACAACTCACACAACAACAAAAAAAGCACTGGGTACGACCTGCAGGCTACCAGCCCCAGTACCGGACAGCGTAGGTGCTAAAAACGGAAGTTTGGCCTCTTTTTACCAAATTTGGCTACTTTTCAAATCATATTTGGCTCCAAGCCCTTGCTGGACCTGGCAACCCTGTGTGCTTTTCGATTTTGACGGACGGAGTCTTCGAATTTTTATCGAATTTCTAAAGCTTTTTCAAGTCTATTTTGACCATTCAAGGTAAGATATTTTGTCTTTTGTTTATATGTTACGTTTACATTTGTTTACTCCTTTTTGGAAAGTTGGCAATCTCAATTTATATATCTATGAAACGCTGAAAGTACAGAATCGATCGCAGATAGATTCAGTGTCTGTTTATATATAAACTATATATTCTGCTAATGTGCTATCGACTTTGCTTGAGCTGTTAGTGCTGTAAAGCATGGAAGTCTTACATAGAGATGTCTTTAAAAGGTTTTTCTATCCATTCGCGTTTGCTTTCTCTTGCTGATTTCCATATTTTGCATCAAGTGATGTTTCGTGTATGCCGCTTGACGATTTCGACTCCGTGTGAACTTGACACAAAGCACAGATATGCAATTGATCGTCTAAATTGCCTGACTGAATCATTCTGATTTGTGCAAGGTTTGACTTATTAAATAGGCTACTGTAGGCATATAAATATGTTTTTATTCCTATTTTACAATGGACTTAATATTTTTGTCTAGTCGCGTTCACATATTATTGTCAGAACAGACAGGGTCTCAGTTCTGCGCGCACTAAGATAAATATTCGAATGGCAATGAGTTGAAATGAGTTGTGCTTTACGTGTAGGTGACTCGCATATCCAGCAAAGTAAGAACAAAATGATGGAACAACGCTTTCGTTTATAGCTTTTCCAAATGCAAAATTATTTTGCGCACATGTATATATTTTTAACGCTTTTATACACTACAAAAATATGCAAATTTCCTTGCGTGGCAGTGTCAAATTACTCATCGCAGTAAACATGGGTTTCATGTGGGAATTCCATGTGGAAGAACAATACATGGAAAATATTGAAATAGATGTTACAAAATTTGATGTCTTTCATGTTTCGTGATATATTTAGCTTGTCTCATCCTGCAAACTATGCTAGGGTATGCATCTACTGACAGCGCGCAAGCCACTGGGTCAATGCCAATAATTACCGTCTACTGAATATAATTTGTGTTGCATATTTGTTTGCATGTTTGTTTCAAGAAGCTAAAGAATAATAACAGTCCCCGCAGCATTCCCTACCTTGCAGGTACCCTAGTTGCTGCGGAGCGAGCGAGCCTGAAGCGAGCGAGGCAGCGAGCGTAGCAGCAGCCTAATATGTGCAGAGAGGGAGTTTTGAAGTAAATTTTATTTAGCGCATGGAATTGTGGTCGTGTGCGCTTGCTATGCGCAGAACACAAATTTTAAACTCGCTCAGTTCCATGTGCTTTTCGATTTTGACGGACGGAGTGCTGAAAGCACACAATCGACCGCAGCTAGATTCAGTGTCTGTTTATATATAAAGTAACTATATATTCTGCTAATGTGCTATCGACTTTGCTTGAGCTGTTAGTGCTGTAAAGCATGGAAGTCTTACATAGAGATGTCTTTAAAAGGTTTTTCTATCCATTCGCGTTTGCTTTCTCTTGCTGATTTCCATATTTTGCATCAAGTGATGTTTCATGTATGCCGCTTGACGCTTGTGACTCGTGTGAACTTGACACAAAGTCACAGATATGCAATTGATCGTCTAAATTGCCTGACTGAATCATTCTGATTTGTGCAAGGTTTGACCTATTAAATAGGCTACTGTAGGCATAGAAATATGTTTTTATTCCTATTTTACAATGGACTTAATATTTTTGTCTAGTCGCGTTCACATATTATTGTCAGAACAAACAGGGTCTCAGTTCTGCGCGCACTAAGACAAATATTCGAATGGCAATGAGTTGAAATGAGTTGTGCTTTACATGTAGATGACTCACATATCCAGCAAAGTAAGAACAGAATGATCCAACAACGCTTTCGTTTTATAGCTTTCCAAATTAAAAATTATTTTGCGCACATGTATATATTTTTAACGCTTTTATACACTACAAAAATATGCAAATTTCCTTGCGTGGCAGTGTCAAATAACTCATCGCAGTAAACATGGGTTTCATGTGGGAATTCCATGTGGAAGAACAATACATGGAAAATATTGATATTTTGAAACAGATGTTACAAAATTTGATGTCTTTCATGTTTCGTGATATATTTAGCTTGTCTCATCCTGCAAACTATGCTAGAGTATGCATCTACTGGCAGCGCGCAAGCCACTGGGTCAATGCCAATAATTACCGTCTACTGAATATAATTTGTGTTGCATATTTGTTTGCATGTTTGTTTCAAAAAGCTAAAGAATAATAACAGTCCCCGCAGCATTCCCTACCTTGCAGGTACCCTAGTTTATTATATGGTTTATTATATGCCCCGCGGGGCATTACGTGATTTTCCGAACCGCTGATTAGCCAATCATAGCGCGTAAACTATACAGGAACTAGCGCTTGCCATATAATAATAAAGGATTATCGAATGGTTTTCCGTGCAGGATTGCGTGATCCTAACACGCGGGATGTTGCGAGACTTTCTGAAAGCGTAAAAAAATACGAGCCGATAGGCGAGAAATTTTTAGCTTTCAGAAAGTCGAGTAACATCCCAAGTGTTAGGATCACACAATCCTGCACGGAAAACCATTTAGCAATTATTTTATAAAATAACGACAAAGAAACAACGGACATTTTAAAAACCCTGCGAAGCGCCTAAAATTTTCCGTGCATGATTGTCTCATCCTGCACGGGTATTGACCAATCACCGCTCGCGTAGTAAACATGTTATTTTATAATAAGTGTTAATCAAGTCTTTGTCTTTATGCATGAATAAGTTATTCGTCTCCATAAGAAGGGCACTAGTTTGCCCAGCTGCATGCATGGCTCTCGTGGTTTGGGTCTTCATATACTGTTGAGAACCTGACTTGTAAACCAGCGGTCGGTTGTATAAAGCTCTCAACTACATTTTAACTACCCGTTTTGTAGTTGGAGAATGAAGTTCTGCGGATTAAAAGTTGTAGTTGAGCTTTAAACTCTTTTTTCAAATCTTCTTCAGAATGCTATTTGGAAATGTTTGAATATTAGTGGTCACGCTATCGACCATATCGACGCTATCGACCACGCTATCGCTATATATAGTAGCGATGTATTTCTTTTAACATAAACTATAATATACACAAATAGAATGTGCAACTTATGGTATACAGAGCACTCAATTTTATATAGAAAATATTTGTAGTGCGTTTTGCATGGTTCACGATATGTTAGAGTGCTCGATACCATATGGCATATTTCTTAATTTACTCTGTCAAATGCTGGTATAAATTTAGCACCGTTTCTGCTCTACTATACGGACAACGACTGTACATGTAAAAACAAATTGATTACAATGATTGATTACAAATGAATCTGAAAGAACCAATTTCTTTGGAGAGTGTCAGTTAACCCCATGCATGAAGGTCTTCTTCAGGTAGTTCAGAACCCCACCATGACAGTTCATTGTTTCATTTCAAATCCCTGTCGTGCATTGTTCCAATGAAACAAAGAAAGAAGATTTCATGGCATTAAATGATCCTTTTTAACTGGTAAAAGCTGCATGATATCTTACTGGCAAAATGTGCTCATCAGTTAAACATCTCTCAGTAATCACTGATGCGTTTTACGCAAGCATAAAAGGCACATGAACTTTCATAGTAAAACAGAATAATTTCAGTTTGTGCAGTTGTAAGGACGAGTTATTGGTATTAAGCAAGCCAGTGAAGTTTAAAAAAGGTAAATCTTTTGGATAACAATTACAGTGAAACCTCTACCAACGCCTACGTGACTAACACTCGATACAGCGGACACCTCCATACAAGGGACAACGCGGACGGCATTCTGAGTACAAACTGATAATATACAAGTAAAAAAATTCTATATAACGGGCAGTTCGATGTAAAAATCCGTGTATAAGGAACAAACTACAATCTAATTGTTCAGTATTGAAGCAAACTTGTGAAGATAAAGATATATTGCAAAGAACCAACTGTTAATTTGAAGTTGTGTCTATATGTCAACTTCCCGCCGGCGTACATACTCGATAGAAAAACGGGACGCGTTTTATTCTAAAACTTTCATTCTATGTCAAAAGAAGATAAAACCTCTATAGATAGCGAACACCCCCAAACAGGGGTCAGCAAGTTTCAGTTCCAAGGTGTCCGTCGAATGTCCGTTATGTGTATCTGTATGTATATATGTTCCACTATATGTTGTTTAGACAAATTCTTTGATTTGGGTAAATATAGAACAATATATTTAAAAGTGTCAATAATCCTAAATTTCCTAATCTATTTTTATTCTAATAGGCCAAGAAATATAAAAAATGAATTTCGATGCCAAAATTTTTACTCTCTTTGCTATTTTGTGCATTGTTATCTTCGAAGGTTAGTATTTACTCTGGCTCCAAAGAAGATCAGAGGTTTAAAGAAGATCAGAGGTATCTGTCTTTTTTCTTCACCGGTGTGGGCGAAGCTAGGGCGAAACAACGACATGGTAGCTTGAACGTCTAGGACAATCATAGTTAATAGAAATACTAAGGGACAATTGATAAATTGAATCATTACACATGTGTTTCTTTGTTATTAGGTGATTATTGAAGATGGGAGCCTTTAGAAAGTTCTTCCTCTGCAAAGTTGGACTTATTGGGAAGGGGATTATTTGAGAGGGGAGGATTAAAACCGTTAAAGTTATATACGATATCCATTTAATTGAGGGGTGTATTACTCTTGCAGAAAAAAGCGTAGAAGGATTTTTGGGATTTCAAAATCCCTGCGACATGTCAAGGGATTTGGGGATTTTTTGTGAAATTTTCTGTGGATTTTAAAGGAGATTTTGATAAGATTTTTGGGATTTGGAGAGGGATTCTGCGGATTTTGAAAGAGATTTTGGGATTTTCAGGGATTTTATGGCAAATTTAGAGATTTTTAATATAGGAATACTTTTCTGACAAATTTTGACAGGATATCGGGATTTTTTTGGAAAATTTTTTTTTTGATTTCTGAGGACGTGTACGAGGATTTTTGAAGTAATACACCCCTCGCATTTAATTCTATTTACAGACCACTCCGTACTCGGAGATTGCGGAGAGAATGTAAAAAGTCCCCATGTCGCCTGTCTTTACCCTGAAACGAATGGCAAGTGTCCTCAAGGGATGTTGAGGGTTGATTCGGATGAGAAGGTATCGAGTCTAAATCTAAGTTGTAAAAATTATATGATTATTTAATCTATTTAGATCTACATGCCAGTGGCATAACGTTATATCAGGGTGCCCCCGGTTCAAAATTTTTAAAGGCCCCTCTAGTACGAATGCTGAAGGCACAAGCTCGGTGGGTCCGGGAGCATGCGCCCACGGAAAATTTTTAAATAGAGTCTCATGGTCAGAAATTAAACATAACAAAATTTACAATTTGTTTTGCCCCCGGACAACTCAGTTCAGGGTGCCCCCCTGGAAGCCCGATCGCCTGGGTGCCCCGGCTCTTACCGGGTAGAGCTCATAGGAGTTACGCCACTGCTACATGCCTTTATATATCTATAAGCACAGAGGGTTTAAGAATCTTGTAGTACAGTTGAACCCCTATTAACGGACATGAGCGGGAGAGGACACCTTACTTGAGGTCCCAAAGAGAAAGTCAACCCCTCTTAAGTAAGCAGACAGACGACAGATGGTCTAATACATTTTCATTGAGAATTGTATTTCAATCATAACAATCAACAGTAATTAAATATCAATTCAAAGTAATTTATACGATGATAGCCTGAATTGTTTCCCAGATCAAACCTTCCCTTCTGTTATAACATTTCCTGAATTAGTTGGCGGTGACAGCGCCATCAGCTTATAGGGATTCCATATCATCTGACATTTCATTTCGATGAATCGGTAAAATATCATCGTATTCGTTTGTAATCTGGCAGGTAATTTCTCACGGACACGCCTGAGCTTTGCCTTTACATTACATCTTGTAAACTGTTTTGATACTCAAATTACACATGTACACAAATTTGCCTTCAACTGTGTTTTCTGTAGACCCTTTTAATAGGGGTTCGACTGTATTTACATTTTTGTTATCCTGCCGTGAAAATTGACTGTTTTACTCAGGAAATTATGCCATTCTAATACTAGGTCTATTATGATGATAAAAGCGAGGTACGGGAGAAAAGAGCATGCCCTAGTTATTATGGAAGATTATTTATCTACAACTCAAAGAACGAGAAGACCCGCACTAAAATTGAACTCATATGTTGTCTTCTCACTAGCTATAGCCGTGTTGATATTAAGGTAGGAAAATTTCACGTGGGAAAATTGTTCTCCCAGAGTTTTCGTTGGTCAGACGATTTTTGTCCGTAGATGTGGAGAAAGATCGTCGCAGCGTTTTGATTGGCTGCATGGTGTTGCACGAGACTATAGACATGTCACATGTATTATAAAACACACACAATTTCCTTGAGCATTTGTTTTTTGGCATCCATCTGCCATCCAACATGGCGGCCAAAAAACAAATACTCAAGAAAATATATGTTTCATTAGACATGTCTATATTCTGTTCAATATGATACTATATGTTGCTTTTAAAAGCCAACCCAAATTTTTCGCGTTAGGTTTAGAAAAAACGTAGCTTTTAACGCGGACGTTAGAATACGTATTATATTCTAACCTTTTAAACTCGCGATGGAATAATTTTCTCGACTTGAAATTTGTTATGAATTTATACATGTTATAATGACATGCATACAAAACATGTTAAATTAAACAGCCAACTTTATAGGTTCCACGGTTAAGATTTTAGAATGTTGTTACGTGACGGTGCAACTCTTCTATTATTTACATAACTTAAATCCTCATCATTTACCATTAAGAATATAAAATCTCTAATTCCATCGCTACTCTTTGGCCATCTTCGACCATATATTTGCTCGGCAGAAGCTAGAAATAATGAACAATTATTGAATTCGGTTTTCTCATGAAATGAAGAATTATCAATGCCAACGTTTTTGTCATCTGCCGAGATACTGAAATCTTTTTGTTTTATCTTTTTAAATTTTAGATCAAAGATTCACCGTGTACTGGTGGGGCTTGTAAAAAGTATTGAAAAACTAAGACTGTCTATGAACGGAATATATATGTTTGTGAAATAATTGTTGAAAGAAATAATTAATAAATAACAGTTAAAATTATGTTGGTTTATATGCGAGCTTTTACGACTTTTATGCATGTATATGCATATGGATTGTACTGAAAACGTATATTATAAAAATTGACGCCCTGCGCGCAGCATAACGCGCGCGTATAAAAGCCATGCAAACAAAATATGTTTATAAAGTTATATTAAAAGACATAGAACAGCACTGCAATCGTTTTGGATTTTCTATACATTCAAGAAAATGCCAAAATACATTTCTTTTTGCGCGAATCGGTTTTGATTCGCTCATTGCTCCTATACTCACTGGCTACTGAGTGTGCATGAACACTTCTGAAATTAACCACCATCTCAGCTAGTCGCAACGTTTATACAGAAATCCACCAATGGTCACTGCCGGTACTAAAGAAACATTTCATAGACGCGACAAAGGCGCGATAACAACCGAACAAACAAATAAACAAAGAAACAATTGTAACAAAGCAATATCGATTCTGGAAGTTCAATTCTATTCTATAGTGGAGTTTAATTCAATGGAATTCTATTTAATGGTGCTTACAGTTACAAATTGCAACTTTACATTATAATGACTTTAATACACAACAAAAGTCACAATACTATACTGTTATAGCTTAACATCTATATACTAAATATACGTAGAGTTTCTTAAAAAACTATAGTGTTTTATTATACCTATTTCTTACTCGGCAGTTGTCCAAAAATCACTACAAAATCTACAGCATATAATACATGCATTATTGGCTGTTTAAAATGCTAGCTCACACCCATTCATGCACCCCATACCTAATTTTAGTGTGCAGTGATAACCAATTTGTGCAGTGATAAAGTGAAAGTGTTCAGTGATAAACAGTAAAAATATGCAGTGATAACGTTTGAAAACTTTAAATATAGGTTCCAATCTAGATTGTTGAAATTTTGAGTATTCTAGTTTGACACTACCCGTATCAGTTGTGGACAATGTTTCTGATTGCTATGTGAAAAAGGCCTGATTCAGTTAAAAGATCTTGTCATGGATTGCTGTTAGTACTGGGCAGGCATGTTTGTGTTTTCAGTCTTTTTCAGTCAATCTAAAGGGTGTCGTCCGTAAAATTTTCCTAGGGGGAACTAGTATAGTCTCCGCGGACTGGCACCGCTCCCTATTGCTTATGGAATGTGCAGTGATAAAATGTGCAGTGATAAAATGTGCTTAAAATTAGGTATGGTTCACCCATCAATAAAACCGGTTTCTTAGCACATTCAATGTTTACATCAAAATACAGCTCTTCTGTTTACTTCTGCTCGAACGACCAGAAGTGAGCGCTGGACGTGAAACGAGACTACGAGCTAACTCCGCCATTGGCTGATCGTAATTAGTACGTCGCCATATTGGCTTGTACAGCATGATTTTTGCGACTTGTACATTCCTGCCTGCCATCATGACACTGGAAGTGGCAACCATTGTGGTCTTGGCGGACGAGAGCTCTACAAACTCGTTCGATGAACCGTCGAGATCATTAACTTGGAAAATACATTTCCCCTCGAGAATATCAGGGGACAATAGCTTGCAGAAGTCCAGCAGATGCCTCACCATTGTCTCATCCAAGGCGGAGTAGTTCTGGTAGTTTGTGAACATCCGAGGTAACTCGTCCAAGTCTAAAACCTTGAAAGAGGAAATATACATGCTCAGAATTTGCTCAATCTACAGTCTTATACCAATTTTAGTTTTAAACTAACTTTCATTAATACTAGTTTTGCGTAAACTGTTCTCCCTAGAGGTCCAGTAATTTGGGACATCCTTTATTGATCCCCTGTTACTACAGGAGGAAACCTAAACTAAACTTTATTTATACTGGATAGCTCTATCAGTTCTAAACTGTTCTCCCTTATTGATCCAGTATAGGGATATCTCTTACTTACAGATCCACTGTTACTATACAGTAGAAAACCTAAACTAACTATATTTATGGTGGATATAGCTCTATCAGTTTTATAGAAGTCCAGTTAGGTCATCCCTTATTGGTCTAGTGCTACTACATGACTTACATGCAGAGGAAACCTAAATCTAAACTAACTTTATTTATACTGGATATAGATTATCAGTTTTGCCTAAACTGTCAGTTCCGGCTATTGTCAAGTGTCACTACAGGAGGAGTTTTAGCTCCTGAAGTTCCTAAAGAAAGCCTGCAGTGTTTGACTATGGTAGAAAAAGTGGAAAGCACTCTTCTCGCATGGAAATAAAGGCCATGTTATGCGAAGCAATTTTTGCTGCAACTTGCAAGGCAGTCTCGAACACAGAGCGATGTTAGGTAAATTGTGACATGAATCTCGTTTTACTTTGCCGTTGTTTTTCTTGCTAAACATGCCCTGCAGAAAGCAATAGAGAAATGAATGAAAATGATAATATCGGTGAAGTGAGACGGTAGGCCATGTTCACTAGTACTGTTTGTCTGTGCAGAAATTGCGTTGCAAGTTGCAGCAAGAATTGTCTCGTGTAAAACATGGCCTTAAAAATGCGAACTACTGGAATTGAACTCTGGTCACACGTGAAATACACGTGTAAATATTACAACAATTATTCCAACCTGGCTAAAACGAAAACTATGCAGTATTATTTTCAGTACGAGTTAAAACTCGCTTTCAGCTAGCCTGTTGAGCGTATGTTGTTGACATAATGATTAATGACGATATGTGAGATCGTTCAAGGTTAGCCAATCATATAGGACTTCGCAATTGGTGTGACACTGAAACCATTGTCTCAATTCGAAGAAATTCAAATCCAGGAGAAAGATAGTGAAAATGAAACAAAGCTTCCGGCTTTGTAAACTTCCTTCAACAAAACAATCTGAATGAATATCCAACTAAATCGTTGCTCAAACATGCATGGCTTATATGTAAAGTCCATTGACAAACAGTTTATGGTTTGCTGAGAGTAAAATTAATTTTCAAGACAAACAATTTGTTTTTATAGAAATAGAAGATGAAAGGCTGTGTGCCTAAATATTTGTACAGTAACACTTCCGGCGTTAAAAAATGGATTTTGAATTCATTCATATGACTTCTGTTGAGGCCCGTTGAAGTTTCAGCATCTGAAGTAAAACAAGGCCGATTCAAACACACTTTAATTTAACAGTTTATTCGCAACGTTTGGGAAAGCATCTCACCCCTATATAGTAGCACTTTTTCCACAATGGATTGCGACTTATTGAAGCATTACGTAAAATGCAAGATTTGAACATCTAAACCTGTTAGCTTATTGTTCAATCCGTAAATCATAGACCATAAAATGTTTAGTGTACGTTTTAAAACGATTATTTTATACTACATACGAAAAGTCACTATTCATATGCGCATGCAAGGATGGTAAAAATTTCTGTTCCAAGAACCATATAGCTAATTAAGTGGTAAACAGATACTGAAACTAAAACGTAAGCCGTAAGGTCTTTAGAATGACTTTTAAATCCTATTTTCTAAATAGAATAGTTTAGAACTGATAGATGGGACATGTTTTGAGAAAATATTTGCAATAGAAACATCAAACGTCTTCAGCGAGCAAGGGATGTACATATATAAGAATGTAAAGTCAATTACTCGGAAATACGGAATTGCAATTTTAAGAAATAATCAGCTATTAGTGCTATGCTAAAACTATATATACAGAGTTTACATTGGCTGTACATGATTGTTAGCTATATTGATAAATACGAATTCACGGTTTAATAAGTACTTAAAACATCAGATATGTTACACCAACATGCATATTGTAAATGAGTGGTAAATCTACAGAATGCATTCAACTATTCTGTATATCTATATTAAAATGTAGCAATTCCACGAACTAGTGATCTACAGTAAATCACTACCAGTAACCAGCTAGGACGATAAATAGACGGGAAACATATACATATATACATACTTCTGGTTCACAATTTCTAAGTATATAATAGTTCATTAAACTACGCCACTTTCTGGGAACGGATGCAAACACTTAAACACCTATGTTATATATTAGACCTACCGTGGCCATACAATTAAGATAGTACATCAACTTCGCCTTGGGATTGTTGGGAACAGAGCAATGTGTGCCCGTCACTTTCATACCAAGTTGGTTACGTTGGAAAGCTACAGCCATGTTGAATACTGCGTATAGAGAAATCTATGGTGGTGTCTTGCTGGAGCAATGTAAACAATGTTTGAAGTTTTGGATTTATATATGGAGATTAAATTCGAAGTAGGCGTGGAACTCGTCAGAAGCGGCAAGTGGTTTGACCTGTAAGGAGATTTTTGTTCAAGGATCATGAATTATAATGGCATATCTCTGATCAATTCGCAGTTCGTCGCGTTTAAAGGAATGATACTGCATCACTGGCTTGACGAAAAGTGCTTGTACTAAAAGTGAAATGTCATATCCGCCATTCTGAGTATAGTAATACAAACGGAATCTATTCACGAGCCATATGACCGGCGTATAAAGATTTGTCGGATCCAATTCTCCTCTTGGCGTATGTGATTTACTGGATTTGCTGACAAGAGTAAGGCTGTTGGCTCATACCTGGTGAAAAGTGCAGTTGTTGTTGTATTGTGTGAAATCACATACGTCAGGAGACAAACCGGATCGTGTGAACAGGCCTTATCTCTGATTGTCAAAGAGCTATGCAGTGCTATAAGTTCAATGTTCCCTTTCTTGCATACGAGACACTGTCAAATGCATGTAGATTAACTAGCTAAAATGAAATTTAATTTTGCTTCAGTCACGTTTGAGAATTAAGAGCACTTCCAGTTTGATCCTATTAAACACCGCAGGTTTTCTCCGGATACTCCGGTTTCCTCCTGTAGTAACACCGGATTAATACGAGATGACCTTATGACCGGATCTCCAGGAAGAACAGTTTAGAACTAATAGAGCTATCCAGTATAAATAAAGTTAGTTTAGTTTAGGTTTCCTCCTGTAGTAACACTGGATTATTACGAGATGACCTTATGACCGGATCTCCAGGAAGAACAGTTTAGAACTGATAGAGCTATCCAGTATAAATAAAGTTTAGTTTAGGTTTCCTCCTGTGGTAGGGAACGCCTTTACTGGACCTTTAGGGAATAAATATGTGCATACTATTATATTCAATTGATCAACAAGTAATTTCTCATTTGCCGGCCAACAGATACACGTGTGGGTGCTTTTAAAATTATCCACCAATCACCGCGTAGCATATTTTTGACATGCCACAAAGTACATTGATTTGTTTTAGTCTTTCTACAAAACGTTAGTTCTATATATTATATTTGAGTTTGACTATCAAAGTTGGTATTTAAATGTAAATATTACAAGTCAGATTCTTTGCTGAAACTGATTTTCATAGAAAATATATGGAACGTTAGAAAGTGAAACCTTTTTTATGCTTCCAGGAATATAGTTCACATGGTGCCTAATTCCTAGTAAATGATTTTATTTGAAAAGAAAAAAGAACGAAAGGAAGACATAAACATAAACTAAATAGTTTAAGTATAATTTTCAGCAATTCCTTCAATTTATAAATGAAAACATTTCCTGCATGAAAGATAGCAATGTTAAAGTTTGACGTTTTAATAATCCAATTTCCAAGGCAATAGAAAACTTAACGTCGTTTTTTCTCTTGATTTTATTGAACATGTTATTTGCAAATTATATAAACAAATATGAACTGATATGCAAGTACGAGGTGACAACATGACATTTGATCGCAGTATTAAAATTACATTTTAAGCAGAAGGTCGATTCCAAGAAGATCCTCCGCAAACGAGTGTAAATCAAAACCAGTAAATATAGCATAAATATTTCGCAATCGCCTTTTGCAGCACAATTTGAACAATTCTATATTATTGCTAATATATTAGGACAAATGAAAGCGATAAAAAAATATTTTATTTGAACGACGTTTCTATGTCGAAACGTCGTTCAAATAAATTATAAGATAGATTTTTTATCGCCGTTTCATTTGTATCAAAATGTATTTCGAATGCTTTTCTTATAATAATATATTAGTTCCGCACAAAATATTTCCAAAATAAATTTTACATTATATATATTCAATATTAATAGATATATAGACAATGAACGAAAAAACTGCATTTATACTGGATAGCTCTATCAGTTCTAAACTCTTCTCCCTAGAAGTTCAGTAAAGTGAAGTCAATCTGGAATTTTTTTTTCATTAATTCAATGTTGCGGCTGCAAGCTACCACTTTGCCTTTGGCGCGAAATCGTGGGCTACCATCAAACAACAATTTACCAAGAAAACGAATAATTGTGTGCGTCTGTTTATAAAATAATCTGCGAAATTAACTGCGCGCGCGAATTTAAGATAAAGCGAATAAATACAAGTATATACAAGCTCTAACTATTGGGTTCTATATTATTGATCGTTACATAACGCATTTCAAGAGAAGGGGTAGCAAGGCAACATTTGACACTACCATTTCATTGTCAAGGGTCTACACTTAGTAAAGAATGTAATTGCACGTTTTCTGAGTAACAAAATTCTGTGAATCGCAAACCGAAAGATGTAGGAACACCCACACCTTTTACATCTGTTTATGAAAACTTGCAAATTCTGTGTTTATTCCTTTGTAATTTGCAATATACATGTATAACCGTTTACCATAATCTCCACGAATGTACGCCTGTAAGTATATATGGATAAAATCATATAGATAAAATCACGTTATATCCGCATTTCACGTTAAATCGAATTCTACGAAAAACTCCCATTGTTTCACTGCGTTCTTTTCTGAGAAAAAAGTTAAATCCGTCACGCTAATTGTCTTCTTGCATACGTTTCAGTTTCATAAGTTGATGATGAGGACTGGATCAGATTTCAAGTTCAAGAGCACATGCACTACTTCATCAAAACTTTATCCAGTCCTTTAGGACTTGATCAAAACTTTATCTGTCCCAGGACTTAAACTTCATCCTGTCCCAGAACTTGATCAAAATTTTATCCAGTCCTAGAACTTGATCAAAACTTTATCTAGTCCTAAGACTTGATCAAAACTTTATCCAGTCCTTAGACTTAATCAATACTTTATCCAATCCTAGGACTTGAACAAAACTTTATCCAGTCCTAAGACTTGATCAAAACTTTATCCACTCCTAAGATTTGGTCAAAACCTTATCCAATCCTAGGACTTGATCAAATTTCATCCAGTCGTAGGACTTGACCAAAACTTTATCCTGTTCTAGGATTTGATCAAAACTTCATCCTGTCCTAGAACTAGAACTTAGGAGAAGTATCTAGTGCTAAGCTGCTAGCTCATTCTATAACACTGAAATCTGAGACTGCCAAATACGATTTGAGTTCACAAATTGAAACCGAAATATGAGATTCATATGGTATACTTAAACCTGACTGTCTCTACTCCCTGTAAGGATATTCTATGTTCATGTATTCCCCCCTTTCAAGATCATATAAAGGCATTGACAAGCTCTTTAAGTTTCAGTTTTATCTGGTCTTTCATTGAGCAAGGGTTATATCAAAATTGTTCGCAGTTTTTTAAAATGGCACTAGCATTTCGAGAACGCGAAATTGGTGTAAAAGATACAGGCCATTCAACAAACGTACCAGATCACCCGAAAGCACGTTTAATGTACTACCTTAACTGTGTTTCAAAGGTAAGAGAACTCGGATTAAAAATAATCTAGTTTCACTTTATTTGGTGCATTTCTCCTCCTTTGATCCTTTTCTTATCAAGTTCTGAAGGGAACGCTATAGCCGGTAACTTTCCTTTTCTTGCTGCCTTTGCATGGTACCCGCGCGATCTATAATTTGCGACCAGTATACTTTTTGCGCATTTTTATTTTTATATTAGGGAAGCTTGTTCCGTAACTGACAATTTGAAATCAGAAGTATCTCGTTATGGTTTCTAGAGGCTATCCGACTGGCATCAATAAATACCTATTTGTCATTGTCTTTACGCAATTTTAACAGTACACTGACCTATTCTGCATGCGGAGTAACATGATGTCTTTAGTCTGCTTATAGATTAAACATGTATAGGCGTCTTTAGGCGATAAAAGCAGATAATAACAGTAGCACATAATTTTCCCAAGTTATTTGGTAATATATCTGATGTCTATATGATAATAATAGATAGTGTACTCTAATTATTTAGGTTCTTAAGTCGGATACTGAATACGATGACCCAAAATATATTGACTACACGAATTACTACAACTTGAGCGACTATGAAACTAAAAAATTGGTCGACCTTTGTGAAAAATGGTCTCCATCAACCCTGGAAGGCAAGTGTATCTTTCGCAGCCCTGAATTGTGTCAAGGTAAAGCTAACCGCTTCCTCGACATTTCATCAAAAGAATTGAAGTTTGCAGCCGCCCGAAGTGTTGTGGTAATGGGAATTGAAGTTTTTGTGGCCGAGATCATGGTTTACACAGACTCATGGAAAAGTACATATTATGATGATGCGTTGTATGATGTGAAAAGAAGTCTCAGAGCACCCTCGCCTGTCTATTCATATACCACAAGACGCCGAAGCAGCAGTTGCATCATTATATAAACTTTCATTGAAAAACTCTGCATATATATATGAGTTAATACATGAATGATAACATATTAAGTGATTAAAACTTTCTAGAATGAATACAGCAATGACATAAGTCATCAGTATTAAAATCTTATAGAATTAATGCCTATTAATGACAAATTTAAAGTACAAATGAATATCTTCATTTGCTGGAAATGATTTTTCGTTTGGGAAAATTTGGACAATAGACAAATTTGGCTAACGCTTGTTTATACCCAATTCATAACTTTGGATAACTCACATGCCTAGTTAGTAGTTACTATTGTTCTAGTTTGCGAAAACATAGAATAGAACAAAGGTAATTAAGCATTAGAATGATCTACATGAATGAATAGCTCTTATACGTACATAATTCTAATGCTTAGTTACCTTTGTTCTATTCTATGTTTTCGCAAACTAGAACAATAGTAACTATGCATGTGAGTTATCCAAAGTTGTGAATTTGTCTATGAATACTGATTATGGTCGTAATTTTCTGGAATTTGTAAATGATTACAGCCTACAAATATATCCTTTGCATTATATGATCATGAATATTACTATATTAGTCTTGTTTGGAGTTTATGAGTCTTGTAGAAAGGGCAGCCCAGTGGGAAAAGAGACAACTTCCCCTCTTCCAATATGATAGGGGAACCCCAAACTTGAGAGGGGGACTTTGTGTCCAAATTTAATATTAATGTGATGTCGCCAACTTTTATAATGTAAACCATAGTCCCTATAATACAGTGTCTGGAAACGCATCTAAAGCTTTTGTTCTATGTTTTTGTTCATGTTTGTGCACCTTCACGCTCAGTAAAGACATTGTTCTCTCAGCATAATGAAGGCATTTGTAAAACCTCAGCATTTGTAAAACCTCAGCATTTGTAAAACAAAGAAAACGTGAACTCTCAGTACTTCTCAACATTAACCCACGGACATGGCTATAAACTTTCAAGTTTGCCGCGTTTCCAGACACTGTATTATAGGGACTATGTGTAAACCAGTCTTCTAGGGTGTCTCTATACATAAAGCCCTAAATAAAGGGTTAGCTATAGCCGTACCAGTATAGCCATATTGTTTTCGTTTGTGTTCAAGTGAGAAGAAATACCCTAGGCCTAGGTTTTGGCAGAGTGAAACAGTTTCTGAACCACAGTTTAATAACCAACAAAGAATGGCCTTTGCAAAACACTTGGCAAACCAAGTACCAACTTTGCCATCGGTAGTCAAGATTCAGCGATCGAAATGTTCCATTGGCTTTTCGTTGTTTTGAAAATCACATCCATTGTTTTCCACGCGTCCAGCACAGGGGAAATAAATGGAAAAGCAAAAAAGTAATTAAAGCAATCTAGTCTCTGTGTAATTTGGAAATAAAAGTATTGTTGAACAACTACGAACTTATGTCAGGGGGGTAGTTTGGCAGAATTAAAAATCGGACATTCTCAGTTTCAGTTGGGAAAAATGTTCTCTGTCCCCTCCTAAAAATTTGCACCCGACTCCTATCGACAAGATCAACCAAGGAAACATTCAATATTATTTAGGGCTGAATATTTCATGTAAAAAGGGCATCGAGTTTGACTTGGAAGCGATGTTTTCTTTGCTCCAAACACATATTCATTATAACTAAATTAAATTTTGCATAACATTCAAGCTTTCAAGTATTCTTGAAGGCCTGTCCACACGATTCTCCTCTTGAAGCATGTGATTTACTGGATTTGCTGCCAAGTGTGAGGCTATATCACTGAGCTATATATGGCGAAAAGTGTAGTTGTTGATGTACTGTGTGAAATCACATACGTCAGGAGGAGAATCTGCGAACACAAAAAAGTTCCTCAAGGGAATTCAAGCTTTTATAGAAAGAGCCAATCAGGAATATTCCTTTGCACGGCCGAACCAATCAGAGCTCGTTAAAGTCAAAATAGCAATAAAGCTAGGATCTAATTAGCGAGGCAAATTTTAAACTCAACTTTAGGCAAGTGGTCACGAACTCGAAAAATAGAAGAAAGATGCTCAGTTTAAACTATTTTGAAATGGCTAACCGTGCTAAAGTAGAAGTAAGTAAATGTCAAATATATAATGGTTATTTTTAGCTTAAAATGTTTTGTAATTCGCTTTATTTAACTCTTGGCTTTTGTTTTGAGCAGAAGCGTATCTGTGATGTTTAGAATTTTATAACAATTCATAGCTAGTCAGCTTGTGTTCGCTTTATATGTGCCTGTTCCATGATATTTCTGTCGAATTTTGCTGTAATAATGTGTTAAAACACCCGTGGTTTGATTTGTGTAATTCTATTGGCTTTATCTTCAATTTTAGCTCGTAAAATTCGACGAGAACGTTAGCAATCTACGGCAGGCACCGGTAAGCATGTCGTCTATTTAAAATATTAAATGCCTTGTTGTTTGCTGTTTATAGCTTGCTTTTGAGCTTATCTTGCACATGTAAAAAGGCACAACTTGTGACAAACCTGCAGCATGCAGACTTGGTTTGCAGAATGCAGACTTGTACCAAGTCTGCATTAACAACTTGTCATCAGGATGTGTTCACACTGCTTGTTCCCAGCTTGTTGAAACAGGCTTCTAGCAATTTGTTTACGGACTTGCAGCAAGGTTGTTGTGACAGAGCGGCCGTAGCAAGGTTGTTGCCAACAAGCTTGTAGCAAGCTTGTCAACAACTTGGTACAGGTTTGTTGATATATAACAAGTTGTAACAAGTTTAATGACACAAGTTTGCTACAGCTTGATAAAATGACAAGCTTGTTTAATACAACTAGCTTGTCAACAAGCTCGCTACAAACTTGTTAAGCCAACAACTTGTCAACAAGATGTGAGATTTTTGCTTGTGTACTAGAACACTTTAGGGTACTGTATTGTTGAAGTTTCAAAAACATTTTGAGATAGTTTTGGTTGAGTTTTTGTCGAGAATATTCTCCATAGCGAGCGAAAACCAACCTTAACCTGTGTTTACACTGCGAGCCTTGGCCTAGCGTGAGCCTTGATTTGGCCTACATTGTTGTAGTGTAAACAAACATTGACATAGCCTGTGTCCTTGTCCTTGCACCTAGGCCAGAAAATCTGGGCCCACTTTGATGGCATGGCCTATACCTGCTCAAAACCAAGCATTTTGGCAATGTAAAACTAGTGATAAACAGTAAACTAGTTTGACACTACCCATATCAGTTGTGAACAATTTTCCTGATTGTTTATGTGAAAAAGGCCTGATTCAGTTAAAAAGATCTTGTCATGGAGAGCTGTTAGTACTGGGTAGGCATTGTTGTATTTGCGGACGAGAGCTCTACAAACTCGTTCGATGATCCGTCGAGATCATTAACTTGGAAAATACATTTCCCTTCGAGAATATCAGGGGACAAGAGCTTGCAGAAGTCCAGCAGATGCCTCACCATTGTCTCATCCAGGGCGGAGTAGTTCTGGTAGTTTGTGAACATCCGAGGTAACTCGTCCAGGTCTAAAACCTTGAAAGAGAAAATATACATGCTCAGAATTTGCTCAATACCAATTTTAGTTTTAAACTAACTTTCATTAATTCGGAATCTTTTCGTTTTGCTTAAACAGTTCTTCCTGGAGGTCCAGTAATTTTGGACATTCTTTACTGGTCCAGTGTTACTACAGGAGGAAACCTAAACTATACTAACTTTGCTTAAACTGGATAGCTCTATCTGAGTTCTAAACTGTTCTCCGTAGAGGTCCAGTAATTTGGGACATCCCTTATTGATCCAGTGTTACTACAGGAGGAAACCTAAACTATACTAACTTTGCTTAAACTGGATAGCTCTATCTGAGTTCTAAACTGTTCTCCGTAGAGGTCCAGTAATTTGGGACATCTCTTATTGATCCAGTGTTGCTACAGGAGGAAACCTAAACTAAACTAACTTTATTTATACTGGATAGCTCTATCATTTCCAAACTGTTCTCCCTTATTGATCCAGTATAGGGATATATCTTACTTACAGATCCACTGTTAGCCTACTACACAGGAGAAAACCTAAACTAACTATATTTATGATGGATAGCTCTATCAGTTTTATAGAAGTCCAGTTAGGTCATCCCTTATTGGTCTAGTGCTACTACATGCAGAGGAAACCTAAATCTAAACTAACTTTATTTATACTGGATATAGATTATCAGTTTTGCCTAAACTGTCAGTTCCGGCTATTGTCAAGTGTCACTACAGGAGGAGTTTTAGCTCCTGAAGTTCCTAAAGAAAGCCTGCAGTGTTTGACTATGGTAGAAAAAGTGGAAAGCACTCTTCTCGCATGGAAATAAAGGCCATGTTATGCGAAGCAATTTTTGCTGCAACTTGCAAGGCAGTCTCGAACACAGAGCGATGTTAGGTAAATTGTGACATGAATCTCGTTTTACTTTGCCGTTGTTTTTCTTGCTAAACATGCCCTGCAGAAAGCAATAGAGAAATGAATGAAAATGATAATATCGGTGAAGTGAGACGGTAGGCCATGTTCACTAGTACTGTTTGTCTGTGCAGAAATTGCGTTGCAAGTTGCAGCAAGAATTGTCTCGTGTAAAACATGGCCTTAAAAATGCGAACTACTGGAATTGAACTCTGGTCACAGAGGTGAAATACACGTGTAAATATTACAACAACTATTCCAACCTGGCTAAAACGAAAACTATGCAGTATTATTTTCAGTACGAGTTAAAACTCGCTTTCAGCTAGCCTGTTGAGCGTATGTTGTTGACATAATGATTAATGACGATATGTGAGATCGTTCAAGGTTAGCCAATCATATAGGACTTCGCAATTGGTGTGACACTGAAACCATTGTCTCAATTCGAAGAAATTCAAATCCAGGAGAAAGATAGTGAAAATGAAACAAAGCTTCCGGCTTTACAAACTTCCTTCAACAAAACAATCTGAATGAATATCCAACTAAATCGTTGCTCAAACATGCATGGCTTATATGTAAAGTCCATTGACAAACAGTTTATGGTTTGCTGAGAGTAAAATTAATTTTCAAGACAAACAATTTGTTTTTATAGAAATAGAAGACGAAAGGCTGTGTACCTAAATAATTGTACAGTAACACTTCCGACGTTAAAAAATGGATTTTGAATTCATTCATATGACGTGTGTTGAGGCCCGTTGAAGTTTCAGCATCTGAAGTAAAACAAGGCCGATTCAAACACACTTTAATTTAACAGTTTATTCGCAACGTTTGGGAAAGCATCTCACCCCTATATAGTAGCACTTTTTCCACAATGGATTGCGACCTATTGAAGCATTACGTAAAATGCAAGATTTGAACTTCTAAACCTGTTAGCTTGTTGTTCAATCCGTAACTCATAGCCCATAAAATGTTTAGTATACGTTTTAAAACGGTTATTTTATACTACATACGAAAAGTCATTCATATGCGCATACAAGAATGGTAAAAATTTCTGTTCCAAGAACCATGTTGCTAATTAAGTGGTAAACAGATACTGAAAGTAAAACGTAAGCCGTAAGGTCTTTAGAATGACTTTTAAATCCTATTTTCTAAATAGAATAGTTTAGAACTGATAGATGGGGCATGTTTTGAGAAAATATTTGCAATAGAAACATCATACGTCTTCAAAGAGCAAGGGATGTACTCGGAAATACGGAATTGCAATTTTAAGAAATAATCAGCTATTAGTGCTATGCTAAAACTATATATACAGAGTTTACATTGGCTGTACATGATTGTTAGCTATATTGATAAATACGAATGCACGGTTTAATAAGTACTTAAAACATCAGATATGTTACACCAACATGCATATTGTAAATGAGTGGTAAAGCAACAGAATGCATTCAACTATTCTGTATATCTATATTAAAATGTAGCAATTCCACGAACTAGTGATCTACAGTAAATCACTACCAGTAACCAGCTAGGACGATAAATAGACGGGAAACATATACATATATACATACTTCTGGTTCACAATTTCTAAGTATAATAGTTCATCAAACTACGCCACTTTCTGGGAACGGATGCAAACACTTAACCTGCACCTATGTTATATATTAGACCTACCGTGGCCATACAATTAAGATAGTACATCAACTTCGCCTTGGGATTGTTAGGAACAGAGCAATGTGTACCAGTCACTTTCATACCAAGTTGGTTACGTTGGAAAGCTAGAGCCATGTTGAACACTGCGTATAGAGAAATGTATGGTGGTGTCTTGCTGAAGCAACATAAACAATGTTTGAGGTTTTGGATTTATATATGGCATAATTATATGGAGATTAAACTCGAAGTAGGCGTGGAACTCATCAGAAGCGGCAAGTGGTTTGACCTGTAAGGAGATTTTTGTTCAAGGATCATGAATTATAAATATAATGGCACATCTCTGATCAATTCGCAGTTCGTCGCGTTTAAAGGAATGATACTGCATCACTGGCTTGACGAAAAGTGCTTGTACTAAAAGTGAAATGTCATATCCGCCATTCTGAGTATAGTAATACAAACGGAATCTATTCACGAGCCATATGACCGGCGTATAAAGATTTGTCGGATCCAATTCTCCTCTTGGCGTATGTGATTTACTGGATTTGCTGACAAGAGTAAGGCCATTGGCTCATACCAGGTGAAAAGTGTAGTTGTTGCTGTATTGTGTGAAATCACATACGTCAGGAGACAAATCGGATCGTGTGAACAGGCCTTATCTCTGATTGTCAAAGAGCTATGCAGTGCTATAAGTTCAATGTTCCCTTTCTTGCATACGAGACACTGTCAAATGCATGTAGATTAACTAGCTAAAATGAAATTTAATTTTGCTTCAGTCACGTTTGAGAATTAAGAGCACTTCCAGTTTGACTCTATTAAACACCGCAGGATTTCTCCGGCTACTCAGGTTTCCTCTTGTTGTAACACCGGATTAATACGAGATGACCTTATGACCGGATCTCCAGGAAGAACAGTTTAGAACTAATAGAGCTATCCAGTATAAATAAAGTTAGTTTAGTTTAGGTTTCCTCCTGTAGTAACACTGGATTATTACGAGATGACCTTATGACCGGATCTCCAGGAAGAACAGTTTAGAACTGATAGAGCTATCCAGTATAAATAAAGTTTAGTTTAGGTTTCCTCCTGTAGTAGGGAACGCCTTTACTGGACCTTTAGGGAATAAATATGTGCATACTATTATATTCAATTGATCAACAAGTAATTTCTCATTTGCCGGCCAACAGATACACGTGTGGGTGCTTTTAAAATTATCCACCAATCACCGCGTAGCATATTTTTGACATGCCACAAAGTACACTTAACGTCGTTTTTTCTCTTGATTTTATTGAACATGTTATTTGCAAATTATATAAACAAATATGAACTGATATGCAAATACGAGGCGACAACATGACATTTGATCGCAGTATTAAAATTACATTTTAAGCAGAAGGTCGATTCCAAGAAGATCCTCCGCAAACGAGTGTAAATCAAAACCAGTAAATATAGCATAAATATTTCGCAATCTCCTTTTGCAGCACAATTTGAGCAATTCTATATTATTGCTAATATATTAGGACAAATGAAAGCAATAAAAACATATTTTATTTGAACGACGTTTCCATGACATCGAAACGTCGTTCAAATAAATTATAAAATATATCTTTTATCGCTTTCATTTGTATCAAAATGTATTTCGAATGCTTTTCTTATAATAATATATTAGTTCCGCACAAAATATTTCCAAAATAAATTTTACATTATATATATTCAATATTAATAGATATATAGACAATGAACGAAAAAACTGCATTTATATTGGATAGCTCTATCAGTTCTAAACTCTTCTCCCCAGAAGTTCAGTAAAGTGAAGTCAATCTGGAATTTTTTTTTCATTAATTCAATGTTGCGGCTGCAAGCTCGTGGGCTACCATCAAACAACAATTTGCCAAGAAAACGAATAATTGTGTACGTCTGTTTATAAAATAATCTGCGAAATTAACTGCGCGCGCGAATTTAAGATAAAGCGAATAAATACAAGTATATACAAGCTCCAACTCTTGGGTTCTATTAATTATTGATCGTTACATAACGCATTTCAAGAGAGGGGATAGCAAGGCAACATTTGACACTACCAAATCATTGTCAAGGGTCCACACTTAGTAAAGAATGTAATTGCACGTTTTCTGAGTAACAAAATTCTGTGAATCGCAAACCGAAAGATGTAGGAACACTCACACCTTTTACATCTGTTTCTGAAAACTTTCAAATTTTGTGTTTATTCCTTTGTAATTTAACTATATACGTGTATCACCGTTTACCATATATAATCACCACGAAATAATATAAAATAGCAAATTTTGTTTCTCACTTTATATCCGCATTTCACGTTAAATCGAATTCTACGAAAAACACCCATTGTTTCACTGCGTTCTTTTCTGAGAAAAAAGTTAAATCCGTCGCGCTAATTGTCTTCCTGCATACGTTTCAGTTTCATACGTTGATGATGAGGACTGGATCAGATTTCAACTTCAAGGGCATATGCACTACTTCATCCAGTCCTAAGACTAGAACGTAGGAGAAGTATCTAGTGCTAAGCTGCTAGCTGATTTTATAACACTGAAATTTGAGACCGCAAAGTACGATTTGAGTTCGCAAATTTAAACCGAAATATGAGATTCATATGGTATACTTAAACCTGACTGTCTCTACTCCCTGTAAGGATATTCTATGTTCATGTATTGCCCCTTTTCAGGATCATATAAAGGCATTGACAAGCTCTTTAAGTTTCAGTTTTATCAAGTCTTTCATTGAGCAAGGGTTATATAAAATTTGTTCACAATTTTTTAAAATGGCACTGGCATTTCGAGAACGCGAAATTGGTGTGAAAGATACCAGCAAGAGAGTAACCGTACCCGATCAACCGAAAGCACGTTTAATGTACTACCTTGACTGTGTTTCAACGGTAAGTATGCCTGAGCTAAAATACGATCGCATAATTTAGTTTCACTTTATTTGGTGCATTTGTCCTCTTTTGATCCTTTTCCTATCAAGTTCTGGAGGGAACTATGGCCGGTAACTTAACTTTAATAGTTTATTCCAGTGTTAATCCTTTAGTCGACTAACTGTCAAATGTTTCCCAAAAAATAACACTTTAAAATGGCTGAAAATGCCATTTCAGAGGGTCTAGATTTCAAACATTTTGAGGGAGCATGCCCCCAGACCCTCTATTTGGGTGGTGCCACATCGATTAAATTTTTGCTTTGGTTACCCCCTCTCCCCCGCCCATAATTGATGAGTTTCCTACGCCTTGGGAAGCATATTCCATAGCTGACAATTCGAAACCTGATTGTATTGGTCGTTGGGCTGGACACATGTTGGGCTGGACACAAGAGAAGGAATTGAGTTTTAATGGTCATTCTTACATAGCCCCAGCGACTTAATGCTCCATAGAGCGTGTTGTCATTAATAGATTGTATACTCTTATTATTTAGGTTCTTAAGTCGACTACAGAACACGTAGACCAAAAATATATGAATTACACGAATTACTACAGCTTGAGCGACCATGAAACTCGTACATTGGTCGGCCTTTGCGAAGCATTTTCTTTTTCACTCCTGGAAGGCAAGTGTTTCTTTCGCAGCCCTGAATTGTGTCGAGACATGGGCAATCGCTTTCTCGAACTTTCATCAAAAGAATTGACCTTTGCAGCCGTCCGAAGTGTTGTGGTGTTGGGAAGAGAAGCTTTTGTGGCCAAGATCATGGTTTACAAAGACTCGTGGAAAAGTAGATATTATGATAATGCGCTGTCTGCAGTGAAAAGAAGTCTCAGACCACCCTCGCCTGTGTATACCACAAGACGTCGAAGCAGCAGTTGCACCATTATATAAACTTTCAATGAAAAACTCTACATATATGAGTTCAGTAATACATGAATGATAACAGTGATTAAAACGTTATAGAATGAATACATGTAATGACATAAATACATTAGTATTAAAATCTTATATAGAATTAATGCATGAATGATTATTAATGACAAAAGTACAAATGAATATCTTCATTTGCTAGTTGGAACTGATTTTTCGTTTTGGGAAAATTTGGACAAAGGCTTGTTTATACTCAATTCACAACTTTGGGATAACTCACATGCCCAGTTTCTATTGTTCTAGTTTGCGAAAACATAGAATAGAACAAAGGGAACTAAGCATTAGAATGATCTACATGAGTGAATAGTTCTTATACATAATTCTAGTGCTTAGTTACCTTTGTTCTATTCCATGTTTTCGCAAACTAGAACAATAGTAACTAGGCATGTGAGTTATCTAAAGTTGTGAATCGTCTATGAATACTCTGATTCGTAATTTTCTGAAATTTGTAAAATGATTACAGTATATATATATATATACAAATATATCCTTTGCATTATATGATCATGAATATTACTATATTAAGTCTTGTTTGAAGTTTACGAGTCTTGTAGAAAGGGCAGCCCAGTGGGAATAGGGACAACTCCCCCCTCTCCCAATATGATAGGGGAACCCCAAACTTGAGAGGGGGACTTTGTGTCCAAATTTTATGGCAATGTGATGTCGCCAACTTTTATAATGTAAACCATAGTCCCTTATAACACAGTGTCTGGAAACGCATCTAAAGCTTTTGTTCTATGCTTTTGTTCATGTTTGTGCACCTTCACGCTCAGTAAACACATTGTTCTCTCAGCATAATGAAGGCATTTGTAAAACTTCAGCATTTGTAAAACCTCAGCATTTGTAAAACCTCAGCATTTGTAAAACAAAGAAAACGTGCACTCTCAGTACTTCTCAACATTAACCTACGCACATGGCTATAAACTTTCAAGTTTGCCGCGTTTCCAGACACTGTATTATAGGGACTATGTGTAAACCAGCCTTCTGGGGTGTCTCTATACATAAGCCCTAAATAAAGGGTTAGCTATAGCCGTACCAGTATAGCCATATTGTTTTCGTTTGTGTTCAAGTGAGAAGAAATACCCTAGGCCTAGGTTTTGGCAGAGTGAAACAGCTTCTGAACCACTCATTTGTTTTAATAACCAACAAAGAATGGCCTTTGCATAACACTTGGCAAACCAAGTACCAACTTTGCCATCGGTAGTCAAGATTCAGCGATCGAAATGTTCCATTGGCTTTTCGTTGTTTTGAAAATCACATCCATTGTTTTCCACGCGTCCAGCACAGGGGAAATAAATGGAAAAGCAAAAAAGTAATTAAAGCAATCTAGTCTCTGTGTAATTTGGAAATAAAAGTATTGTTGAACAACTACGAACTTATGTCAGGGGGGGGGGTAGTTAGGCTAAATTAAAAATCGGACATTTTCAGTTTCAGTTGGGAAAAATGTTCTCTGTCCACTCCTAAAAAATTGGACCCGACTCCTATCGACAAGATCAACGAAGGAAACATTGGATATTATTTAGGGCTGAATATTTCATGTAAAAAGGGCATCGAGTTTGACTTGGAAGCGATGTTTTCTTTGCTCCAAACACATATTCATTATTACTAAATTAAATTTTGCATAACATTCAAGCTTTCAAAATATTCTTGAAGGCCTGTCCACACGATTCTCCTCTTGAAGCATGTGATTTACTGGATTTGCTGCCAAGTGTGAGGCTATATCACTGAGCTATATATGGTGAAAAGTGTAGTTGTTGATGTACTGTGTGAAATCACATACGTCAGGAGGAGAATCTGCGAACACAAAAATGTTCCTCAAGGGAATTCAAGCTTTTATAGAAAGAGCCAATCAGGAATATTCCTTTGCACGGCCGAACCAATCAGAGCTCGTTAAAGTCAAAATAGCAATAAAGCTATTAAAGTGCACCTCACCCCAAATAATTTTTTTGGCTATATCAAATCTTGGCATCATTTCTAGAGTATCCGTGAAAATTTTAATTTATTTGGTCAAATCGTTCGATTTTTATGGCAGTTTAAAGTTGGCAAAAAGGCACTTTTTGGTGGACCTTGTCCGTCGTTACGAGGAGTCTGGAACGAGTATATTTCGTGACGTCACGCAAGGGACTCGTCAAAATAAACTTTCGGCCCACATTGCAAATTCCCTGTATACTGTGAAGGGGCGGATCCAGGGGGTGTCAAACGTGGCTCAAGACACGGTCAGATTTTTGCGATCCTGATTTGTGAAACTTCGTTCATAAGGACGAAATGAGTATTGATTAATAAACGAATTTGTCTCATTCATATTCAATTCAAATACTTTTTGCATATTTTATAGTTATAAACTAAAAACCTTTACCTTGCGTCAAAATCTCGAAATTATTAGCAAATAACCACGAAATAGCTGCGTGTTTTATTATTAAAGCGGGGAAAACCCCGCGAAGATTGAATATTTTGCATATCAAATAGTTTTCTACGACAATTCACCGATAACTGCACGAACTAGGCTCTTCACGTTCGGAAAGAACTCGTAAAATGCGACTGCGATTTTGCGACACGGTCCGCGGTTCTACTGTTACTAAATATAGTAACTTCTGGCCACATTGAGACACGGTGGAGGGTATCAAGCCAATCACAGAGCAGGATTTTGTGACGTGAGACACGGTGAGACACGGTAGCCATGTTTTCGTTGCGCAATAGTGCCCAAGGAGTTGTATTCGGTAAATTCTCGGTAGAATCTCGGCGGCTAACTTCTACTTGGCATTTGCATTGCAAATCGAAGAAACCGAAGATGGTGGTTTTGTTGTATTAAAGATACAGCTATACAACCTCGTACAAATTTAGGCAACTATGTGTATATCTAGTGTCTGTGGCCTGTGAATTTGTGAGATTTCAACATCAATGAAGCAATGTTTACAAATTTATAAGGTAAGGATTCCTCGTTTTGTTCTTGGAATATACTTCTATTAGACGAATATAATCATTATGTAAATTAAGTGCATTATGTAAATTAAGTCAGAATATTTAAGAACTAAATGAGGCGCGATTTCGCGTCGTATAAATCTCGTGTGTGTTTATGTCAAATGTGACCTTTCTAATCCATCAAATTGCTGAATTATATAGTCTATATAGTGATTCAGTGACAGTATCAGTGTATCACTGCCTGGACGGTTATTGTAAGTCCCTATAACCTTATTTAGTTTTATTTAAATTCAGTGAAAACGTGATACGATTTATATGATGTGGTTGCCTACAAATTGATACAATTTTGCTGTGTTACTGTAAATATATATAAGATATTTGATCAGTTGTTGTTTTGGAGGGTTGTTGTTGGGAGGGGGTGGGGGCCAGAGGAGGGGGACAGAGCATGTGACTGTACATTGCCCTTTAGAATGTATTTTGGAGAGTTGTTTATCATTATTTCCACAATTCATCAGGATAGTGCATACTGTATAAGTTTTTGATGTTATAAATGCATAATTTGCAGGTTTTCTTGTACGGTATTGGATATGGGTCCATGGCCAACTTCATCTATTTCAGGAAAATTGTTGCTAAGTAGAACCGCTTAGTTGCCTAAGCTTACTTAGCTGATGTACTATATGGTCTACAAATATATATCACTTATTCAATTATAAAAATGCCAGATGAAGAGAAATTTTCTCATCCTTTTGTCCATATATCCTTCCTGGTCTGTTTCTCCCTATCTGTTCATTCAGTACTTAGTCAGCCCAGTTTTGTTTTGTACCCTGTCACTGTTGTGCATGCTGAAGGTAAAGCAACTTACTACTATAGGATTAGAGATTTTCAGAACAAAATCCTAGCAATGCTTGACATGTGTTTGTTTATAAATCTTCTGTTGTAGAATATTTTAACACTATATATATGGACGACACTAAAATCTCCTTACAACTCAAAGGATATACCTATGAAACTGCCTTCCCCCAGAAGCCATGCAGCTGTTAGATAATGATAAGTCATTTATAAATAAGAACTGGTCCTACCAAGGCAGGTTGACATTTTCTGTGGCCTAGGAAAAACGTCATATGTGAACAATAGTATGTTTCAATGTATTCATGTTATTGCTAGAGAAATCATGCATTTGGCACTTTGACAAACATAACACAATATCAATTTATGTTAACAAAGCCAATTAGCTATTAATAGCTAAATTTTTAGCCTGACTCTGTGAGCCTGGGGTTAATAAGAACAGCAACTAAATATAATGGTTGCAAAGCCACATCTAATGATCCAAATTCTGTGTTCATTATTCCATGTCTACTATATATCATCAGACTGCACCTTTTATATTATTGCAATGGTATATCAAGTGAATAATATTGTCTGGTCACTCTGGTGACAGGCAGAATAGAATACAATGTGTTTCACTCTGATTCACTCTTATCTTATCTCATCTTATCTTATCTTATCTTATCAAGGAGTCAAGGTAATAAAGTTTTGAGTTTCTTTACAAAAATGATCTGTTCAAATCATAAAAATAATAGATATTTCTATGGTTCAAATGCAAGGGATCTTTCTTGGTGGAAACTGGTCTAAATTCCAAGTATTATTCCGGTTTGACTTCAAAGTTCTGAACACTTACTACTGTTGTTAAGACAACTCAACAGTCTCATTAAAGCCTTTTTTCCCCAATTGCTATTGTGCTGCTGTTACAACATGGACCAAAATGAATTTTCCTTACTATTTTTGTGTTTTAAGATAATAATTTGATATAATATTTAATATTTAAAATTTATATAGCGCAAAATACATATGTATATGATTTATGTATATGATTTATGTTTAAGTATTGACTAAGATATTTCGATTTTTTTGCGTCATTTTCATGTTCTTTTTTGTCTAAAATACGCGTGTTTAGAGGACAATTTTGGAATAAATGCCCAGCTCAGAATGCAGGAAATGGCATTTCCTGGCATGAAATTTCAAAATTTTCCCGGTGGAGCACGTCCCCGGACCCCATTTCGTTAATTTTTGTCTGAAATTCGGGTTCGTTGAGAACGAATTTTAGAAATAAATCCGACGCTCAGAATGCAGGAAATGCCATTTGCGGGCTCCAAATTTCAAAAATTTTCCGGGGGGGCATGCCCCCGTACCCCCCTAGGGGAAACGGACCTTGTATCCTGACACGGTCAAACTCGGAGGCTGGATCCGCCCCTGTGACAGCAAAGTGAGTGAGTTAGATGGCCGACACTTCACTCACTGAGTGAAGTGTCGGCCATCTACATATGATATATCAGACCTACAAGCACGAAACTGTACGTAAAATGTTTCTCTTGATCAGAGGTTTCGATCTATGCATCTTACATGCATAGAACGTGTGTAGTTCTCAAGAAAATGTGCACGAAAATCGATGTATGTTTCGCGGGTCAAATGACGAAAATATATCGTGTACTAATTGTGCTGTAGTAGGGGTAAACTTTTTTGATACGCCTGAAGTCAATAATCAAGATATATTCTCATGCTTCATACCAAAAGATAGCCCAGAAAAAGGCGATTTTTTTGTATATATAGCAGTGACCTATATCGTGTAAACAAGTTGTAGTTTTAGATGACTACACGCGTGCGAAGTTGGATTTTCAACATGCTCGAACTAAATAATACAGTCTTACAGATATAGCTTAATTGCTTAATGCGGCATATTGTTAGATAGCTCTTCTAAAGCTGATTCTATCCATATATAGCAATTATATATATCTTGTGTGCTAGTCTGTTCATGGTTAGACATGAAAGCCAGAAAAAAAACAGTGTAAACTTCGATTGATTCAAGGCAAGCAAAGCCGAAATGGCGAACTGAAATACTGAATACAAGCCGATCAAAGCTAAATGCCGACTACCTTGTGTGACGTCAGAAAATGGGCTAGACCCAGGTTCTTTTTGGTTAGAAGATACGACGGCCAAGGTCCATCGAAAGCTAAGTTCAAAACGCCATAAAAATCTAACGATTTGGCCAAATTAAAAAAAAATTTCACGGATATACTAGAAATGATGCCAAGATTTGATAAAGCCAAAAAAAATTTTTGGGGTGAGGTGCACTTTAAGGTCTAATTAGCGAGGCAAATTTTAAACTCAACTTTCGGCAAGTGGTCACGAACTCGAAAAATAGAAGAAAGATGCTCAGTTTAAACTATTTTGAAATGGCTATACCGTGCTAAAGTAGAAGTAAGTAAATGTCAAATATATAATGGTTATTTTTAGCTTAAAATGTTTTGTAATTCGCATTTATTTAACTCTTGGCTTTTGTTTTGAGCAGAAGCGTATCTGTGGTGTTTACAATTTTATAACAATTCATAGCTAGTCAGCTTGTGTTCGCTTTATATGTGCCTGTTCCATGATATTTCTGTCGAATTTTGCTGTAATAATGTGTTAAAACACCCGTGGTTTGATTTGTGTAATTCATATTGGCTTTATCTTCAATTTTAGCTCGTAAAATTCGACGAGAACGTTAGCAATCTACGGCAGGCACCGGTAAGCATGTCGTCTATTTAAAATATTAATAAATGCCTTGTTGTTTGCTGTGTATAGCTTGCTTTTGAGCTTATCTTACACATGTAAAAAGGCACAACTTGTAACAAACCTGCAGCATGCAGACTTGTAGCAAGTCTGTATTAACAACTTGTCATCAGGATGTGCTCACACTGCTTGTTCCCATCTTGTTGAAACAGGCTTGTAGCAATTTGTTTACGGACTTGCAGCAAGGTTGTTGTGACAGAGCGGCCGCACCAAAGTTGTTGCCAACAAGCTTGCCAACATCTTGGTATAGGTTTGTTGATAACAAGTTGTAACAAGCTTAATGACACAAGTTCCTACACTGGCTACAGCTTGATACTAACGATAAGCTTGTTACAACTTGTCAATAAACTCGCTACAAACTTGTTAAGCCAACAACTTGTCAACAAGATGTGAGATTTTTACTTGTGTACTAGAACACTTTAGGGTATTGTTGAAGTTTCAAAAACATTTTCAGATAGTTTTGGCTGAGTTTTTGTCGAGAATATTCTCCATAGCGAGTGAAAACCAACCTTAACCTGTGTTTATACTGCGAGCCTTGGCCTAGCGTGAGCCTTGATTTGGCCTACATTGTTGTAGTGTAAACAAACATTGACATAGCCTGTGCCCTTGTCCTTGTACCTAGGCCAGAAAATCTGGGCCCACTGTGATGGCGTGGCCTATACCTGCTCAAAACCAAGCCTTATGGCAATGTAAACAGTGTAAACATGGCTCGCAGTGTAAACAATGTCAATTCTTTAAAGAATAACCTCATGAATCATGAATATATCATGATTGTTCGAGTCGACAATAAGCCAGCTGCGCATCCAAATGACACGTTCTCGGCGTTGGGATAAAATTGCAGTTAAATGATTCAACTTGAATCATAACATGTAGCTATTAAATACGCATATCAAAGTATTTAACTGCTCAAGCATTCATTTGTGTCTCACATATAGCCGCGATGGAACTGCCCAAAAGAAGGTGCACTTTACTCGCTTTAATTAAAGGGATTTTGCTTTACACAGGAGACAAAATATGCCAGTAGACAAATACGATTTAATGCACAGTTCTATTATCGCTATATATGAAACACAAATGGATGATTGAATAGTTCCACGTACCAACTTTGATATGGATATTTCAAATCTTCCAGTCTCAGCTATGCAGTAATGATTCAACTGCAATTTTATCCCGAATGCGTCGTGTCGGGCTAAGTGTATATATACTTGCTCTGTCTCTTAAAGATGTTTTTATTAGAGAGTTATATTTTCGCACTCCCTTTATAACTCCAATCCTTTAACTCTCCAATCCTTTATAACGTCCCAATAAAAACCCCTTTTAGAGACAGACTTGGAGCAAGTCTAGGCTAACACATGCAATGATGCAAAGGACCCCTTCGGTTAATCAGCCCACTACATGTACGTTGCAATGCACCCTACTTTGTCAATGTCCTATAGACTATGCTCTGTCTAACGCCGTTGAATATTTAACAATTATTGAATGAAGTTGAGGCGTTGAGCATGATATGAAGAATTATCAAGCCGAAGTTTTGTGTTATCAACTGAAGCCGAAGGCTGAGGTTGATAACACGAAAATTCAATAATTGTTTTATTATTTATTTTAAAAAATTCACAGCGGCCTGTTGTTAAATTACGTTGCTAATAATTCGTCGCTCCTTCGGCAGTCGCTCGTCATAATCGTCATTGGCGTGACGTAAGAACGTTGATTAATATGTTTGCAAACCAACGTTATGACATCAGAACGTTGGTTAATACGTCACAACTCCATATTTGGTCTGCTATTTAGTTGACATGACGAATTCACCGATGGCTATTAGCCAATCAAAACCCTGATTTTTTTTAAATAAATAATAATGGGTATTAATACTTAACTTAAACCAGACTATGTGCTTATGTCTCTAACGTTAACCCAAAAAGTGACAATGTACCCTAATGCACCCTACATTGTTCTACAATAAATTTAACGGTTTCAATGTATTGATTAATACGCCGAACTTAAAATTGTTTGAATTGGTAACAAATTTTCATTCATAAAATATTGTATTCATACTACTCCAACCTAATAGATTTTTAATATATACAATACATATAATTAACATACAACTGCAGTAGACCAGAATCTCGCTTCATGCATTTCTGGAAGTTCCTGCCAGGTGTAACAATCAAATCTAAAACATTCTACAGACTTTAAGTCATTTCCTCTTTCATCTCGGCCTCCCATGACAATCACAGTGTCTCTGACAACTGCAGCCACACATCCTCTCCTTTTATACTTCATGTCTGGTAACATATGGCTCTTCTGCGTCTTGATGTTGTATATTAAAACTTTGTTTAATGGTTTATCGTCACTGTCAATGCCTCCCAATATAATAACATTGTCATCACCCCACTTGACTGTGGCCATTTCAGACACGGGGTAGGGGAGAGCTGCTAACTGCTTACATTCATTCTTAGTAATATCATACAACAAAACAGTTTTCAGAGTTGTGCTACAAACCCATTGTAACCTGCCTCCCAGAATCACAATCTGGTCACGAAATATTGCAACACAATGATAAATTATTGCCTGTGGCATGGTAGCCAACAGTTTACTGGTGTAAGGTGGAGCAAGGAGAATCTCAGTAATACTATTGGAAATTCCACGCCTATCAAAACCTCCAATGACTATCAACCGTCCGTTATTAACCACACTGCAGTGTCCAAACAACCCTTCAGATAACTCAGCAGGAACGTTTTCCCAAGTTATGGACTGGTCAACTTGAACAGCGTTCATTGATAATTTTTCCATTGACTTCAATCCTCCACTGTTGCCATCACCTCCATTGACGAAAATTTGATTGTTGTAAACAACCGAGGATGCCCTACGACGACATTTTTTCATTGGCTGTAAGGGTTTCCATCTTCCATTTGATGGACTGAACATTTCCACAGAATTTAAAGTTCCTTTATTATTCCAGCCTCCAGCAACAACGACCTTCGGCTCTCTGTCCATGTCATCAGCTTCTGCAATCCCTTTCTTCATATGTTCTTGTTCATCCTGAACTTCATGCGATGTTTGCTGTGCCATTCTTTCCAGTTGTTTCGTAATTTCATCTAAACTTCTCTTCATTTCAACATTGTCCGCTTTAAGCTGACGATTGCATTCTTCTTGCTTGTCGAGTTGTACTTCCTGCTTGTTGAGTTGTTCTTGAACCAGTTCGAATTTTGCCACCACCTCTGCTTTCACGTTCGCCTCATTTCTATCCAACTTTTCCTCAATTCTCTCGACATTTTTCTCCTTTCTGTCCAACTTTACATTGATTGCTGCCAAATTAACTTTCACAGTATCCATCTCTTGGCTAATCTCGTTGCACCTGTGGCATTTAACTCTCCGTTGTTCACACACGACTGTTTCGTGGTGAAGCAAATCATGTCTATTGACTTCAAGTTCACATCCTTCGTTAGAGCAGACTGCTGGGGCGAATCCACAGTCCGTAACATGCCTTTCAAGATTTCCCAGCTCAACAAACTTTCCACAACCACGATCGAAGAATTCACATCGAATCTTTAATTCAGACAGTAAGTTCGTTACGGTCCGCGGTGCCTGGCGCAACGTATCGACAGTGAGTGCTTCCATACACGAAGGGCATGTCTGAAAGTTCATGAGATGTGGCGTGATACAAGATCGACAAAACAAATGCTCATTTTGTCGACACATGACGGGATCCTTCAAAACATTCATACAAATGCTACAATGCAAAGTGTGACCAACGGGATGTTGAAATCGTTCATCTTCATAACCAGTGTCGTATGACGCCATATTTGTTTACAACAGGACTACAATTATCAATGTTGAAACAATTTCTTGTGGTCAAAGGCGTTTGCATCCATGACCATGTATTTCTTTAAAATAAGCATCTTGAGAAATAGATCATAAAAGAAAAAATGTTAGAGACAGCACCATGTACTGATGTACAACTGTTCTGCATCAACAAATATGTATTAAAGGCATTAAGACAAGCATATAAAATAGGTCTAATCTGTGGATTGTTGAACAAAATCTGCTCAAAGTCAAGATGACGTTTTAAAGTAAAAATCTTGCAAAACTTCTAAATATCTATTGACTATTTCTTTTGTGGTCTCTTCAGAAATTCATTGTGTGGTTAAACAGGTTAATAGTCGGACGTTAAAGCGCTGCTGTCGTTTCGATATGCCTATTTAAACTTGCCTTGTATATATAATATCCTTTCGTCTTACCTTGGCTTTACTTCATTTTTGTCGCTTATTTACATCGTTAAAGTTCGAAACACTGTCCTTGAGGCTTTATTTGATCGAAATAATGAACAGTAGTTTGGATGAACAAACAAAATCCTTTGAGATAAAATGTCTGTGTTTAATTTCAGTTTGAGTTTAATAGAATCATAACATAAAGTTACATAATCTCATCATTCATGCATATTCAATTACATAAAAATTGCGACATTGTGGAAATCTTGTGACTAAAGTTCATGACCCGGCATTGGGAATTTAGAAACGAACTGACAGACTCTATAGCATCAGATATAATAATGTCCAAACGTCAAATCCGCTTGAAACTTACTCAAGTTTCCCATGATGATGCATCCTGATTTGAAACTACTACTAGTTTTGAGACGAAATGTAATATATCTTTTCAGAAAAAATCCTCATCTTCATCACCTTTTTCACTGTCAAATTTCCCGGATATGATTTCATTAGATGAATTGCAAATTAGTTTTCCTTTGTTGTATCTGCGAATGCAGATATATTGCCATCGTGCGAGTGTGTTAGCTTGTAGCCATTCAGCGACGAGCTTATATTAGCCAATCAGCGATTAGTTTACATCTCGTTTGACCAATCAGTGACAGCTAGCTTAAAATGACGTAATTATATTGTTACTCTTTGATCTCGATGTATAACTAGATTGATATTGATTATTTCAAGATGGCGGACTACAGAAGTGCGAGAATTGTAAACATGAGTAAATATGTTAATTTTACGAAGAAAATTATACATCAAACCAACGATATTTTTATTTTCTGTACTCTTTTGAGCATGGCAAAAGTCGAGGGAGTATTTTTGTAAGTATTGGAAGTCTTTTCATAACATTTTAAACTGTGGAAATGATCGCTAATTTACACAAAGTATTGATGTACATGATGATGCATGATTTATGAATTTTAACACCTGACTGGGGAGTTACACTGACAGTGACAGTGTACTTTATTATAAGAATCGCTATGAGAATCGAAATCTAGTTACCTTGGCTTGCATTCTTCTGAGTTTACTCAAATAAGGCTTATACACTCATATAAGATGTAATAGTTTTTATAAGTCATAACGAATAATCCTGAGTCTATTAGAAGGTTTTTGAGAAAGTTATACCTGTTTAAGCGCAGATTTACACCCAATATTCAAGTATATATGACACTATATGACAGCGGCAGTGGAAATTGTATTTTCGAAGTTGTTTTCTACTAATTTGATCAAAACTTTAAGTTTAAAAATTTCTGAAGAACCTTATCGGCAACTGCTTAAACTTAAGTGACTTTTGCATGGACTTAACCATGTCTATATGATATGGTCAATTTCTATTTTAAACAACCACCGAATTTAATTATATAGAGACAGCCATTTCCATAACCAATAATTGGCAATAAACGTTTCCCACCAAGCTAGTGCACAACCTCGTTGTAGGCCCTATTTTTTGCGCGGTTTCGGTAAAGTACAATTGCGGTAATTGTGCCGCTACGAAGTCGTGTGGCCTTGATGGAATACCAAATAAGATTTTAAAGACCTTTGCAGATGAACTTGCTCCAGTAATTTGTGACATTTACAACACCTCACTTCAACAGGGAATTTTTCCTGAGCAGTTAAAAAGGTCGATTGTAGTTCCAATACCTAAAACATCTCCACCCGCAAGTATCGAGGATGATCTTCGACCAATATCATTAACATCGCAGGTTGCAAAGGTCCTTGAAGGTTTTACCCTTGACTCCTTATACTTGCAGATATTGGCACTAAACTGGATGCGAAGCAATTTGCTCTCCCAGGAAAATCAACCACTCATGCATTGGTTTACCTTCTCCACCAAATTTTGGCTGGTTTGGATGTTGGTCACTGTGCGAAAAGACTTTTCTTTGCTGATTTTAAGAAAGGTTTTGATTTGGTCGACCACAATATTATTGTCCAGGAGCTTGAAAATCTTCATGTTAACCCTCTCATTGTTCTATGGATACAAGCCTTTCTAACAAATAGGAAGCAATGCGTTAGGATTGGAGAATCATATTCTTCTTGGAAAACAGTGAACGGAGGCTTGCCTCGGGGGACTAAGCTTGGGCCGATCCTGTTTGCAGTCTTAATCAACCCTCTACTAAAAAATTGGCCAGGCAGAACCAAATTCGTTGATGATACAACCGCCATGGAAATAATTCCTCGCTGCTCGCCAAGTCTCCTACCCATCGTTGTTGATGAAATCAGTAATTTCTCTTCTGCAAGGGGCATGGAGCTTAACCCCAAAAAGTGTAAGGAAATGTTAATATCGTTCTTGGAATACTCTACCTCCACTATAAATCCGATTTATTTGCGACAATTAAAGAGAGCCGGTGTTGGACAACGTGATTTGGTTTCTATTTACTGTTCAATCATACGATCTCGTGTCGAATATGCTGCTCCAGCGTGGTCTAATCTCACTGCTGGTTTGTCAAATTCAATTGAATCAATACAAAAACGGGCACTGAAGATTGTTTTCTCTTCCCTTTCCTATGGAAGTGCTTTAACGTGCTCTGGCCTAGAGACTCTAGAAGCACGGAGAGTCAAGCTTAGTGAAACATTTATTGACAATTTGAAATTATCTCAGGATTCCGGTTATAATCCACTGTCTCAAATAGTATGTAACCGTTCGATAGACTTGGATCATGATTATAATTTAAGGAGGTTCATATACCGTTAATAAGGACTGAACGTTTTAAAAATTATGTAACTGTAAAATATTTTTGATTGTTGTAAATATTTTAGAAATAGGATTACTAAATCTACATAATACCGTGTAATTCAGTTTTCTCTGCAAAACGGTTTTATTAAACAAATTATTATTATTATTATATTATTATTATTATTATACAATTCAGATCTGGGTAACGTTGCGTGGGTTCGACAAACTTTCGATTGAGTTTTCACAGATTTGAAACTACTACTAATCCCAACTATGATCTGATTTTTAGTATGTGTAATATTTGGATAGTTCTGAGACGAAATGTAATATATCTTTTCAGAAAAAATCCTCATCTTCATCACCTTTTTCACTGTCAAATTTGCCGGATATGATTTCATTAGATGAATTGCAAATTAGTTTTCCTTTGTTGTATCTGCGAATGCAGATATATTGCCATCGTGTGAGTGTGTTAGCTTGTAGCCATTCAGCGACGAGCTTATATTAGCCAATCAGCGATTAGTTTACATCTCGTTTGACCAATCAGTGACAGCTAGCTTAAAATGACGTAATTATATTGTTACTCTTTGATCTCGATGTATAACTAGATTGATATTGATTATTTCAAGATGGCGGACTACAGAAGTGCGAGAATTGTAAACATGAGTAAATATGTTAATTTTACGAAGAAAATTATACATCAAACCAACGATATTTTTATTTTCTGTACTCTTTTGAGCATGGCAAAAGTCGAGGGAGTATTTTTGTAAGTATTGGAAGTCTTTTCATAACATTTTAAACTGTGGAAATGATCGCTAATTTACACAAAGTATTGACTTGCCAGACTGTAATCTTTTATTTTTGCGCGGGGAATGTCTCCGTGGTTCCTGCCAGCTGCGCGGAATTGAAGGAGGAACGCTTTAATATTTTATGGTCTGACTGATGACTGACATCACATGGATTCAGGAATTTAGTTGACATTGCAGGATATTTATGGTAGATGTGGTAAATTGCGAAATGTCCTCCAGTATCCAATACCTACCCTCACAATACAGCGAAAAGGTTGACAAATATGCGGCTCAAGTTAACAAACATTTGATATATTTTTAGTATTGAAAATGCGCTGATTTTGTAGTCATATTTTCAAAATAACTGCGCGGATTTTTAGCGTTTCCTCAAAAAATGCGCGGTTAAAAAAAATTCTGCGCGGGGAACGCGTTCCCCGCGCAGACCAAACTTTACAGTCTGGTTGACTTGACTGGACCTGCTATATATCAATGTCATTTGAATCAGGAAACAAGGTAAGCCAAGTATAAAAGATTAAAATCTGAAGGTTTCACAATTGTTTTAAAAATTGCTCCCATGGGCTATAGGCCCTCATCCCTCTATGCACAATAGGAGCAATATTAAAGTTCATACACCAATATACCTCTTGTATTAATTGACCCATGGAAAAGAAGTTACAACTCTTTAATTACTTTATTAAATTATACAATTATGCAAATACGCATGAGCAGATACATGTACGCTTAGCGTACCTATTTTTTTTTATGCTAAAATTCACCTAATGACATCATATCCGGAAACTTTGACAGTGAATAGTTGATCAAGATGAGGATTTTTACTAAAAAGATATATTACATTTCCTCTCAGAATTATCCAAATATTACACATACCAAAAATCATATTTGGGGTTAGTAGCACTTTAACATACTTCAAAACGTCAAGAAACTGCAAAAGCAACAACGGTACAACATCATGCCCAGTTTCCCAACCTGTGCCTTATCTTCTTTCATTCTTCACCCAGCAGGAAATTCTATTCTTTCATCGGGGTGAAGAATTTAGTAGGGTTTGAATATTACCATGTTTTCAAACCCAAGTTTTGAATGTACTAAATTTATTTAATGTTTCAACTCATAGGATTCTGTGGACAGTGTAAACACAACTCTGGACCCTCATGGAATAGATGACTACTTATGTAAGTGTTAAGGATTTAATAAGACTTATTATAACAATGCTTAACAATGGAAATTACAACATTTCTGATTGTTGCCATAACCCCATAAGCCATGCAGTTTGTAGTGTCGTCTCAGGGCTCAAAATAACGTTTCACCATATGCCAGTGATGGTGACCAGTCAGTTCCATTTGTGACCAGTCAAATTACGCGATTTCTGACCGGTCAACTCCCTCGAGCCCTTCCAAAACAATGAAAACGCAACACAACAAAAAACGCATAAATCATATCCTGTGCTATTATATGTCTTTTACAACATCTCAAAAATTAATCTCGTCCCCAGAGCCAAAATCTGACCGGTCACTATGCCGACCGACATCATACAAATTTGACCGGTCATATTAAAAATTTGGCCGGTCATTAACCGGTGACCGCGGCCTTCATTTTGACCCTGCCTTTTGCGTTGGGAGAAACTCGCAGTTGAATTATAACATGTAGCTGAGACGGGAAGATTTAAAATATGCATATCAAAGTATTCAACTGTTCAATCATCATTGGAATATTATGCTAAAACGTGCTCACTTTAAATTAGAAATATATTTTCTTAAGTGCACCTTTCTTTATTTTTCTTAACATGCACGGAAAATAAAATCTGAATTATGCCAATACAAAACTTATTTAATGCACAGTTCTATTGTGGTTATATATGAAACACAAATGGATGCTTGAACAGTTCAATATATATTTTGATATGCATATTTTAATTCTTCAAGTCTACGCTTGTCTCAGCTACATGTTATGATTCAACTGCAATTTTATCCCGACGCAGAACGCGTCATTTGGATGCGCAGTCGAAACTCCAAACTGACTTACAACCAAGGTTATATATCGTCCCTTTGCATAACGTCACAAATATGTCAAAACAGTGAGGGACTGAATGGCATGGAAAACAGTCGAACAAGCTGCAATGCGCCTCAATGCACTTACTTTGTCCTATAAACTATGTTCTGTCTAACGCCAGACAATTTTACTTATCAAAGAAAAACTCTGTCGAATATTGTGCATTAATAGTTAAACCAGACTATGTGCTTATGTCTTTAATGTTAACCCATTAAGCCACAATGTGCCCTAATGCGACCTATTTTGTTCTACAGTAAAGATAACGGTTTCAACGTATTTATTAATGTTTTGTTCAACTTAAAATTGATCGAATTGCTAACAAATATTAATTCATAAAGCTGCTATTGTATTCGCTCTCCCTCCTCTACAAAAGTATATTAATACCACACCAAACTAATAGATTTTTATTATATACAATACGTATATACAATTAACATACAACTGCAGTTGCCCAGCGTCTCGCTTCGTGCATTTCTGGAAGTTCCTGCCAGGTGTAACAATCAAATCTAAAACATTCTACAGACTTTAAGTCTTTTCCTCTTTCATCTCGTCCTCCCATGACAATCACAGTGTCTCTGACAACTGCAGCCACACATCCTTTCCTCTTATACTTCATGTCTGGTAACATATGACTCTTCTGGGTCTTGATGTTGTATATTAAAACTTTGTTCAATGGTTCACCGTCACTGTCAACGCCTCCCAGTAACATGACATTGTCATCACCCCACTTGACTGTGGCCATTTCAGATACGGGGTAGGGGAGGGCTGCTAACTGCTTACATTCATTCTTAGTAATATCATACAACAAAACAGTTTTTAGAGTTGTGCTACAACTCCATTGTAACCTACCTCCCAGAATCACGATATGGTCACCAAATATTGCAACACCATGATGGAATTTTGCCTGTGGCATGGTAGCCAAACGTTTACTGGTATACGGTGGAACAAGGGGAATCTCAGTAATACTATCGGAATATCTCATACCGTCAGAACCTCCAATGACTATCAACCGTCCGTTATTAACCACACTGCGGTGTCCAAACAACGCTCCCGGTAACTCGGCAGGAACGTTTTCCCAAGTTATGGACTGGTCAACTTGAACAGCGTTCATTGATAATTTTTCCATTGACTTCAATCCTACACTGTTGCCATCACCTCCATTGACGAAAATTTGATTGTTGTAAACAACCGAGGATGCCCTACGACGACATTGTTTCATTGGCTGTAAGGGTTTCCATCTTGCAATAGACAGACTGAACATTTCCACAGAATATAAAATTTCTTTACCATTCCAGCCTCCAGCAACAACGACCTTCGGCTCTCTGTCCATGTCATCAGCTTCTGCAATCCCTTTCTTCATATATTCTTGTTCAACCTGAACTTCATGCGATGTTTGCTTTGCCATTCTTTCCAGTTGTTTCGTAATTTCATTTAAACTTCTCTTCATTTCAACATTGTCCGCTTTAAGCTGACTATTGCATTCTTCCTGCTTGTTGAGTTGTTCTTCCTGCTTGTTGAGTTGTTCTTGAACCAGTTCAAATTTCTCAACCACCTCTGCTTTCACGTTCGCCTCATTTCTATCCATCTTTTCCTCAATTCTCTCGACATTTTTCTCATTTCTGTGCAACTTTACATTAATTGCTGCCAAATTAACTTTCACTGTATCCATCTCTTGGCTAATCTCGTTGCAACTGTGGCATTTAACTCTGCGTTGTTCACACACGATCGTTTCATGGTGAAGTAAATCCCGTCTATTTACTTCAAGTTCACATCCTTCGTTAGAGCAGACTGCTGGGGCGAATCCACAGTCCGTAACATGCCTTGCAAGATTTCCCAGCTCAACAAACTTTCCACAACCACGATCGAAGAATTCACATCGAATCTTTAATTCAGACAATAAGTTCGTTGCGGTCCGCGGTGCCTGGCGTAACGTGTCGACAGTGAGTGCTTCCATACACGAAGGACATGTTTGAAAGTTCATGAGATGTGGCGTGATGCAAGATCGACAAAACAAATGCTCATTTTGTCGACACATGACGGGATCCTTCAAAACATTCATACAAATGCTACAATGCAAAGTGTGGCCAACGGGATGTTGAAATCGTTCATCTTCATAACCAGTGTCGTATGACGCCATATTTGTTTACAACAGGACTACAATTATCAATGTTGAATCAATTTCTTGTGGTCAATGGCGATTGCATCCATGACCATGTATTTCTTTAAAATCAGCATCTTGAGAAATAGATCATAAAAGAAAAAATGTTAGAGACAGCACCATGTACTGATGTACAACTGTTCTGCATCAACAAATATGTATTAAAGGCATTAAGGCAAGCATATAAAATAGGTCTATTCTGTGGATTGTTGAACAAAATCTGCTCAAAGTCAAGATATACGACGTTTTAAAGTAAAAGTCTTGCAAAACTTCTAAATATTTATTGACTATTTCTTTTGTGGTCTCTTCAGAAATTCATTGTGTGGTTAAACAGGTTAATAGTCGGACGTTAAAGCGCTGCTGCATGTCGTTCGATATGCCTATTTAAACTTTCCTTGTATATATAATTTCCTTTCGTCTTACCTTGGCTTTACTTCATTTTTGTCGCTTATTTACATCGTTTAAGTTCGAAACACTGTCCTTGAGGCTTTATTTGATCGAAATAATGAACAGTAGTTTGGATGAACAAACAAAATCCTTTGAGATAAAATGTTTGTGTTTAATTTCAGTTTGAGTTGAATACAATCATAACATAAAGTTACATAATCCCATCATTCATGCATATTCAATTACATAAAAATTGCGACATTGTGCAAGTTCATGACCTGCATTGGGAATTTAGAAACGAACTGGCACATCTATAGCAATTTAGCTATCGAATCAGATATCTATGCACGTTCAAACAATTCGTTCAAACTTCAAATCCGCTTCAAACTTACTCAGTAGAATACAATTGTTCCCTATGATGATGCATGATTTATGAATTTAAACGCCTGATACACTGACAGTGACAGAGTAGTTTATAAAGTTTATTATAAGAATCGCTATGAGAATCGAAATCTAGTTACCTTGCATTCATCTGAAGTTTACTCATATATGCACTCATATAATTAACAATTAGATTATGAGCTCAAGATTTCTATGAGGTGATAGTTGATGAGGGCGAAGCCCGAATGAACGTACTATCATCTCATAGAAATCGAGAGCGAATAATCTAATTGTTTTAGTAGAAACCAGCAAGAAAACAGTATTTCAAAACGTTTTCATAATGTATTGAAATAAATTCGTTAAAAATCGCGCCGAGGAGATGGCTGTTTCGCTACTCGCTATCTATCGACAATTAGATAGCGAGTAGCGTAGCCAATCAAATTACAGCATTTGCAATAGTATACTAATCCTGACTCTATTCTAAGACCGTTTTTGAGAAATTTATAGCTGTTTAAGCGCAGATTTACACCATGCTCAAGTATATATAACACTATATGACAGCGCCTGTGGAAATTGTATCTACTACTTTGATCAAAACTTTAAGTTTAAAAATGTCTGAAGAACGTTTCTTATGGGCAACTGCTTAAACTTAAGTGACTTTCACATGGACTTTACCATGTCTATATGATATGGTCAATTTCTATTTTAATCCTATAATGCCCCAATACTGTAACTATATTCCATACTGTAGTGATTGACAGGTCATTTACATAACAATGAAAGGCGCGGGAAAACGATACATATGCCATATGGTAGCGAGAGAGAAAGTAGCAAGTTTGTAGTCGTACAGTAAACTAAATAAATATATAAACGTAACGTGTGTGCTTAATTATTACATTGGCGACGAGGATAAATTCTCAAAATGAATGGCTTACAGCCCATGCCTTTGTTCGAACCGAAAGCTGATCCAACGAATACAAGCGCTCGATGGACACAGTGGATTCAGCGTTTTAAAACATATTTAGTCGCTTCGAATGTGAAGGACACTGCACGTCAAAGAGCACTTCTGTTGTATCAAGCTGGCCCCGAAGTTCATGAGATATTTAAAACACTGCCAGAAACGGGAGACGACAAAGATTACGAAGCAGCTGTCAAGGCCCTCACGAGATATTTTGAGCCGGAAAAAAATCGCATATATCAAACATATATGTTCCGACAAGCAGCGCAGCAAGATAATGAGACTATCGATGACTTTCACACACGTTTGAGAAGATTAGCAAAGTATTGTGAATTCGAGGACGTCGAATTTGAAATAAAAATGCAAATTGTGTGCAATGGGACATCCTCGAGACTGCGTAAGAAAGCGTTGAAAGAAAGCAATTATTCATTGAAAGATATGTTAATCGATGGTCGGAAATCTGAAACCTGTACTGCCCAAGCCAGTGGTATGGAAGAAAAATTTAAAGATGTACAAATTAATCAAGTTGAGAGAAAACCGGCTGAGTCTACATGCTATAAGTGTGGACTTGCTTACCCTCATGCGGATCGCCCGTGTCCAGCCGCAAACTCCACTTGTAACTCCTGTGGCATACTTGGTCATTTCTCTAGAGTGTGTCGAAAGAAAGAATCGCGTCGTTTCTCTAAGCCACAACCGGCACAAGAATCGCTCCGACGACGAGAACAACCAAAAGAGCCGTATAAACATACATCAGAAACCAAGCGAAGAAATCATGCACGGGCTGTCAACAAACATCGCGATTCATCCACGGAGACCAGTTCAGAAGACGATTATGCGTATGCTGTGGAAAACAAAGCCAAAGACGACCCAAAGACGAAAACAAACATACGGGTAAATTCGATTGAAATCAAGTTCATTGTTGACACGGGAGCCACAGTTGATGTAATCGATTCCAAAACGTACGATCGCCTCAAATCCAGTGTAAAATTGTGCAAGAGTACCACGAAGATATTCGCTTATGGCTCGGACAAACCACTACCTCTTAAAGGCCAATTTCAGGCAACCTTGGAATCGAACAAATGTTATACTGTCTCGGTTATTCAGGTTGTCGAAGGTAGCTCTGGAAATCTACTTAGTGCAAAACCGCTCAAGATTTGGCATTAATTCAATTGGTAAACAAAGTCACAGAACTTGAAACGCGACCGAAACCGGAAGTTTCTAAACCGGAAGTTTCTACACCGGAAACCGAGGCGGGGAATATGGAGAATACAGATGAAAGGCGGCCAGCGCCTGCATCAACGCCGAAATGCGCAGACCAAGATATCCAGAAAATTATTGATAAATATGCAAGTGTTTTTGTGGGTGAAGGGAAACTGAATACTCAACAAGTCGGGTTACACATCAACGAGAACATTAAACCGGTAGTTCAGCCGCAGCGCCGGATACCATATCATATTCGCAAAGATGTATCAAAGGAGTTAAAGAAATTGCTGGAAGAAGATATGATCGAAAGAGTCTGTGACCAACCTACACCGTGGATTTCGCCAATTGTGTGCACCCCAAAGAAGGACGGTGGAACACGAATCTGCGTTGATATGAGAGCAGCCAATCAAGCGATTGAGCGCGAAAGACATGTTATGCCAACGCTCTCTGATTTCCGTGCAGAGATGAACGGGTCAAAATATTTTTCGAAAATTGACCTAAAACAGGCGTACCATCAACTAGAATTGACTGAAGAAAGTCGCTATATAACTACATTTTCGACGCACGAAGGCCTATTTTGTTACAAACGACTGAACTACGGAACGAACAGTGCACCAGAAATATTTCAGAATATTTTGCAACGCCACCTTAGTGACATTCGGGGAGTAAAGAATATCGCAGATGATATTATTGTTCATGGAAAAACACGAAAGCAACATGACGAAGCCTTAGAGAACTGTCTGAAACGACTAGATCAACTCAACTTGAAAGCGAAACCAGAGAAGTGTAGTTTCCTACGCAAAGAGATTAAGTTTTATGGTCTAATTTTCACGGCAAATGGAACACGACCTGATCCAGCAAGAATCGACAATTTGGTCAAAGCCAGGGCACCAAAGAATGCCAGTGAAGTACACTGGGCCTAGCTAACACGTGCCGTGAGTATGTTCCAGAGTATGCTGAAATTACTAGGCCGTTGAGGGATCTCACAAAGAAAAGTGTCGCTTTCAATTGGAACAACACTCACCAAAGAGCTTTTGAGCAGATTAAGAAGAAACTGACAAACGCTCCTACTATGGCATACTTCGATACAGAGAAGAGAAGCTTGCTTATCGTTGATGCATCACCTTTGGGAATTTGTGCAATCTTAGCACAACGAGAGAAGTCCGGAGAGTCGTACTGTATTATCTCTTACGCCAGCAGAGCTCTGTCTCCAGTCGAAAGTCGATATTCACAGACAGATATTGAAGGGCTGAGTCTAGTTTGGGGGATCGAACATTTCCGACTGTTCCTTCTGGGCACTGAGTTTGATGTTTATACTGATCATAAAGCCCTGGAAGCAATCTTTAACAATCCAAAATCAAAGCCCCCAGCTCGTATTGAACGCTGGATGCTACGACTGCAACCGTACAACTTCTGTGTGATTTACAAGAAAGGAACAGTTAACGAAGCCGATTATTTGAGCCGTCATCCTATCACTACTACTCAAGGAAAAACTACAATTGAAGAAAAAATTGCAGATAACTATGTGAATTACATCATTAACAATGCTATACCGAAGTCAATGACACTTCAAGAAATCAAGGAAGCCACTTTGTCAGACACCATTTTAAGGAAAGTTCTAGAATGCATGAAATCAGGGAAATGGGACGAGAAGGATGTGGAACTGAAATCTTATCACATGTGCGCGGAAGAACTAACAGCAACGAAAGAAGGGACCTTCTTCTAAAAGGAGCAGAATTGTTATACCAAAAACGCTACAAGACCGTGCGACGCAACTCGGACATGTGGGACACCAGGAATAGAGAAGACGAAAGCGTTATTACGAGAGAAAATATGGTATCCTGGAATGGATAGTAAAATTAAGACCTTCGTTGAAAACTGTGCTGCCTGTCAAGCCGTTGGTCCGGGTAGTCCACCTGAACCGATGAGGATAACTCCTACCGCGACAGAGCCATGGCAAAGCTTAGCACTAGATTTTTATGGTCCAATACCCCACAGTGGACAGTATTTACTTGTCGTAACCGACACCTACTCTAAGTTTCCTGAAGTGGAAATTGTGAAGTCAACGTCAGCGAAAGCCTGTATCCCGAAGTTAGACCGCATATTTGCAACTCATGGCATTCCAAAAAAGATTAAGACTGATAATGGCCCACCCTTTAATGGGAACGATTTCAAACGATACATGGCTGCATTGGGAATCGAATGGACAACAAGCACTCCGTTATGGCCCCAAGGAAATGGTAATGCCGAGAGTGTGATGAAGCCGTTAGGAAAAGTGATAAAGACTTCTATATTAGAGGGGAAAAATTGGAGACAAGAACTTCAACGATTTCTGTTAAATTATCGCTCAACGCCGCATGCTACTACCAAGATACCTCCATGTGAATTACTGTTCAACCGAAAGGTGCAAGGAAGTCTACCCGAGCTGTCAACAAAAACGATCGTGAACAAGCACCAAAGTGCCAAGGAAAACATCGAGAAAAAGAAGATCAGGAATAAGCAATACTACGATGTCAAGAAAAACACCAGAACATCCACAATTAGGGAAGGTGACATTGTTATTTGCAAACAGAAACCAACCAACAAGCTATCTCCTAGATTCAATCCCGAGCGATTGACGATCATCGAGAGGAAAGGAGCAACAGCTACTGCCAGAAATGACAGTCGCAGTATCACGCGTAATGTGTCTCATTTCAAAGTAGTTAAACGTGCAGAAGAACAAAGTAGTGATGAAGAGAGACCAAACAACGTGGATGGTGTACAGGGCAGAGGATTGGAAGACGACATGCAGGACATTATAGTAGAACGTCAGCCGACACCAAGAAGATCAACAAGGAATCAACGAACTGTAAATAGATTTGGTAACTCAATACCGTCTGGACTTATTTCATAGAATTTTAGTATTACAAACAATAACAAACAATTCATAGTTATTCCGTTGAGTTTGTTTAAAAAAAAAAGAGAGCGATGTAGTGATTGACAGGTCATTTACATAACAATGAAAGGCGCGGGAAAACGATACATATGCCATATGGTAGCGAGAGAGAAAGTAGCAAGTTTGTAGTCGTACAGTAAACTAAATAAATATATAAACGTAACGTGTGTGCTTAATTATTACACATACATCAAAAATTATACAAAATTTCTTCTTTGAACATCGAGATCGAAAGTCCCTAGTCGAGTATAACCAATAGACGTTTCACAAGCTAGCTTCACAACCTCGTTCCAGGCCCTATTTTTCGCGCGGTTTCGGTAAAGTACAATTGCCGTAATTGTGTTGCTATTTTGACTAATTTGCATAGTCTGCACGATTTTTCTCTCAATAAATTTAGCACCTATGTTGTCAACTTTCCTATAAGCTTGCTTATCATGTATTATGTGTAATGGTAAATCTTTTTTTCTACGAAAATATTTCAATTTTCATCGATGTGTAGGGAAAACAAAGCCCGGTTCGAGCACATATTTTGGACATTAAAACAATCTACAAAATACATAGCACAATAATAACCATATATACCAAAACGAATTCTATAGTAAAGTTAACAACATACGTATATAAAAACTTTCATCAAAGCGTCGATCTTGATATTTTGACGGCTTTTTAAACCAGATTTCAAAAGGCAATTCGGAAAATGTACTAACAAAAACCGCGCGAAAAGTGCTTGGAACGAGGTTGTGAAGCTATCTTTGAAATCTACTACTAATCCCAACCATGATCTGATTTTTAGTATGTGTAATATTTGCATAGTTTTGAGACGAAATGTAATATATATTTTCAGTAAAAATCCTCATCTTCATCACCTTTTTCACTGTCAAATTTGCCGGATATGATTTAATTAGATGAATTGTAAATTCGTTTTCCTTTGGTTTTTTTTATGCTAAAATTCACCTAATGACATCATATCCGGAAACGTTGACAGAAGAAGCATTCTCAGGGAGATCGTTTTGGCTGTCGGCGATGCAATTTTCCCCATTTCGTAGCTTGTCCCGAGCGGTCTGCTCGTCCCACCTGTCATAGCATGTTGGCAAAGTTGAATATCAACGCGTGAATCACACACGCATTGACAAATTGACATAATATTTAACGGGTCCACAACATCTCAAAAATTAACCTCGTTCCCAGAGCCAAAATCTGACCGGTCACTATGCCGACCGACATCATGCAAATTTGACCTGTCATATTAAAAATTTGGCTGGTCATTGACCGGTGACCGGCCGTCATTTTGAGCCCCGCCGTTTTGTGTTGGGATTAACTCGCAGTTGAATTATAACATGTAGCTGAGACGGGAAGATTTACTGAAAATATGCATACCAAAGTAATTCAACTGTTCAAGCATCATTGGAATATTATGCTAAAACGTGCTCACTTTCAATTAGAAATATATTTTTCTTAAGTGCACCTTTCTTTATTTTTCTTACTGACTTGCACGGAAAATAAAATCTGAATTATGCCAATGATTATATGTGCAACACAAATGGATGATTGAACAGTTCAATATATATTTTGATATGCATATTTTAATTCTTCCAGTCTACGCTTGTCTCCGCTACATGTTATGATTCAACTGCAATTTTATCCCGACGCAGAACGCGTCATTTGGATGCGCAGTTGAAACTCCAAACTGACTTACAACCAAGGTTATATATGGTCCCTTTGCATAACGTCACAAATATGTCAAAACAGCGAGGGACTGAATGACATGGAAAACAGTGGGACAAGCTATAATGCGCCTCAATGCGCCTAATTTTTCCTATAGACTATATTTTGTCTAACGGCAGACAATTTTACTTGTCAAAGAAAAACTCTGTCGAATATTGTGCATTAATAGTTAAACCAGACTATGTGCTTATGTCTTTAATGTTAACCCGTTAAGCCACAATGTGTCCTAATGCGACCTATTTTGTTCTACAGTAAAGATAACGGTTTCAACGTATTTATTAATGTTTTGTTCAACTTAAAATTGATATAATTGGTAACAGATTTTAATTCATAAAGCTATTATTGTATTCCATTTCCCTCATGTACAAAAGTATATAATACCACAACAACCTAATAGATTTTTAATATATACAATACGTATACTTAACACACAACTGCAGTTGCCCAGCATCTCGCTTCATGCATTTCTGGAAGTTCCTGCCAGGTGTAACAATCAAATCTAAAACATTCAACTGACTTTAAGTCATTTCTTCTTTCATCTCGGCCTCCCATGACAATCACAGTGTCTCTGACAACTGCAGCCACACATCCTCTCCTCTTATACTTCATGTCTGGTAACATATGACTCTTTTGGGTCTTGATGTTGTATATTAAAACTTTGTTTAATGGTTTCTCTTTACTGTCAACGCCTCCCAATATAATAACATTGTCGTCACCCCACTTGACTGTGGCCATTTCAGACACGGGGTAGGGGAGGGCTGCTAACTGCTTACATTCATTCTTAGTAATATCATACAACAAAACAGTTTTTAAAGTTGTGCTACAATCGTATCGCACCCTAACTCCCAGAATCACGATATGGTCAGCAAATATTGCAACACCATGATGATATCTTGCCTGGGGCGTGGTAGCCAACAGTTTGCTGGTATAAGGTGGAACAAGGGAGATCTCAGTAATACTATCGGTCCCACCACTCCCATCAAAACCTCCAATGACTATCAACCGTCCGTTATTAACCACACTGCAGTGTCCAAACAACTCTTCAGATAACTCAGCAGGAATGTCTTCCCAAGTTATGGACTGGTCAGCTTGAACAGCGTTCATTGATAATTTTTTAATAGACTTGGTTCCTCCACTGTTGCCTAAACCTCCAATGATAAAAATTTGATTGTTGTGAACAACTGAAGATGCTTTATAACGACTTTCTTTCATCGGCTGTAAGGGATTCCAGGTTCCATTTGACAGACTGAACATTTCCACAGAATTTACATTTCCACTACCATTCGAGCCTCCAGCAACAACGACCTTCGGCTCTCTGTCCATGTCATCAGCTTCTGCAATGCCTTTCTCAGGGCCGTATCTACGGGGGGGTTTGGGGGGGTGTCACACCCCCCAGAAATTGTATTTGGAGATTTAGTCGGCAGAAGCGAGATTTGAGTCGGCACAAAACAGTACAAGTCGGCACAAAACAAGTTGGCACAAAACAAGTCGGCACAAAACAAGTCGGCATAAAGTATAAAAAAAGTGAAATTTTGTTTTTAGGTAGTAGATATTTATTTGGGAACACATGTATATATTGGTTAAATAGTAATATAGCAACATTAGTAGTCCGGAAAATTTTTTTTAAACTGGCTCTTCCTGCCCCCCCCGTCGACAGATTAAAAAACATTTTTATGACAACAAAAATTAAAAGTAGTCGGTACATGTTTGTTTGGCAGTCGGTTGAAACAACCTTACACCCCCCCTGGAAAATTTTCTGATTACGGCCCTGGCCCTTTCTTCATATGTTCTTGTTCAGCCTGAACTTCATGCGATGTTTCCTTTGCCATTCTTTCCAGTTGTTTCGTAATTTCATTTAAACTTCTCTTCATTTCAACATTGTCCGCTTTAAGCTGACGATTGCAATTCTTCTTGCTTGTTGAGTTGTCCTTCCTGCTTGTTGAGTTGTACTTCTTGCTTGTTGAGTTGTTGTTCCTGCTTGTTGAGTTGTTCTTGAACCAGTTCAACTTTTGCAACCACATTTCCCACCTCTGCTTTGACGTTTTCCTGATTTCTGTCCATCTTTTCCTCAATTCTCTCGACATTTTTCTCATTTCTGTGCAACTTTACATTAATTGCTGCCAAATTAACTTTCACTGTATCCATCTCTTGGCTAATCTCGTTGCAACTGTGACATTTAACTCTGCGTTGTTCACACACGGCTGTTTCGTGTTGAAGCAAATCATGTCTATTGACTTCAAGTTCACATCCTTCGTTAGAGCAGACGGCTGGGGCGAATCCACAGTCCGTAACATGCCTTTCAAGATTTCCCAGCTCAAGAAACTTTCCACAACCACGATCGAAGAATTCACATCGAATATTTAATTCAGACAGTAAGTTCGTTACGGTCCGCGGTGCCTGGCGTAACGTGTCGACAGTGAGTGCTTCCATACACGAAGGGCATGTTTGAAAGTTCATGAGATGTGGCGTGATACAAGATCGACAAAACAAATGCTCATTTTGTCGACACATGACGGGATCCTTCAAAACATTCATACAAATGCTACAATGCAAAGTGTGGCCAACGGGATGTTGAAATCGTTCATCTTCATAACCAGTGTCGTATGACGCCATATTTGTTTACAACAGGACTACAATGATCAATGTTGAATCAATTTCTTATGATCAAAGGCGGTTGCATCCATGACCATGTATTTCTTAGAAATCACCATCTTGAGAAATATATCATTAGAGAAAAGATGTTGGATATCTTTTTAAACTTTCTAAAATTTATGACTGAGACAGCAATATGAGTCTATGTACAGCCGTTCTGCATCAACAAATATGTATTAATGGCAAGCATATAATCTGTAGATTATTGAACAAAATCAGTTCAAAAACTCAAGATGACGTTTTAAAGTAAAAATCTTGCAAAACTTCTAAATAACTATTGACTATTTTTTGTGGTCTCTTCAGAAATACATTGTGTGGTTAATAGTCGACGTTAAAGCGCTGCTGTCGTTTCGATATGCCTATTTAAACTTTCCTTGTATATATAATTTTATTTCGTCTTACCTTGGCTTTACTTCGTTTTTGTCGTTTATTTACATCGTTAAACTTTGAAACACCGTCCTTGAGGCTTTATTTGATCGAAATAATGAACAGTCGTTTGGATGAACAAGCAAAATCCTTTGAGATAAAATGTCTGTGTTTAGTTTCAGTTTGAGTTGAATACAATCATAACATAAAGTTACATAATCTCATCATTCATGCATATTCAATCATAACATAAAGTTACATAATCTCATCATTCATACATATTCAATTACATAAAAATTGCGACATTGTGCAAATCTTGTGACTAAAGTTCATGACCCGGGAATTTAGTTGGGAATTTAGAAACGAACTGACACACTCTAGCAATTTAGCTACAGAATCAGATATCTATGCACGTTCAAACTTCAAATCCGCTTCAAACTTACTCAGTAGAATACAATTGTTCCCTATGATGATGCATGATTTATGAATTTTAACACCTGACTGGGAAGTTGCACTGACAGTGACAGTGTACTTTATTATAAGAATCGCTATGAGAATCGAAATCTACTGTAGTTACCTTGCATTCTTCTGAGTTTACTCAAATAAGGCCTATACACTCATATAAGATGTAATAGTTTTTATAAGTCATAACGAATAATCCTGAGTCTATTAGACCGTTTTTGAGAAATTTATAGCTGTTTAAGCGCAGATCAGCACCAGTGGAAATTGTATTTTCGAAGTTGTTTTCTACTGATTTGATCAAAACTTTAAGTTTAGAAATTTCTGAAGAACGTTTCTTATCGGCAACTGCTTAAACTTAAGTGACTTTTGCATGGACTTTACCATGTCTATATGATATGGTCAATTTCTATTTTAAACAACCACCGAATTTAATATTTAGAGACAGCCATTTCCATAACCAATAAACGTTTCACAACCTCGTTCTAGGCCCTATTTTTCGCGCGGTTTCGGTAAAGTACAATTGCCGTAATTGTGCCGCTATTTTGACTAATTTGCATAGTCTGCGCGATTTTTTTCTCAATAAATTTAGTACCTATGTTGTCAACTTTCCTATAAGCTTGCTTATCATGTATTATGTGTAATGGTAAATCTTTTTTCTAGAAAAATATTTCAATTTTCGTCGATGTTTAGCGGAGAAATCAAAGCCCGGTTCGAGCACATATTTTGGACATTAAAACAATCTACAAAATACATAACACAATAATAACCATATACCAAAACGAATTCTATAGTAAAGTTAACAACATACGTATATAAAAACTTTTAACAAAGCGTCGATCTTGATATTTTGACGGCTTTTTAAACCATATTTCAAAAGGCAATTTGGAAAACGTACTTACCAAAACCGCGCGAAAAAGGCTTGGAACGAGGGTGTGAAGCTATCTTTGAAAACGTCAATTCAAATCTACTGAGTTCGACCCAGTGGTTCGACCATGACCAATCGTAATCTATATTATTCAGATCTGGGTAACGTTGCGTGGGTTCGACAAACTTTCGATCGAGTTTTCACAGATCTTAAAGTGCTACTAGCCCCAACTGTGATCAGATTTTTAGTATGTGTAATATTTGCATAGTTCTGAGACGAAATGTAATATCTTTCAGTGAAAATCCTCATCTTCATCAACTTTTCACTGTCAAAGTTGCCGGCTATGATTTCATTAGATGAATTGCAAATTAGTTTTCCTTTGTTTTTTTATGCTAAAATTCACCTAATGACATCATATCCGGAAACTTTGACAGTGAAAAAGTTGATCAAGATGAGGATTTTTACTAAAAAGATATATTACATTTCCTCTCAGAATTATTCAAGTATTAGAGATACCAAAAATTAAATTTTGGGGTTAGTAGCACTTTAACATACTTCAAAACTTCAAGAAACTGCAAAAGCAACAACAGTACAACATCATGCCCAGTTTCCCAACCTGTGCCTTATCTTCTTTCATTTTTCACCCAGCAGGAAATTATATTCTTTAATGGGTGAAGAATTTAGTAGGGTTCGAATATTACCATGTTTTCAAACCCAAGTTTTAAATGTACTAAATTTATTTAATGTTTCAACTCATAGGATTCTGTGGACAGTGTAAACACAGCTCTGGACCCTCGTGGAATAGATGACTACTTACGTAAGTGTTAAGGATTTAAAAAGTTATTATTTGCCATCAGCCAGTTTGAAGTGTCGTCTGCGCATCCAAATGACGCATTTTCAGGGCTCAAAATAACGTTTCATCATACGCCAGTGATGGTGACCGGGTCAGTTCCATTTGTGACCGGTCAAACGCGATTTTTGACCGGTCAACTCCCTCGAGCCCTTCCAAAAACAATGAAAACGCAACACAACAAAAAACGCATAAATCATATTCTGCGCTATTATATGTCTTTTACCGATGCGTTGTCACTTGATCTTTGACGTTGTCACTGCGCCACAACTATTAGCATCCCTGTGTATTCCATGTTTAACTCTTCTATTAGAGAAGGTCGTGTCCCCGAGCTGTGGAAATGTGCGGATGTCCTCCCGTTGAGGAAGATCTCTAGACCGAAGTCTATCGATACGGACCTTAGACCTATATCTCTAACTGCAGTGTTGAGCAAAATTCTTGAGTCTTTTGTTTTCAACTGGCTTGCACCTATTGTTATGCCATACATCGACCCTTTCCAGTTTGGTAGTGTGAAAAAGTTTTCAACCACTCACGCCCTCGTGCATTTAGTCCACTACTGGCTCTCTGCCCTGGAAACGCCTAACACCATTATCCGAACCTGCTTCATCGATTTTTCCAAAGCGTTTGATCGAATTGATCATAACATTCTGATGCGTAAGTTACAGCTTCTCAATGTTCCACCGGTTCTATTAAACTGGTGTTCAAGTTTTCTTCAAGGCAGACAGCAGCGTGTCAAATTAAAAACTTGTAAATCTGATTGGAAAGAAATAAAAGCTGGAGTTCCGCAAGGTACCAAACTTGGTCCTCTGTTCTTTCTTATAATGGTTAATGATCTGTCCAGCGAATTGCCTTTGTACAAGTATGTTGACGATTGTGCAATCTCTGAAGTTGTTAGAGTATGTGAACCGGATCTACCAAAATTACAGCAAGAACTTGACAACGTGACCCAGTGGTCAAGTGCGAACAACATGAAGTTGAACGTAAAAAAAACTAAAGATTTCACCGTGTCATTTTTGATCAATCAACCCCCGGCGCAACCCTTGATTGTCAATAACCAACCCCTGGAGGCTGTTAATACCATCAAGCTCCTGGGGGTAAATTTGACCTCCGATCTTAAGTGGACCACACACATCAGGCACATATCCTCTAAAGCAAGCAAACGTCTGTATGCTTTAAGGATATTAAGAAGAAATGGTGTCCAACCGAGTGATCTTAGGACAGTATATTGTAGTTTTATTAGACCTGTCTTGGAATATGCGTGTCCAGTCTGGCATACCTCGTTACCAAAGTTCCTGACTGATGAATTAGAGCACATTCAGAGACGTGCGTTCAAAATTATTGTTCCCCACTTGTCCTACTCCGAAAGCCTCAAAGACCTAAATTTGCCCACTCTCGAGGAGAGAAGGGAATTGTTATGCAGATCTTTTTACAAAAACAATTATAGTGACACTTCGAGTAAAATTTTTAATCTATTACCTGAACCTTTACATCACCAGTACAATCTTAGACTTTCCCGATCTATCTCACTTTTTAAAACCCGAACTAAACGCTATAATGATAGTCTTTTGCCATATTGCGTACGCAAATGGAACTCTTTTTAATCTTTTAGGCTTCTATTGGTTAACATATCAACTTGTAAATTAGTAATCCTACGTTATAGTAATTAGTATTACCAGCGTATCTATAATCTGTATATACGCGTATTTTGCTCTACTATTTTAAACTATGTAAACTTGTGTTTTTCAGTTCGTTTTTGAACTGCCATTCAAGTATTTTAATAAATCTAATCTAATCTAATATCGTCATTGGCGTGACGTAAGAACGTTGATTAATATGTTTGCAAACCAACGTTATGACGTCAGAAGGTTGGTTAATAGGTCACAACTCCATATTTGGTCTGCTATTGAGTTGACATGACGAATTCACCGATGGCTATTAGCCAATCAAAACCCTGATTTTTTTTAAATAAATAATAATGGGTATTAATACTTAACTTAAACCAGACTATGTGCTTATGTCTCTAACGTTAACCCATTAAGCGACAATGTGCCCTAATGCGCCCTACATTGTTCTACAATAAATTTAACGGTTTCAATGTATTGATTAATATGCCGAACTTAAAATTGTTTGAATTGGTAACAAATTTTCATTCATAAAACTATTATTGTATTCATACTACACCAACCTAATAGATTTTTAATATATACATTATACAATACCTATAATTAACATACAACTGCAGTAGGCCAGCATCTCACTTCATGCATTTCTGGAAGTTCCTGCCAGGTGTAACAAGCAAATCTAAAACATTCTACAGACTTTAAGTAATTTCCTCTTTCACCTTGGCCTCCCATGACCATCACAGTGTCTCTGACAACTGCAGCCACACATCCTTTCCTCTTATACTTCATGTCTGGTAACATATGACTCTTCTGGGTCTTGATGTTGTATATTAAAACTTTGTTCAATGGTTCACCGTCACTGTCAACGCCTCCCAGTAACATGACATTGTCATCACCCCACTTGACTGTGGCCATTTCAGATACGGGGTAGGGGAGGGCTGCTAACTGCTTACATTCATTCTTAGTAATATCATACAACAAAACAGTTTTTAGAGTCTTGCTACAACTCCATTGTAACCTACCTCCCAGAATCACGATATGGTCACCAAATATTGCAACACCATGATGGAATTTTGCCTGTGGCGTGGTAGCCAAACGTTTACTGGTATAAGGTGGAACAAGGAGAATCTCAGTAATACCACCGGAATATCTCATACTGTCACAACCTCCAATGACTATCAACCGTCCGTTATTAACCACACTGCGGTGTCCAAACAACGCTCCCGGTAACTCGGCAGGAACGTTTTCCCAAGTTATGGACTGGTCAGCAGAACAGCGTTCATTGATAATTTTTCCATTGACTTCAATCCTACACTGTTGCCATCACCTCCATTGACGAAAATTTGATTGTTGTAAACAACCGAGGATGCCCTACGACGACATTGTTTCATTGGCTGTAAGGGTTTCCATCTTGCAATAGACAGACTGAACATTTCCACAGAATATAAAATTTCTTTACCATTCCAGCCTCCAGCAACAACGACCTTCGGCTCTCTGTCCATGTCATCAGCTTCTGCAATCCCTTTCTTCATATATTCTTGTTCAGCCTGAACTTCATGCGATGTTTGCTTTGCCATTCTTTCCAGTTGTTTCGTAATTTCATTTAAACTTCTCTTCATTTCAACATTGTCCGCTTTAAGCTGACTATTGCATTCTTCCTGCTTGTTCAGTTGTTCTTCCTGCTTGTTGAGTTGTTCTTGAACCAGTTCAAATTTCTCAACCACCTCTGCTTTCACGTTCGCCTCATTTCTATCCATCTTTTCCTCAATTCTCTCGACATTTTTCTCATTTCTGTGCAACTTTACATTAATTGCTGCCAAATTAACTTTCACAGTATCCATCTCTTGGCTAATCTCGTTGCAACTGTGGCATATAACTCTGCGTTGTTCACACACGATCGTTTCATGGTGAAGTAAATCCCGTCTATTTACTTCAAGTTCACATCCTTCGTTAGAGCAGACTGCTGGGGCGAATCCACAGTCCGTAACATGCCTTTCAAGATTTCCCAGCTCAACAAACTTTCCACAACCACGATCGAAGAATTCACATCGAATCTTTAATTCAGACAATAAGTTCGTTGCGGTCCGCGGTGCCTGGCGTAACGTGTCGACAGTGAGTGCTTCCATACACGAAGGACATGTTTGAAAGTTCATGAGATGTGGAGTGATACAAGATCGACAAAACAAATGCTCATTTTGTCGACACATGACGGGATCCTTCAAAACATTCATACAAATGCTACAATGCAAAGTGTGGCCAACGGGATGTTGAAATCGTTCATCTTCATAACCAGTGTCGTATGACGCCATATTTGTTTACAACAAGGCTACAATGATCAATGCTGAATCAGTTTCTTATGATCAAAGGCGTTTGCATCCATGTATTTCTTTAAAATCAGCATCTTGAGAAATAGATCATTAGAGAAAAGATGTTGGATATCTTTTTAAACTTTCTAAAATTTATGACTGAGACAGCAATATGAGTCTATGTACAGCCGTTCTGCATCAACAAATATGTATTAAACGGCAAGCATATAATCTGTGGATTATTGAACAAAATCAGCTCAAAAACTCAAGATGACGTTTTAAAGTAAAAATCTTGCAAAACTCCTAAATAACTATTGATTATTTTTTGTGGTCTCTTCAGAAATACATTGTGTGGTTAATAGTCGACGTTAAAGCGCCGCTGTCGTTTCGATATGCCTATTTAATAAACTTTCCTTGTTGCTGCGGAGCGAGCGAGCCTGAAGCGAGCGAGCGTAGCAGCAGCCTAATGTGTGCAGAGAGGGAGTTTTTAAGTAAATTTTATTTAATTAGCGCATGGAATTGTGGTCGTGCGCGCTTTGACGGACGGAGTCTTCGAATTTTTATCGAATTTCTAAAGCTTTTTCAAGTCTATTTTGACCATTCAAGGTAAGATATTTTGTCTTTTGTTTATATGTTACGTTTACATTTGTTTACTCCTTTTTGGAAAGTTGGCAATCTCAATTTATATATCTATGAAACGCTGAAAGCACACAATCGATCGCAGTGTATATTTATATACTAGGGTACCTGCAAGGTAGGGAATGCTGCGGGCACTGTTATTATTCTTTAGCTTCTTAAAACAAACATGCAAACAAATATGCAACACAAATTATATTCAGTAGACGGTAATTATTGGCATTGACCCGGTGGCTTGCGCGCTGTCAGTAGATGCATACCCTAGCATAGTTTGCAGGATGAGACAAGCTAAATATATCACGAAACATGAAAGACATCAATTTTTGTAACATCTATTTCAAAATATCAATATTTTTCATGTATTGTTCTTCCACATGGAATCCCCATAGCCTCCTCCGCAGGCAACTCTTGGGCAAAAAACTTGTAATGTAGCGAATATTATCGAATATCGAATATTATCCAATGTGAAGAACAGTAAATTCGATAATATTCGATAATATTCGCTACATTACAAGTTTTTTTCCCCAAGAGTTGCCTGCGGAGGAGGCTAGAATCCCCACATGAAACCCATGTTTACTGCAATGAGTAATTTGACACTGCCACGCAAGGAAATTTGCATATTTTTGTAGTGTATAAAAGCGTTAAAAATATATACATGTGCGCAAAATAATTTTGCATTTGGAAAGCTATAAAACGAAAGCGTTGTTCCATCATTCTGTTCTTACTTTGCTGGATATGCCGTGAGTCACCTACATGTAAAGCACAACTCATTTCAACTCATTGCCATTCGAATATTTGTCTTAGTGCGCGCAGAACTGAGACCCTGTCTGTTCTGACAATAATATGTGAACGCGACTAGACAAAAATATTAAGTCCATTGTAAAATAGGAATAAAAACATATTTCTATGCCTACAGTAGCCTATTTAATAGGTCAAACCTTGCACAGATCAGCAAGAGAAAGCAAACGCGAATGGATAGAAATACCTTTTAAAGACATCTCTATGTAAGACTTCCATGCTTTACAGCACTAACAGCTCAAGCAAAGTCGATAGCACATTAGCAGAATATATAGTTTACATATAAACAGACACTGAATCTAGCTGCGATCGATTGTGTGCTTTCAGCGTTTCATAGATATTAAGATATATAAATTGAGATTGCCAACTTTCCAAAAAGGAGTAAACAAATGTAAACGTAACACATAAACAAAAGACAAAATATATTACCTTGAATGGTCAAAATAGACTTGAAAAAGCCGTCAAAATCGAAAAGCACATCGAACTGAGCGAGTTTAAAATTTGTGTTCTGCGCATATCAAGAGCGCACGACCACAATTCCATGCGCTAAATAAAATTTACTTCAAAACCCCCTCTCTGCGCATATTAGGCTGCTGCTACGCTCGCTCGCTTCAGGCTCGCTCGCTCCGCAGCAATAAACTATATATTCTGCTAATGTGCTATCGACTTTGCTTGAGCTGTTAGTGCTGTAAAGCATGGAAGTCTTACATAGGGATGTCTTTAAAAGGTTTTTCTATCCATTCGCGTTTGCTTTCTCTTGCTGATTTCCATATTTTGCATCAAGTGATGTTTCATGTATGCCGCTTGACGCTTGTGACTCGTGTGAACTTGACACAAAGTCACAGAATAGCAGGCGGTTCGCTAGAATCTAGCAAGTATAATTACTATCAGATTGGTCAGAGGGCACAGTAATTATACTGCCAGATTGGCCAATCTTTCCAATCTCGCATCTCAATCTAAAGACTAGCGCCAGTCTGCGAATATTGCTATGACAGCGCGTTCAAAATGGCGGATTAAACGAGCGTAGCTGGCTTAAACTGCGTAATATTTTAAACAAGAACATTACATCGGATCATCTGATTATTTTTTAACTTTAAAATCAACACAATGTTTTGTCCTTGAAATTTGCTGTATGTTATCAAGTGTAATCTACTTTGTTTGATCGATATACGGCCATACGGGTAATTTTGTATCTTACAAATTGGTGCACAAATCATATAAATTTATAATATAAGTATAAATCGTTATGTCTATCTACTGGATATTAAAAATTACCATTCCGTTGTGTGTGGAATGCAAATGAAACGTGTTAATTCAAGTTAAAATACAGCTTTAATATTAGGAGTTTGAAAATTAGCGTCATATTTCAGTGAGTGAGTTTATATTGAGTATGAAAAATAGAAGTTAAGAGATCTAATGCATGTCAGATTGCAATTACATTGTTATACTATCTTATATATTAAAAGCAGAATTAATAGAACCAAATCAAATTCAAACTCGAATGTAATATGGTCTGAAATTATATAGGAGTTTGAAAATTAGAGTTTTATTCCCTTGAGTATAGAAGTTATTAAGAGATTCCAATCCCAAGTGGTATAAATAGTCACTCTTGTATTATCTTGTATTATTGTATATTAGCAGATTTAATAGAGATTTTTAATTTAACTCCAAATCCGCATATTGATGAACCACTATAGTAGAACCACTATAGTAGCAACATCTACAAAATATGTAAATCATTATCGCATGGATAAGCTTATTGTTTTCTTTCTAATAATTATCAGTCTGGATTACACAAGTCATGCACACAATTACGTTGTCTTGTTGCATGCTAAGCGTCATGACACAGATTAAGTATAGATATCTATACTTAATCTGTGGTCATGTTTTGTTTAGGGCATAGGAACCGGGGAGGGGTACTCAAGGGTCATGCCCTTCTGAAAGATATGAGATTGAGCCGGAATTAGTGTGGGAAATAAAACAAAAATTGGAAAATCAAAGCAACGTGAATTAAGCCGCGAATATCAGCATCGTTTGATCATCATTCAGCTCTTGCAGTGGCGCATGCATGGAGACGTACCATTTGGCAGTTGGCACTGCAACAATGTTACATCGAAACTTGCAACTGTTTCAAAGGTGCAGTGGTCTATAAATAAACGGATCCCCCCTTCCTTTTTAAAATAATGCTTACATATTAAAAAATCGATAATATATTAAAGAGGCAGTATCACACAAAATCGTCTATTCTATCCCCTCCCGAAATGCAGATCTAACCACACCCTTAGATGCATGTGCCTTCGGCGCTCGATGTTGCTTCCATACAAGTAAAGAGAGCCCTCTTCTTATAAAGTTAGTTCCACAGCACTGTGTGTTCATCAATTTCAGACACATATTCCATTACTGTTCAGCCTCCGAAAACAAATTTACTTGAGGGTGCCCTTATTGAATGGAAAACAGAGGCTGCGCCACGGGGACGACTGTGGAGTACACGTCCTCCTAGTTCTCTTCGAAGTCAATTTTCTAATTCGTCCAAATCCGGTAATCTCATCGTTTGGACAAGAAAATAAATCTATACATACAGTGTGCCATTAGCAATATAAATATGCTCAATATTACTAATTGGTCGAGGAATTTTGCATGCAGTTTGGGCGTCAAGGCAGCACTTTCCTTGCGATAGTAACTCCTAGTAATATTAACATATGTATAATAATGAAATATCATGTGTTTCGTGTACTTTATAATATTCGGAATTCTGTATAATCTTGACCACAAAATGCGGGAAATCGTATTTCAGGGACTCTATATTTCAAATTTTGTTTACTTGCAGACATTTCTCTCTTACCAAGTTATCTAGCGGAATCTCAAATTTTCAAATAATTCCAATCTCAAGTCATATATACTATTTCAGTTTGGAATCAAATTCCAATCTCAAGTCAGTTATACTATCTCAGAGTGGAATCCAATTTCAACCTCAAGTCATGCCCATTTATATTATCTCAGAGTGGAATATAACTCCAATCTCACGTCATTTATATTATCTCAGATTGCCGGGAATCTAATTTCAGTCACTCGTCATTTATACTATCTCAGAGTGGAATCTAATTTCAATTACAAGTCATTTATACTATTTCACATTGGCATCTAATTCCAATCTTACGCCATTTATACTATCTCAGGTTCGAATCTAATTCCAATCTCATGTCATGCTCATTTATACTATCTCATTTCGCGCCATTTATACTATCTCGGATTGGAATTTAATTCCAATCTCAAGTCATTTTACTATCTCAGATTGGAATCTAATTCCAATCTCACGCCATTCATACTATCTCAGAGTGGAATCTAATTTCAATCTCAAGTCATTTATACTATCTAAGATTGAAACCTAATTCCATTCTCACGTTATTTATACCATCTCTCAGGTTCGAATCTAATTCCAATCTCACGTCATTTATATTATTTCAGATTGGATCTAATTCCAATCTCACGTCATTTATACTATCTCCGATTGGAATCTAATTCCAATCTCAAGTCATTTATACTATCGCGGAGTGGAATCTAATTCCAATCTCAAGTCATGCTCATTTATATTATCTCAGATTGAAATCTAATTCCAATATCAAGCCATTTATACTATTTTAGATTCGAATCTAATTCCAATCTTACGTCATTTATACCATATCAGGTTCGAATCTAATTACAATCTCAAGTCATTTATACTATCTCAGAGCGGAATCTAATTTCAATCTCAAGTGATTTATACTATCTCAGAGTGGAATGTAATTCCAATCTCACGTCATTTATACTATTTCAGATTGGAATCTAATTCCAATCTCACGACATTTATACTATCTCAGATTGGAATCTAATTCCAATCTCAAGTCATGCTCATTTATATTACCTCAGATTGAAATCTAATTCCAATATCAAGCCATTTATACTATTTCAGATTCGAATCTAATTCCAATCTTACGTCATTTATACTATATCAGGTTCGAATCTAATTACAATCTCAAGTCATTTATACTATGTCAGAGTGGAATCTAATTTCAATCTCAAGTCACTTATACTATCTCAGAGTGGAATCTAATTCCAATCTCAAGTCATGCTCATTTATATTATCTCAGATTGAAATCTAATTCCAATATCAAGCCATTTATACTATTTCAAATTCGAATCTAATTCCAATCTCACGTCATTTATACTATATCAGGTTCGAATCTAATTACAATCTCAAGTCATTTATACTATCTCAGAGTGGAATCTAATTTCAATCTCAAGTGATTTACACTATCTCAGAGTGGAATGTGATTCCAATCTCACGTCATTTATACTATCTCAGATTGGAATCTAATTCCAATCTCATGTCGTTTATACTATTTCAGATGGGAATCTAATTCCAATCTCACGTCATTTATACTATTTCAGATCGGAATCTAATTCCAATCTCACGTCATTTGTACTATTTCAGATCGGAATCTAATTCCAATCTCACGTCATTTATACTATCTCAGATTGGAATCTAATTCCAATCTCAAGTCATTTATACTATCTCAGAGTGGAATCTAATTCCAATCTCAAGTGATTTATACTATCTCAGAGTGGAATATAATTCCAATCTCAAGTCATTTATTCTATCTCAGATTGTAATCTAATTCCAATCTCACGTCCTTTATACTATCTCTCAGGTTCGAATCTAATTCCAATCTCACGTCATTTATATTATTTCAGATTGGAATCTAATTCCAATCTCAAGTCATTTATACTATCTCAGAGTGGAATCTAATTCCAATCTCAAGTCATGCTCATTTATATTACCTCAGATTGAAATCTAATTCCAATATCAAGCCATTTATACTATTTCAGATTCGAATCTTATTCCAATCTTACGTCATTTATACTATATCAGGTTCGAATCTAATTACAATCTCAAGTCATTTATACTATCTCAGAGTGGAATCTAATTTCAATCTCAAGTGATTTATACTATCTCAGAGTGGAATGTAATTCCAATCTCACGTCATTTATATTATTTCAGATTGGAATCTAATTCCAATCTCAAGTCATGCTCATTTATATTATCTCAGATTGAAATCTAATTCCAATATCAAGCCATTTATACTATTTCAGATTCGAATCTAATTCCAATCTTACGTCATTTATACTATATCAGGTTCGAATCTAATTCCAATCTCAAGTCATTTATACTATCTCCGAGTGGAATCTAATTTCAATCTCAAATGATTTATACTATCTCAGATTGGAATCTAATTCCAATCTCACGTCATGCTCATTTATACTATCTCAATTTCGCCCCATTTATACCATCTCCGATTGGAATCTAATTCCAATCTCAAGTCATTTATACTTCCTTATTCGTACTTTTATCGGCAAAAATAAAAAAAGTGGATTAAATTTCGCGAAAGTGGACTGAACACATTTTATTTTTTTTTAAAACTGAACATATATAAATGTTTTAAACTATAACTATAAACAATAACATGTCCATAATTTATACAGTACAACTCAATAGTCCGTCGTTTTTACTCGTTAAGATCCTCAAAGGGATCTTCCGACGGTATACGCTATACGCTATACTATCTATGCCGATGTATGATCCCTACTTGTTGTTGCTGTTGTTTTTGATAATATTTATAAAGAATTACGTAATTTAAGAATTTCACTGCTGTATTTAATTTCGCGTGTGTAAATTTCGCGCGACTTTTTATTCGCGCGACATTAATTTCGCGATTTTTTTAAAATCGCGAAAATCGCGAAATTAAAGTCTCGCGAAATTAAGTACGAATAAGGTATCTCAGAGTGGAATGTAATTCCAATCTCACGTCATTTATACTATCTCAGATTGGAATCTAATTCCAATCTCATGTCATTTATAATATTTCAGATGGGAATCTGATTCCAATCTCACGTCATTTGTACTATTTCAGATATATATATTCCACTCTGAGATAGTATAAATGACTTGAGATTGGAATTAGATTCGGACCTGATATAGTATAAATGACGTGAGATTGGAATTGGATTCCAATGTGAAATAGTATAAATGACTTGTGATTGAAATTAGATTCCAGTCTGAGATAGTATAAATGACTAGAGATTAAAATTAGATTTCAGTCTGAGATAATAAAAATGACGTGAGATTGGAGTTATATTCCACTCTGAGATAATATAAATGACGAGAAATTGAAACTAGATTCCACTCTGAGATAGTATAAATGACTTGAGATTGTAATTAGATTCGAACCTGAGATAGTATAAATGACGTGAGATTGGAATTAGATTCCAATCTGAAATAGTATGAATTACTTGATATTGGAATTAGATTTCAATCTGAGATAGTATAAATGAGCATGACGTGAGATTGGAATTAGATTCCAATCTGGGATAGTATAAATGACTTGAGATTGGAATTATATTCCACTCTGAAATAATATAAATGACGTGAGATTGGAATTAGATTCCACTCTGAAATAGTATAAATGACGAGAGATTGAAATTAGATTCCAATCTGAGATAGTATAATGACGTGAGATTGGAATTGATTCCAATCTGAGGTAGTATAAATCACTTGAGATTGAAATTAGATTCCACTCTGAGATAGTATAAATGACTTGTGATTGAAATTAGCTTCCACTCTGAGATAGTATAAATAACTCAATCTGAGATAATATAACTGAATGAAGTGAGATTGGAGTTATATTCCACTCTGAAATAGTATAAATGGCTTGATTTTGGAATTAGATTTCAATCTGAGATAACATAAATGAGCATGACTTGACATTGGAATTAGATTCCACTCTGAGATAGTATAAATCACTTGAGATTGGAATTAGATTCCACTTTGAGATAGTATAAATGACTTGAGATTGGAATTAGATTCCAATCTGAAATAGTATAAATGGCTTGATATTGGAATTAGATTTCAATCTGAGATAATATAAATGAGCATGACTTGAGATTGGAATTAGATTCCACTCTGAGATAGTATAAATGACTTGAGATCTAATTTCAATCAAAGTCATTTATACTAATGACTTGAGATCTACTATCATTCATAGTTACTTATGTTATCTCAGAGTGGAATCTAATTCCAATCTCAAGTGATTTATACTATCTCAGAGTGCAATCTTGGAGTTATATTCCACTCTGAGATAGTATAAATGAGCATGACTTGAGATTGAAATTGGATTTCACTCTGAGATAGTATAAATGACTTGAGATTGTAATTAGATTCGAACCTGAGATAGTATAAATGACGTGAGATTGGAATGAGATGCCAATGTGAAATAGTATAAATGACTTGTAATTGAACTTAGATTCCACTCTGAGATAATATAAATGACGAGAAATTGAAACTAGATTCCACTCTGAGATAGTATAAATGACTTGAGATTGTAATTAGATTCGAACCTGAGATAGTATAAATGACGTGAGATTGGAATTAGATTCCAATCTGAAATAGTATGAATTACTTGATATTGGAATTAGATTTCAATCTGAGATAGTATAAATGAGCATGACGTGAGATTGGAATTAGATTCCAATCTGGGATAGTATAAATGACTTGAGATTGGAATTATATTCCACTCTGAAATAATATAAATGACGTGAGATTGGAATTAGATTCCACTCTGAAATAGTATAAATGACGAGAGATTGAAATTAGATTCCAATCTGAGATAGTATAAATGACGTGAGATTGGAATTGGATTCCAATCTGAGGTAGTATAAATCACTTGAGATTGAAATTAGATTCCACTCTGAGATAGTATAAATGACTTGTGATTGAAATTAGCTTCCACTCTGAGATAGTATAAATAACTCAATCTGAGATAATATAACTGAATGAAGTGAGATTGGAGTTATATTCCACTCTGAAATAGTATAAATGGCTTGATATTGGAATTAGATTTCAATCTGAGATAACATAAATGAGCATGACTTGACATTGGAATTAGATTCCACTCTGAGATAGTATAAATCACTTGAGATTGGAATTAGATTCCACTCTGAGATAGTATAAATCACTTGAGATTGGAATTAGATTCCACTTTGAGATAGTATAAATGACTTGAGATTGGAATTAGATTCCAATCTGAAATAGAATAAATGGCTTGATATTGGAATTAGATTTCAATCTGAGATAATATAAATGAGCATGACTTGAGATTGGAATTAGATTCTACTCTGAGATAGTATAAATGACTTGAGATCTAATTTCAATCACAAGTCATTTATACTATCTCAGAGTGGAATCTAATTCCAATCTCAAGTGATTTATACTATCTCAGATTGGAATATAATTCCAATCTCAAGTCGTTTATACTATCTCAGAGTGGAATCTAATTTCAATCTGAAGTGATTTATACTATCTCAGATTGGAATCTAATTCCAATCTCACGTCATGGTCATTTATACTATCTCAATTTCGCCCCATTTATATTATCTCAGATTGAAATCTAATTCCAATATCAAGCCATTTATACTATTTCAGATTCGAACCTAATTCCAATCTTACGTCATTTATACTATATCAGGTTCGAATCTAATTACCATCTCAAGTCATCTAGTTCCACTAGATTCCAATCTGAGATAGTATAAATGATGTGAGATTGGAATTATATTGCACTCTGAGCTAGTATAAATCACTTGAGATTGAAATTAGATTCCACTCTGAGATAGTATAAATGACTTGAGATTGGAATTAGATTCGGACCTGATATAGTATAAATGACGTAAGGTTGGAATTGGATTCCAATGTGAAATAGTATAAATGACTTGTGATTGAAATTAGATTCCAGTCTGAGATAGTATAAATGACTAGAGATTAAAATTAGATTTCAGTCTGAGATAATATAAATGACGTGAGATTGGAGTTATATTCCACTCTGAGGTAGTATAAATGAGCATGACTTGAGATTGAAATTGGATTTCACTCTGAGATAGTATAAATGACTTGTGATTGAAATTAGCTTCCACTCTGAGATAGTATAAATAACTCAATCTGAGATAATATAACTGAATGAAGTGAGATTGGAGTTATATTCCACTCTGAAATAGTATAAATGGCTTGATTTTGGAATTAGATTTCAATCTGAGATAACATAAATGAGCATGACTTGACATTGGAATTAGATTCCACTCTGAGATAGTATAAATCACTTGAGATTGGAATTAGATTCCACTTTGAGATAGTATAAATGACTTGAGATTGGAATTAGATTCCAATCTGAAATAGTATAAATGGCTTGATATTGGAATTAGATTTCAATCTGAGATAATATAAATGAGCATGACTTGAGATTGGAATTAGATTCCACTCTGAGATAGTATAAATGACTTGAGATCTAATTTCAATCACAAGTCATTTATACTATCTCAGAGTGGAATCTAATTCCAATCTCAAGTGATTTATACTATCTCAGAGTGCAATCTTGGAGTTATATTCCACTCTGAGATAGTATAAATGAGCATGACTTGAGATTGAAATTGGATTTCACTCTGAGATAGTATAAATGACTTGAGATTGTAATTAGATTCGAACCTGAGATAGTATAAATGACGTGAGATTGGAATGAGATGCCAATGTGAAATAGTATAAATGACTTGTAATTGAACTTAGATTCCACTCTGAGATAATATAAATGACGAGAAATTGAAACTAGATTCCACTCTGAGATAGTATAAATGACTTGAGATTGTAATTAGATTCGAACCTGAGATAGTATAAATGACGTGAGATTGGAATTAGATTCCAATCTGAAATAGTATGAATTACTTGATATTGGAATTAGATTTCAATCTGAGATAGTATAAATGAGCATGACGTGAGATTGGAATTAGATTCCAATCTGGGATAGTATAAATGACTTGAGATTGGAATTATATTCCACTCTGAAATAATATAAATGACGTGAGATTGGAATTAGATTCCACTCTGAAATAGTATAAATGACGAGAGATTGAAATTAGATTCCAATCTGAGATAGTATAAATGACGTGAGATTGGAATTGGATTCCAATCTGAGGTAGTATAAATCACTTGAGATTGAAATTAGATTCCACTCTGAGATAGTATAAATGACTTGTGATTGAAATTAGCTTCCACTCTGAGATAGTATAAATAACTCAATCTGAGATAATATAACTGAATGAAGTGAGATTGGAGTTATATTCCACTCTGAAATAGTATAAATGGCTTGATATTGGAATTAGATTTCAATCTGAGATAACATAAATGAGCATGACTTGACATTGGAATTAGATTCCACTCTGAGATAGTATAAATCACTTGAGATTGGAATTAGATTCCACTTTGAGATAGTATAAATGACTTGAGATTGGAATTAGATTCCAATCTGAAATAGTATAAATGGCTTGATATTGGAATTAGATTTCAATCTGAGATAATATAAATGAGCATGACTTGAGATTGGAATTAGATTCTACTCTGAGATAGTATAAATGACTTGAGATCTATACTATCTCAATCACAAGTATACTATTATCAGAGTGGAATGATTAATTCCAATTCAAGTCGTTTATATATCTCAGAGTGGAATCTAATTTCCAATCTGAGATTTATTTATCTTCAGATTGAATCTAATTCCAATCTCACGTCATGGTCATTTATACTATCTCAATTTTCGCCCCATTTATATTATCTCAGATTGAAATCTAATTCAATATCGCCATTTATACTATTTCAGATTCGAACAATTCCAATCTTACGTCATTTATACTATATCAGGTTCGAATCTAATTACCATCTCAAGTCATCTAGTTCCACTAGATTCCAATCTGAGATAGTATAAATGATGTGAGATTGGAATTATATTGCACTCTGAGCTAGTATAAATCACTTGAGATTGAAATTAGATTCCACTCTGAGATAGTATAAATGACTTGAGATTGGAATTAGATTCGGACCTGATATAGTATAAATGACGTAAGGTTGGAATTGGATTCCAATGTGAAATAGTATAAATGACTTGTGATTGAAATTAGATTCCAGTCTGAGATAGTATAAATGACTAGAGATTAAAATTAGATTTCAGTCTGAGATAATATAAATGACGTGAGATTGGAGTTATATTCCACTCTGAGGTAGTATAAATGAGCATGACTTGAGATTGAAATTGGATTTCACTCTGAGATAGTATAAATGACTTGTGATTGAAATTAGATTCGAACCTGAGATAGTATAAATGACGTGAGATTGGAATTAGATTCCAATCTGAAATAGTATAAATTACTTGATATTGGAATTAGATTTCAATCTGAGATAGTATAAATGAGCATGACGTGAGATTGGAATTAGATTCCAATCTGGGATAGTATAAATCACTTGAGATTGGAATTATATTCCACTCTGAAATAATATAAATGACGTGAGATTGGAATTAGATTCCACTCTGAAATAGTATAAATGACGAGAGATTGAAATTAGATTCCAATCTGAGATAGTATAAATGACGTGAGATTGGAATTGGATTCCAATCTGAATTGGATTCCAATCTGAGGTAGTATAAATCACTTGAGATGGAAATTAGATTCCACTCTGAGATAGTATAAATGACTTGTGATTGAAATTAGCTGCCACTCTGAGATAGTATAAATAACTCAATCTGAGATAATATAACTGAATGAAGTGAGATTGGAGTTATATTCCACTCTGAGATAGTATAAATGAGCATGACTTGAGGTTGAAATTGGATTCCGCTCTGAGATAGTATAAATGACTTGAGATTGGAATTATTTGAAAATTTGAGATTCCGCTAGATAACTTGGTAAGAGAGAAATGTCTGCAAGTAAACAAAATTTGAAATATAGAGTCCCTGAAATACGATTTCCCGCATTTTGTGGTCAAGATTATACAGAATTCCGAATATTATAAAGTACACGAAACACATGATATTTCATTATTATACGTATGTTATTATTATTCAGTCACGTTGCCCATCTTCCAGTTTTGTCGCCGGATTTGGACGAACTAGAGAATTGACTTCGAAGAGAACTACGAGGACGTGTACTCCACAGTCGTCCCCGTGGCGCAGCCTCTGTTTTCCATTCAATAAGGGCTCCCTCAAGTAAATTTGTTTTCGGAGGCTGAACAGTAATGGAATATGTGTCTGACATTGATGAACACACAGTGCTGTGGAACTAACTTTATAAGAAGAGGGCTCTCTTTACTTGTATGGAAGCAACATCGAGCGCCGAAGGCACATGCATCTAAGGGGGTGGTTCGAACTGCATTTCGGGAGGGGATAGAATAGACGATTTTGTGTGATACTGCCTCTTTAATATATTATCGATTTTTTAATATGTAAGCATTCTTTTAAAAAGGAAGGGGGGATCCGTTTATTTATAGACCACTGCACCTTTGAAACAGTTGCAAGTTTCGATGCAACATTGTAGCAGTGCCAACTGCCAAATGGTACGTCTCCATGGATGCGCCACTGCAGGAGCTGAATGATGATCAAACGATGCTGATATTCGCGGCTTAATTCACGTTGCTTTGATTTTCCAATTTTTGTTTTATTTCCCACACTAATTCCGGCTCAATCTCATATCTTTCAGAAGGGCATGACCCTTGAGCACCCCCTCCCCCGGTTTCTATGCCCCTGTAAACAAAGTCATGACCACAGATTAAGTATAGATATCTATACTTAATCTGTGTCATGACGCTTAGCATGCAAGAAGACAACGTAATTGTGTGCATGACTTGTGTAATCCAGACTGATAATTATTAGAAAGAAAACAATAAGCTTATCCATGTGATAATGATTTACTTATTTTGTAGATGTTGCTACTATAGTGGTTCTACTATAGTGGTTCATCAATATGCGGATTTGGAGTTAAATTAAAAATCTCTATTAAATCTGCTAATATACAATATATAATACAAGATAATACAAGAGTGACTATTTATACCACTTGGGATTGGAATCTCTTAATAACTTCTATACTCAAGGGAATAAAACTCTAATTTTCAAACTCCTATATAATTTCAGACCATATTACATTCGAATTTGAATTTGATTTGGTTCTATTAAGTCTGCTTTTAATATATAAGATAGGATAACAATCTAATTGCAATCTGACATGCATTAGATCTCTTAACTTCTATTTTTCATACTCACTGAAATATAACGCTAATTTTCAAACTCCTAATATTAAAGCTGTATTTTACTTGAATTAACACGTTTCATTTGCATTCCACACACAACGGAATGGTAATTTTTAATATCCAGTAGATAGACATAACGATTTATACTTATATTATAAATTTATATGATTTGTGCACCAATTTGTAAGATACAAAATTACCCGTATATCGATCAAACAAAGTAGATTACACTTGATAACATACAGCAAATTTCAAGGACAAAACATTGTGTTGATTTTAAAGTTAAAAAATAATCAGATGATCCGATGTAATGTTCTTGTTTAACATATTACGCAGCTTAAGCCAGCTACGCTCGTTTAATCCGCCATTTTGAACGCGCTGTTATAGCAATATTCGCAGACTGGCGCTAGTCTTTAGATTGAGATGCGAGATCAATCTCGTACCCCGAGCCCGCGATCCTTCGAGAGAAGGAACGGAGGCTCTGGGATAATCCGACTCAGAGGTACAGAAAACTGTACCTCGACCAAACTGCGCATGCGTTCGCGAAACTCAAAACAAATTCTATTTGTTTCGTATATAAATCATGAAAATATATCGTTTTTGGGAGCAAATCTAAATGTTCTTCGTACTACCATAGTACTACGTTGCAAGAGGAGTATAAATACGACAGAGCAAAGAAAATATTGTAATCAAAACAGTCGATATGGAGCGGCGAAGAGTGTTTTATATCGAAGAAAATGTTGCAATTATAAAGTATAAATTTAGTATATGAACATCCTTTGGGCTTTGGCACTGCCACTGTCACTATGGAAAATCTTGAATTATGCGGGTCCTTGTCTTTCTACCATCAAAATTAAGCCGTTTCGCGCTCGTAAGTTCGTCCAAGCTGAAACAATGCGTGAAATTTTGGGTACTATTAAAAGTCCAGTCTAAAAACATGGCTGGAACGTACTATACGATTGGACTACAAGAGGAAACGCTAAAGTACTTCCAACTCAGCTATTAACCTTAAACATTTTGTAGATCAAAGGAATATCACACGAAGCTTAAAGTTATGAACTGAAAATTGGTTCCATTACATTATTATGAGCCATATAGTATAGTAATAAACTTCATTTGAAATACAAACACAAGTTTTGTCAAAAGTTAGATCAGGCCTGCAGTTCAATCTTTTAATGGACTGTTCTTATGAACCAGATATACCCGGCAAAGTGAGCAAGCCTGGCTTGCCATGTCAGTTTATTATATTCCTCATACAAGGCAAGCACAACCCGTGACCTGGGATCTTGTCACTCATGCAGCCAGGGCATATTTTAAGGATTTCTAAGTGGGGGGCCATTTGTGAGTGCTTTCCCGGGAAAATTTTGAAATCTGGAGCTCTGAAATTGCCAAGCCAATAGTATTTCAATGTTTTAACTAAAACTTTAAAAATGTCTAACTATATAAGCCATAAAAACAATATTTCATTAAACACAGACAAATCATTTACTCTGTAAACGACCCAATGTATAAAGGGCCCAGGGAGTGGGGGGCCAATTTTTTGTGAGTGGGGGGCCATCAAGAGGGCCTGGGGGGCCAAGTGGCCCCCCAGTATATATGTTAAAATATGCCTTGCATGCAGCACTCTGTGAGCCAGGCTGGCCCCATTTGCAATAGGAATACCATCTTGAAAATATACAGAATAAATATATGACAGGATCTTCAACTAGTGACCCCTGTTGATTTCTACCAATGATTAAGTACTTGGAATATCAGGGCATATATAAACACAATTTTGGACTGTGGCTACAATCTTGGGACTCATAACTGGTTGAGACTACCTTTACTTCTATACAAAATTTTCATACCCTCATAATAATTTCCCTGTTGCACTTCTTAAGCCCCGACTCTCAATATTGAACTTGTTATATGGTAAAGTATCAAAAGTTGGAAAGTGGGTATGATGAAGTTTGTTTTGTCAATGTATACTAAACTTTGCAATATTGTGAGGAATGGTCTCAAGTATTATGTCAAAGATTGTACCTACCTTGCATAGGCGGTGGAAGATCTGTATTATTGGGGGGCTTAGAATGTAGCGCACCAATGTAGGGGGGTCTGGGGGAATGATTTCCTTCCCCAGAAAATTTTGAAATCTAGTATCTCTGAAACCACATTTCCTGCATTCTGTGGGGAGAATTTTATGTAATATATACAAACCGCACAAGAGGTCTTTATCAGATTTAAAACATCGAGGCGCAGCCGAGTGTTTTAGATCTGATAAAGGCCGAACTGTAAGGTTTGTATATGACTTTTAAAATGACTCGTTTTGTACGCTCACTGGCGTTGGAATTTTGAAGATTGATGTTATCTCGCTGTAAAATTGAAGGAGAAAATTTGAGCAAGTCTATATCAAATATATAGATCCGCTACGGGTCATGAGTTTCCTTTGTATTTTGCCTATGAATAATTAATGAATTTTAGAAGGAAATTTCAACATTACAACTTTCATCTCGAGTACATAGTTCAACAATCTAATATTCAGCATTTGTTATATAAACATATTTAATTGAAAGACTGAAACAGGGGGACCCAAGGCCCCCATTTCCCGGCTTTAGCCCCCCCCCCACCTTCCCGGTTCCACCACCTATGCTACCTTGTATTTGGCTACTCTGGACTCTTCCTAGGGAGCAATTCATGTACCTTGGCACATAGTACTAGGCATTGATTCATGGTTTTAGAAATTATTTTGTCACAACACTATTTTCAGAATGGGCTTTTCTTCAATGTACCTGTATGATTACAATATTTTCCTGTACCATGGACAAGTTCCCATGCAGGGGTCATGACTTGGTCCTGGCTGGCCTGTGAGCAGGCTAGCTCCTGGCCAACAACTATGGAACCAGTTTGGCTATATTTTATGGGAAGCTGTGTGATTATGTTTTATGCTGTTGTTGTTAAAAAAACATTGAAAATTATTCCTGTAAGTTATAATATGAATTTGCCCTCTGTACAACAAGAGGGAGTACTTATATTCTCCTACCAGGATTGACCCCTGGCTATAAGCCACAAAACTGTATATAGAAAATATCCAAATATACATGGTACACTTATTACCAATGTTTATGACTAATTTGTTTTATATTATTAATACAAGTATGCAGGCTAGAATACAAGATAAGTATTTAACAATACCCGCTGAATCAACCAAAGATGTTTTATCCATACATTGATATACAACATGACTAAGATTGTAAGGATAATTCTTGTAGTACATGGTTAGAGAGATTATTAGGCTTAAATATAATTTAGTAGTGATCTTGTATTTACTAATTATAAGATGATCAAGATTAAGCCATTAAACTAAAACCAACTGCTTTTTCAAATGGATATAGATAAAATATTCTGTTATTCACAATCAAATAAAAAGTTGTGATAAAGTATAACCATTTTCAAAATCAAGCAAATTTCGAAAATAAAGCATATAGAAATTTTAGTATATTAAAACATATGTAGGCTTTAAATTACAGCACAAAGTACGTTTCACGTTCTATTTCACCTTTGGTACATTTATAAAATAGAACTTAATAGTACCTTTCTTTATATTTTCCGTGTAATATTACAGAAGATTATTCACCTTATCACTGCTAAAATTACTCTGAAATACAAAAACAATGTTCGCACACTCCTAAACAGCAGCCATCTTGTATATATAATTTACCCGGTTAATAATTTATTGTTGCATTATTGCGACATCCATTCGGTATTAACGACCAATCATATTCACTTCCGGTTATGGATTATCCCAGAGCTTACGATTCTTCCCAAAGGATCGCAGGCTCGGGGGACGAGATTGATGCGAGATTGGAAAGATTGGCCAATCTGGCAGTATAATTACTGTGCCCTCTGACCAATCTGATAGTAATTATACTTGCTAGATTCGTCTAAATTGCCTGACTGAATCATTCTGATTTGTACAAGGTTAACCTATTAAATAGGCTACTGTAGGCATAGAAATATGTTTTTATTCCTATTTTACAATGGACTTAATATTTTTGTCTGGTCGCGTTCACATATTATTGTCAGAACAGACAGGGTCTCAGTTCTGCGCGCACTAAGACAACTATTCGAATGGCAATGAGTTGAAATGAGTTGTGCTTTACATGTAGGTGACTCACATATCCAGCAAAGTAAGAACAGAATGATGGAACAACGCTTTCGTTTTATAGCTTTCCAAATGCAAAATTATTTTGCGCACATGTATATATTTTTAACGCTTTTATACACTACAAAAATATGCAAATTTCCTTGCGTGGCAGTTTCAAATTACTCATCGCAGTAAACATGGGTTTCACGTGGGAATTCCATGTGGAAGAACAATACATGGAAAATATTGATATTTTGAAATAGATGTTACAAAATTTGATGTCTTTCATGTTTCGTGATATATTTAGCTTGTCTCATCCTGCAAAGTAGTGCAAACTATGCTAGGGTATGCATCTACTGACAGCGCGCAAGCCACTGGGTCAATGCCAATAATTACGATCTACTGAATATAATTTGTGTTGCATGTTTGTTTCAAGAAGCTAAAGAATAATAGTCCCCGCAGCAATTCATTTCGTCTTACCTTGGCTTTACTTCGTTTTTGTCGTTTATTTACATCGTTAAACTTTGAAAGTTGAAACACCGTCCTTGACGCTTTATTTGATCAAAGAATGAACAGTAGTTTGGATGAACAAGCAAAATCCTTTGAGATAAAATGTCTGTGTTTATTTAGTTTCAGTTTGAGTTGAATACAATCATAACATAAAGTTACATAATCTCATCATTCATGCATATTCAATTACATAAAAATTGCGACATTGTGCAAATCTTGTGACTAAAGTTCATGACCCGGCATTGGGAATTTAGAAACGAACTGACAGACTCAATTTAGCCATCGAATCAGATATCCTGGCAGATCCAAACTTCAAATCCGCTTGAAACTTACTCAGTAGAATACAATTGTTCCCCATGATGATGCATGATTTATGAATTTTAACACCTGACTGGGAGTTGCACTGACAGTGACAGTGTACTTTATTATAAGAATCGCTATCAGAATCGAAATCTAGTTACCTTGGCTTGCATTCTTCTGAGTTTACTCAAATAAGGCCTATAAACTCATATAAGATGTAATAGTTTTTATAAGTCATAACGAGAAATTTATACATGTTTAAGGGCAGGTCAGCACCAGTGGAAATTGTATTTTCGAAGTTGTTTTCTACTAATTTGATCAAAACTTTAAGTTTAAAAGTTTTTGAAGAACCTTATCGGCAACTGCTTAAATTTAAGTGACTTTTGCATGGACTTAACCATGTCTATATGATATGGTCAATTTCTATTTTAAACAACCACCGAATATAATATATAGAGACAGCCATTTCCATAACCAATAAACGTTTTTCACAACCTCGTTCTAGGCCTTGGAACGAGGGTGTGAAGCTATCTTTGAAAATGTCTATTCAATTCTACTGAGTTCGACCCAGTGGTTCGACCATGACCAATCGTAATCTATACTATTCAGATCTGGGTAACGTTGCGTGGGTTCCACAAACTTTTGACCGGAATTGAGCCCTGCCGTTTTGCGTTGGGATAAACCCACAGCTGAATTATAACATGTAGCTAAGACGGGAAGATTTAAAATATGAATATCAAAGTATTCAATTGTTCAATCATCATTAGAATATTATGCTAAAACGTGCTCACTTTAAACACGGAAAATAAAATCTGAATTATGGCAATGGGTATATGTGAAACACAAATGGATGATTAAACAGTTCAATATATATTTTGATATGCATATTTTAATTCTTCCAGTCTACGCTTGTCTCCGCTACATGTTATGATTCAACTGCAATTGTATCCCGACGCAGAACGCGTCATTTGGATGCGCAGTCGAAACTCCAAACTGACTTACAACCAAGGTTATATATCGTCCCTTTGCATAACGTCACAAATATATCAAAACAGTGAGGGACTGAATGCAAATGGCATGGAAAACAGTCGGACAAGCAGCAATGCTCAATGCACCTACTTTGTTCTATAAACTATACTCTGTCTAACGCCAGACAATTTTAATTATCAAAGAAAAACTCTGTCGAATATTGTGCATTAATAGTTAAACCAGACTATGTGCTTATGTCTTTAATGTTAGCCAATTAAGCCACAATGTGTCCTAATGCGACCTATTTTGTTCTACAGTAAAGATAACGGTTTCAACGTATTTATTAATGTTTTGTTCAACTTAAAATTGATCGAATTGGTAATTCAACAACCTAATAGAATTTTAATATATACAATATACGTTTGCTTAACACACAACTGCAGTTGCCCAGCTTCTCGCTTCGTGCATTTCTGGAAGTTCCTGCCAGGTGTAACAATCAAATCTAAAACATTCTACAGACTTTAAGTGTTTTCCTCTTTCATCTTTGCCTCCCATGACAATCACAGTGTCTCTGACAACTGCAGCCACACATCCTCTCCTCTTATACTTCATGTCTGGTAACATATGACTCTTCTGGGACTTGATGTTGTATATTAAAACTTTGTTCAATGGTTCACCGTCACTGTCAACGCCTCCCAGTAACATGACATTGTCATCACCCCACTTGACTGTGGCCATTTCAGACACGGGGTAGGGGAGGTCTGCTAACTGCTTACATTCATTCTTAGTAATATCATACAACAAAACAGTTTTTACAGTTGTCCTACAACCCCATTCTATCCTACCTCCCAGAATCACGATCTGGTCACCAAACATTGCAACACCATGATAAATTCTTGCCTGTGGCATGGTAGCCAACAGTTTGCTGGTATAAGGTGGACCAAGGGGACTCTCAGTAATACTATCGGAATTTATTCTACCATTAAAACCTCCAATCACTATCAACCCTCCATTACAGACTGTGCTGCAGTGTCTCCACAACGGTCCAGGTAACTCACCAGGAATGTTTTCCCATGTTATGGACTGGTCAACTTGAACAGCGTTCATTGATAATTTTTCCATTGACTTGGATCCTCCACTGTTGCCAAAACCTCCATTGACGAAAATTTGATTGTTGTGAACAACTGAAGATGCCATATAACGACGTTCTTTCATCGGCTTTAGTACTGTCCATCTCCCATTTGATAGACTGAACATTTCCACAGAATTTAAAGTTCCTTTACCATTCACGCCTCCAGCAACAACTACATTCGGCTCTCTGTCTATGTCATCAGCTTCTGCAATCCCCTTCTTCATATGTTCTTGTTCAGCCTGAACTTCATGCGATGTTTGCTGTGCCATTCTTTCCAGTTGTTTCGTAATTTCATCTAAACTTCTCTTCATTTCAACATTGTCCGCTTTAAGCTGACGATTGCATCCTTCCTGCTTGTTGAGTTGTTGTTCCTGCTTGTTGAGTTGTTGTTCCTGCTTGTTGAGTTGTTGTTCCTGCTTGTTGAGTTGTTCTTTAACCAGTTCAACTTTTGCAGCTACCTCTGCCTTCACGTTCGCCTCATTTCTGTCTAACTTTACATCAATTGCTGCTAAACTAACTTTCACGGTATCCATCTCTTGGCTGATCTCGTTGCAACTGTGGCATTTAACTCTGCGTTGTTCACACACGGCTGTTTCGTGTTGAAGCAAATCATGTCTATTGACTTCAAGTTCACATCCTTCGTTAGAGCAGACTGCTGGGGCGAATCCACAGTCCGTAACATGCCTTTCAAGATTTCCCAGCTCAATAAACTTTCCACAACCACGATCGAAGAATTCACATCGAATCTTTAATTCAGACAGTAAGTTCGTTACGGTCCGTGGTGCCTGGCGCAACGTGTCGACAGCGAGTGCTTCCATACACGAAGGACATGTTTGAAAGTTCATGAGATGTGGAGTGATACAAGATCGACAAAACAAATGCTCATTTTGTCGACACATGACGGGATCCTTCAAAACATTCATACAAATGCTACAATGCAAAGTGTGGCCAACGGGATGTTGAAATCGTTCATCTTCATAACCAGTGTCGTATGACGCCATATTTGTTTACAACAGGACTACAATGATCAATTTCTTGTGGTCAAAGGCGATTGCATCCATGACCATGTATTTCTTAAAAATCAGCATCTTGAGAAATATATCATTAGAGAAAAGATGTTGGATATCGTTTTAAACTTTCTAAAATATGTCTATGTACAGCCGTTCTGCATCAACAAATATGTATTAACGGCAAGCATATAATCTGTGGATTATTGAACAAAATCAGCTCAAAAACTCAAGATGACGTTTTAAAGTAAAAATCTTGCAAAACTTCTAAATAACTATTGACTATTTTTTGTGGTCTCTTCAGAAATACATTGTGTGGTTAATAATCGACATTAAAGCGCTGCTGTCGTTTCGATATGCCTATTTAATAAACTTTCCTTGTGTATATAATTTCATTTCGTCTTACCTTGGCTTTACTTCATTTTTGTCGCTTATTTACATCGTTAAAGTTCGAAACACCGTCCTTGAGGCTTTATTTGATCAAAAGAATGAACAGTAGTTTGGATGAACAAGCAAAATCCTTTGAGATAAAATGTCTGTGTTTAGTTTTGAATACAATCATAAGTTCATAACCAGCAGTGCTTCCACTATTTAGTTTTGAAATTCCTTACTTTCGTGTCAAAATTTCCTTAGATTTCCTTGACCATGGAATAAAATTTCCTTTAAATTTCCTTGAGAAGACTTTTAGTTATTTTACTGCTTACAGCCCTACCAAAGCCCTACTAACTTATCTTTAGACTGCTTAGTGTTATAGTGCTAATTTCAAATGCACTCAAACAGTGAAATATTGCTGTAATGAATTTTGACATTTGTCAATTCAATTTGTGACAATGTGACTGTTGCGGCCGTTGGTAAGGTTGGTTCATCTTGATTGGAAAGGTCAGATTCGAAGCCGTCTGACTCTGATGTCTGACCTTCATCAACAGCAAGAGATCGCTTCATGACTTATTCATATTGCTAGACCATGCAACATGTTTGATTTCAGACATGTTGACAAGGTATCGGGGCCCCGGGCCATGTGATACTGGTATGAGCCAAGGAAACACTATAATACTTCATGTAATAATGTTCTTAAGTTGTCTATAGATAAAAAATTGCTGCCAAATATGATAAAAAATATATTTTTACTGTTTACAACTCTGTTTACAGACTTTTGACAATATTTCCTTAGATTTCCTTGAATTTCCTTAGATTTCCTTAAATTTTTTCCATCCTTGAAAATTCCTTTTTGGGGTCAGAATTTCCTTGAAAAAGGAAATTTCCTTGAAAGTGGAAACCCTGATAACCAGGCCCGTAGCTGGCTCTCAATTTTTGGGAATACGCACTCGGACATCCAGCAAAAGTAGGCGCCTTCGGAAACTACTTCCGAAGATAGTTTCCGACTGCCGAAGTTTATCTTGCGTAATCTTGCGTAATCTTGCGTGTTGCGTGATTAATATTGCGTAATAATTAGATAAGCCATATTTCGCGGCAAATTAGAGCGGGAAAATGCAAATATTTGAAAATTGTAAACACCGCAGTAGTCTGTACATATAACAGACACAGTAGTAGGAAATTTTCTATCTATATAGTTACTATAACTCAATATATCATCGCCGATAGGTTAACCGTTCTTTTAAGAACAGGCAAAATTTTACACACTTTGATTTTTTTCATTTTTATTGGTCATATTGTTCTTCGATTTTTGTGGTGAATGTGCAGTGCGTGACTTAAATCAACGAATTGCCCCTCGACTGGCTCGAGTATATAAGTCGCCTTTCAATTTTAAATTGTGTGCAAATGTATATATATAATATATATATTTCTTACAGTCAAATTCCTGTGACCACTCGTTTAAAAAGCACCGAAATATGGTTCAAGGAACAAGGAAATTGAATTGTCCAGCGCAGATTCACATGAGGGAATACATTAAATTTCCAGAATTTAAGGTAAATTACCGTTACGGTTATAAAAAGGCTATATAGTGCTAACAATACTATCAATATAATTATAGAAATGTGCTAGATATGTGAAGACATGCTTCATACTCACAGTATATCATATATCGTTGGCTAACTAAAGATATCGCGGATTCGATTCCCACCGCAGTCAAGCAATTCCTCTGCTTGCCCGCGATGTGGAACCACTCGGAGTAACGTCATCTAATACAATATACCCGAGTTCTAATCCCGCAATCACTGGACTTAAGGGAGTTACGAGTGTGTCTTTTATCATTTCTTAATCTGTGTTTTTGCTTATGAAAATTTATACGCTTTTTTAGATTGCGGAAAAAACGGTATGGCGACAAAAAACGATGTCAAAAAAACTGCGAGATTTTGTAAATGAAGGAGGGAATGGAAAACGGTGGATCCATATCCAGTTACCTTGCCTTTCTGAGCACAACACTCACCCAATAGGAAGTGTAAGAATTTAAAATTATTTGCGTCATTTATGTAGTTAGTATTTTATTGTTAATAATATAAGCTTATTTAATGTATGTTTTATGACTGTTCTGTATATAGGCTAGATGTCTTCATCAAGGAATTGATAAGGTGCTGGTCACCAAGATCCAAGAGCTCGTAGTTGCTGGGGCTCGTTCGGTTAAAGAAGTGAGGAGGCATCTTAAAATCTATGTTGAACAAGACCTCTACAAAGGAACAAAGGCACCCCCAAAATCTAATCAGAGATTTTACCCTTCCAAAACGACCATACGCAGCCATATTTACAAGGCAGTCATAAAAGAACGATTTTCAAAGTTCGATCAAGAAAATTTGGAAAAGAAAATCGAGTGCTGGAAATCGAAATGCCCTGATGAGATATTTTTCTTTCGTCCGCTTGCCAAATATTCAGCAGAGTCGTCACCCGTCCAAGAAGAAGGTAATGATGTAATGACGAAGATGATGATGATGATGACGATGATGATGACAACGCAGTTTTACCGGATTCAAAAAACGGACTCTTATTCGTCCATCAGACCGAGAACCAGAAACGTCTTCTCCAGAGATATGGTAATGAACTTACTCTTCTCGATGCCACGTACAAAACGACTAAATACAGTCTCGCTCTGTTTTTCCTTGTGGTCAAAACAAATGTAAATTATCAAGTCGTGGGTTCTTTTGTCCTGCAAAGTGAAACATCGTACGCTATCACTGAAGCTCTCGAGGTTATCAAGGGTTGGAACAATGGATGGAATCCAGCATACTTCATGGTAGACTACTCCGAAGAAGAAATGTCTGCAATCAAAAGAATATTTCCAGGTTGGTGCTACGTGTACAAATAGAAAAAGTTAGTGCCATGGAAATAACGTCTCTGTTAAGACAAGTCTTCGGTCAGCTGATATTCATCTGCAAACAAAATAGCTAAATATATATACCACGAAAAATCAATGAATATAAGGAGAAACAAACTTGGTCATCTTGAAATTCAATATATGAATTAAAATATGACGAGGTTTTGAAACTGTAACTGAAAACGAAGGATTACCCAAGATATATTTACGATTAGACGAAATTTAAGCTATTTTACAAGAATATAAATAGGTAGACCTAATAAAATGTCCTTCTCTTCTGGTGACGCTATACTGACGCAGTGTTTTCGCTATCTTACTTTGTATGATGTAACTCTGATGATGACTTTCATTACAGTTTCAAAAACTCGTCTTGTGTAAATTCATATATTAAATTTCAAGATGACCTTATTCTTCGGAATCGGAATTTTTCTTCGTATATGTTATCAAGTCAAGTCAAGTCAAGCAACTTTATTTCACGAGGGTAAAACACATTACAGCCGAAGGCTGAAAAACTTGTGGCCCTCACTACACTAAGAATATTACAAGAAGCATGCACTATAATTATTATATACTTATACTATGTTACAAACAGTAAAATGTTAAAAATGATTTATATCTAGATATTGTTCAGTTAAAAATGTTCGGTATTTATTTTTAAAAATACCTATGTTTGAACACGATCTAATGTCAGTAGGAATGCTGTTCCACAGTTTTACTGCCGATATTAAAAACGATTTCCCTCCTTCCGTTTCCCGGTTGTATTTGGGACAAACAACAGTTATTTTGCCATATCGTGAAGTTCGCGACGATATTTGACTAACCGTTACAAATTTTTCAGCAACATAAGAAGGGGCTAATTCGTTTAAACTTTTAAAAACCATACAACATTTATTTATTTTGAGTTCATCGGTAAAAGGTATCCATTTTAGTTTTTTGAACAAAGTCATGGTTCTCTCTTCTCTTAACCTGGTATTTAAAATGACTCTCGCTGCACGTTTTTGAAGTTTAAACAATCTACCGAGATTTTCCTGACTTGTCATCGACCAAACCAAACCACCATACATGAACAATGGTTTAATTATAGCATTGTAGAATTGAATTCGTTCTCTATTTGGTAAGTTATGTCTTATGGAATTCAATAGTCCGATCCTCTTGGTCAGTTTTTTGCATAGCGCGTCAATATGATCATTAAAACTTAAGTTCTGGTCAAAGATAACTCCAAGTGCTTTGTAACACGGGACTTGTTCGAGTAGCACGCCTTTAGTTGTGGTGATATTTAATACTTGTTCATCTGGGGAAAGTTTAGCCTTTAATCTTTTGCCTGTGACAAGCATCGATTTCGTTTTGTCTGTATTCAGTTGGAGATGGTTATTCTCTGTCCAGTGCTCCAGGTTCAAAGTGCTTCTACTTAGGTCATCGCACAGACTCTGTGAATCCGACCAGAGGGCAGAGGTACTTATCGTGGTGTCGTCAGCAAAAATGTCCACAATAGAAGGATGGGATATCGCTTCGGGGAGGTCGTTTATAAATACCAAAAATAGTATGGGAGCCAGCACAGAACCCTGAGGCACGCCATGGGTGAGGTACTGGGACGAGGATAGTACATTGTTAATAGAAGTACGTTGTTTGCGTGAGGTAAGATACGAAGTAATCAACTGCAGGCCTACACCTTCCAAGCCATAAATACGCAGTTTATCAATTAGTACTTGATGGTCCACAAGATCAAAAGCTTTCCTAAAGTCAGCGAACACCATTCCGTTAATGAAATTTTTGTCCAAATTATTCATTAACCTGTCATAAATATTTATGAGGGCAGTTTCCGTTGAGTGCTGTCGTCTGAAGCCAGATTGGAATCGGTATAAGAGGTTATTGTTTTTTAAAAAGGTATGAGTGGCATTATGCAAATGACGCTCAAAGACTTTCGATATCACAGGTAATACGGATATTGGCCGGTAATTATTTTTATCAGACTTAACCCCGTTCTTGTGCAGCGGTGTTACCTTAGCCTCCTTCCAAACTGTGGGGAAGACGCCACGCGCGATACAAATGTTAATCAACTTCGTGAGTGATTCGATTATGGCTGGTGCTGCAATCTTTAACAATTTAACACTTAGACCGTCAGTACCCGTTGCCTTGCCAGTTGGAATAGCTTGTATTATCTCATGTACCTCTTGGGTTGATATATCAGGAAAATACAACTTGGCGTCTGAGTCCTTGAATTTCTGAACGAAATCAGCAACTATAGTTGGATCGAATTCACTATTAACATCAGCGGTCAGATTTTTTGCAAGATTAGAAAAATAATTGTTAAATATTTCAGCAATTTCCGCTCGGTCTCGTATTTTTTCACCGTTTTCTTCAAGAAATGTAGGGCCATTTGCGTTTATATTTTTGCCTGAGAGATTTCGGATCGTTGACCAAAGTTTTTTGGGGTTGTTGCGGTTTTCTTCAAACGATAAGTGGAAATAGTTCTTCTTTGCAGATTATATTGTTATATTGTTTAAAATTGTCGGCTGACTGTGGCTCTTGGACAAATCAATCAAGCAAATTTTTTATTGTATCAAATTGTATCCTTACATTTTCCAAAGTGATTTCGTTAAAAATGATATACAAATACAATGTTGAACCGACATTCGACATGCCTCGTAAATATATGACGTGGCGTAACTTGGGTGAAATGTAGAGTCTCTGAAACGCCATTTTATGCACTTTGGGGGAAGATTTTAAAGAATTCTGATGGTCCGAAAATGTTGTTCTGATGGTCCGAAAAACTGGACTTCAAGGCTTTTTGTTCTTACTTAATATGTCTTGAATGTATTTTTGCCCGACCAACATAGCAAATCCCCCCCCACTAGTTACGCCCCTAGACGTCAGACGTCGTATGATGGAAGGACTATTAAAAAAACAAAATATCTCAACGAAGTATGGAAGCAAAAATCTTGTATGCTTAGCTCTAGACATGTTGCAGTGTAAAGTGTCAGTTTTGGCATAAAAATAGATATTATTGTATACCTTAAACATTTGGGTTCATCCTATCTTTTCTACAGATAGTCAAATATACATCTGTGATTTCCATCGGGAGCAGGCGTGGGAACGATGGCTTGCTAAAACCAGCAATGGACTAGTTTCATTAAAGCAACTGATCCTCGGAAAACTACGGTCTATTGCCAAAGCGAGGACAAAAGCTGATTACAACGAAAAAGTTGCAAGCCTTAAGTCATCTGAAGAATGGAAGGCGAACCCAAAGCTGCGCAACTGGATTGGCAATACATGGTTGCCTCAATACAAGGTAAGCGGATTTGGTCATTTTCGTCATTCGGCTTGCTGGGATCATCAACACAAACAATGGCGTTGAAAGGCAAAACAAAGCGTTCAAGTACGAATATTTGGATGGCTAATTTGAAAAGGTAGCCTTTTTTTTGGGATACCCTGTATACATGAGTGAATAGCTCTTATACATAATTCTAATTCTTAATTACCTTTGTTCTATTCCATGTTTTCGCAAACTAGAACAATAGTAACTAGGCATGTGAGTTATCCAAAGTTGTGAAATCGTCTATGAATATTGATTAGTCGTAATTTTCTGAAATTTGTAAAATGATTACAGCCTACAAATATATCCTTTGCATTATATGATCATGAATATTACTATATTAAGTCTTGTCTGGAGTTTATGAGTCTTGTAGGGAGGGCAGCCCAGTGGGAAAAGGGACAACATCCCCCCTCTCCCAATATGATAGGGGAACCCCAAACTTGAGAGGGGACTTTGTGTCCAAATTTTTTGGCAATGTGATGTCGCCAACTTTTATAATGTAAACCATAGTCCCTATAATACAGTGTCTGGAAACGCATCTAAAGCTTTTGTTCTATGTTTTTGTTCATGTTTGTGCACCTTCACGCTCAGTAAACACATTGTTCTCTCAGCATAATAAGGCATTTGTAAAAACTCAGCATTTGTAAAACAAAGAAAACGTGCACTCTCAGTACATTCTCAACATTAACCCACGGACATTGCTATAAACTTTCAAGTTTGCCGCGTTTCCAGACACTGTATTATAGCATAGTCCCTATAATACAGTGTCTGGAAACGCGGCAAACTTGAAAGTTTATAGCCATGTCCGTGGGTTAATGTTGAGGGTGTACTGAGAGTGCACGTTTTCTTTGTTTTACAAATGTTAATATTCAGCTGCAGGGAGTTTATTGGCTGCTTCCTTCATTATGCTGAGAGAACAATGTGTTTACTGAGCGTGAAGGCACAAACATGAACAAAAACATAGAACAAAAGCTTTAGATGCGTTTCCAGACACTGTGTGATAGGGACTATGATTATAGGGACTATGTGTAAACCAGCCTTCTAGGCCGGTGTCTCTATACATAAGCCCTAAATAAAGGGTTAGCTATAGGCTGTTTTCCACTTCGAACGTATCGTAACGTACCGTAGCATTTTCTTTTGTGTCGAAGTCGTTAGTTCTACCCGAGTGCTCAAGAAACAAAGAAATACGCTACGTTTCGCTACGATACGGTTGAAGTGGAAAACAGCCTTATAGCCTTACCAGTATAGCCATATAGGATTGTTTTTGTTTGTGTTCAAGTGAGAAGAAATACCCTAGCCCTAGGTTTTGGCAGTGAGACATCTTCTGACTGACCACTCATTTGTTTTAATAACCAACAAAGAATGGCCGGTCTTTGCATTTAAACACTTGGCAAACCAAGTACCAACTTTGCCATGTATTCAAAACTCAAAATTCAGCGATCGAAATGTTCCATTGGCTTTTCGTTGTTTTGAAAATCACATCCATTGTTCTCCATGCGTCCAGCACAGGGGAAATAAATGGAAAAGCAAAAAGTAATTAAAGCAATCTAGTCTCTGTGTAATTTGGAAATAAAAGTATTGTTGAACAACTACGAACTTATGTCGGGGGGGGGGGGGGTAGTTAGGCTGAATTAAAAATAGGACATTCTCAGTTTCAGTTGGGAAAAATGTTCTCTGTCCCCTCCTAAAAATTTGGACCCGTACACCTATGGACAAGATCAATCAAGGAAACATTTAACAGTTATTCTACGAACTCGAGTCGTATATGAGCTGATAGCCGACGAGGCGCGATAGCGCCGAGTCGGCTATCAGTCATATACGACGAGAGTGAGTAGAATAACTGTTTTATTATATACACAAGCTCTGGATATGAACAGAACATTTTGGCGTACTTTTTTCAAGTAAAACTTGAATTTCCTCTTCATTTAATTGTCCAAATCTGCCAGCCATTTTTCTACTTTTCTCTACTAGCAGGATATGAGCTAATATAGTAATATCCTGCTAGTAGAGAACCAATCAGATTGCAGAATACCTCATATCCAGAGCTGGTGTATATAATAATCAATATTATTTAGGGCTGAATATTTCATGTAAAAAGGGTATCGAGTTTGACTTGGAAGCGGTGTTTTCTTTGCTCCAAACACATATTCATTATTACTAAATTAAATTTTGCATAACATTCAAGCTTTCAAGATATTCTTGAAGGCCTGTCCACACGATTCTCCTCTTGACGCATGTGATTTACTGGATTTGCTGCCAAGTGTGAGGCTATTGGCTCATACTTGGCGAAAAGTGTAGTAATGTTGATGTACTGTGTGAAATCACATACGTCAGGAGAGAATCGTGCGAACACATAAATGTTCCTCAAGGGATTCAAGCTTTTATAGAAAGAGCCAATCAGGAATATCGCTTTGCACGGCCGAACCAATCAGAGCTCGTTAAAGTCAAAATAGCAATAAATTAAGCTATTAAGGATCTAATTAGCGAGGCAAATTTTAAACTCAACTTTAGGCAAGTGGTCACGAACTCGAATAATAGAAGAAAGATGCTCAGTTTAAACTATTTTGAAATGGCTATACCGTGCTAAAGTAGAAGTAAGTAAATGTCAAATATATAATGGTTTGTAATTCGCATTTTAAAGGACATTGGCAACGAAAATTTTTATTGGCTTATTTAATCTTACTGGACCACCTAACTATGACAGCGTTACTATTTTTTTCTGTAACATTTTTGTTTGCGATTAAAGTGCAAGTAAAATGTGATAAAATTTGCTCATCGGCCGCCATCTTGGATCAAATTCTCAAAAAATTATCTTTGGGGTCAATGAATGACCTTTGTGACGTCATTAGATGGGTTCGCTTCAAAACAACATAGGGATCTATATTGCTTGAAGGTTTTGGTAACTAAAAATATGTCGTTTTTGCGCGTTATAATGAACAAAAATTCTCACAACCAGGCAAGGGAACTAAGGAAATGCTACACTATCGGGTAAAGCCATATTAAGCGTGTGAGAAGGAAAGGAATGGGGAATTTTACAACTTGAGTGGTTTAATTGTCTCACGCGTTTGTGAATGATTGAGGTATTATTGAAGCTATACTTGAAATTTAACGAGAAATGTAAATGGTCATACAACCTGGAAAATGTTTCAAGAACCATCTGTTGTTGTAGGATACATTCTTTAAACGAAGACACGAGAAGAGATGTTTGAAATGTTATATTATTTAAACTCGAGACACCGAGACAGGTTGAACCCATTGTAAACCAGCGATTTTGAGCACCTTGACCTTATCAGGAGTTAAACTAAAGCCTTGAATTGTTACTGAAAAAGAAATCTGGTGCAGAATTATTGGATACAAGTAATATTCTTTTGAAAACAACCTATATTCAAGTCTAATGATTATTAAAAATAGTTATTCAAGCGATTCATATATGAAGTTTTGAGCATGTGCCTCTTGCTTCTATTGTTTTGACGGGGAAATATGAAGCTGTCAATATAGTACATTATTTAGTATATCTAGCTAGTTTATAGAAAAAAGCCAGACTATAGACTATGAATTATACATGATGAAGCTGGTAAAAATATTGCCGAAAATGTAGCGATTCCCATTACAGTATTCAGTAAATATAGTTAATTGCGTCAATACACAATATCAATTATAGAAGTGAGAACTCTAAATTTTTAGATCTTTTAGTTCTTTTGTTATACTCTTTTTTACGAAAAGTCAAGACGCGCATTTTTTTTCAATTTAAAAGAAATATTGGGTGGGGAATAACTGATCATTAAAATAGAAATTATTAATTTAATTGTTGCGTTGCCGCACTGAAGGCTATATCATATATACATAACTTGCTAACTGACATACCGGTATTCTCTTCGCTTTTCAAAATGACTGTAGTTGTATTAATCTTGTTTCTTTTATTTCAATAATCATGGGTAACTTAAATTTGCACTATGTCAATACAAGCGATGAAGCGATATACTCTACAACAATCAATAATATACCTTTAATACGAAATACGAATACAGCATGCTATTTGTAGTTTGTTAAATGTAATAGCGCTTCTTTATACTACACTGTCCAATTGCATTGAAAGTATAAAAGGAGTAGTTCAAATCTCAATGATGAACTATCCAAATTTTTAGGCCTTTAGTCTTGTGTATTTTGAATGTATATATTAATTGCGCCAGCTACTTAGGTTTAATAGTTAGTATTAGTATAGACTACATTGTGACAATTTTATTTACTGTTGTATTTTCAATAATAATTGGAACTGGTAACTGAACGTGCTGATAGAGAAATTTAAGCACATAGAATCCGATTTGATTGTTTTTCAATTTTAGCATTTATCCAGCGAGACATTCAGGGGATATAGACAATAATAGCATAACATTGCATAAGGTTTTCCTATGTAATATTCGAATTTATGCGTCTATTTCACACGGAATTGGAAGGAATAGTATCAAAAGTAGTGGTACAAACATGTTACACACTTGTTAAAACCTTTCTGCCGTCTATTTTGCCACAACGTTTACCGCGTGTGGTAATACACTATAGAGTTTATATTAGAGAAATTGTGTCAACCCATCTAATGATGTCATTTTTTCAAAATGGCGGACGACTGTTGAACTTTGTCACAAATTTTCTCAACAACTAAATGCGATGGACAAGGGAAACTATGAAATTAAGTATTCCGTAGGCATGCTCTATAAATATAAGGAATAAAAATTTTCGTTGCCAATGTCCTTTAACTCTTGGCTTTTGTTTTGAGCAGAAGCGTATCTGTGATGTTTAGAATTTTATAACAATTCATAGCTAGTCAGCTTGTGTTCGCTTTATATGTGCCTGTTCCATGATATTTCTGTCGAATTTTGCTGTAATAATGTGTTAAAACACCCGTGGTTTGATTTGTGTAATTCATATTGGCTTTATCTTCAATTCTAGCTGGTAAAATTCGACGAGAACGTTAGCAACCTACGGCAGGCACCGGTAAAATATTAAAAGCCTTGTTGTTTGTTGTTTATAGCTTGCTTTGAGCTTATCTTACACGTGTAAAAAGGCACAACTTGTAACAAACCTGCAGCATGCAGACTTGTAGCAAGTCTGTATTAACAACTTGTCATCAGGATGTGTTCACACTGCTTGTTCCCATCTAGTGTTGAAACAGGCTTGTAGCAATTTGTTTACGGACTTGCAGCATGCAAGGTTGTTGTGACAGAGCGGCCGTAGCAAGGTTGTTACTAACAAGCTTCTAGCAAGCTTGTCAACAACTTGGTACAGGTTTGTTGATATATAACAAGTTGTAACAAGCTTAATGACACAGGTTTCTCACAGCTTGATAAAATGACAAGCTTGTTACAACTTGTCAACAAGCTTGCTACAAAATTGTTGAGCCAATAACTTGTCAACAAGATGTGAGCTTTTTACTTGTGTACTATAGAACACTTTAGGGTGTTGTTGAAGTTTCAAAATCGAGAATATTCTCCATAGCGAGCGAAAACCAACCTTAACCTGTGTTTACACTGCGAGCCTTCGCCTAGCGTGAGCCTTGATTTGGCCTACATTGTTGCAGTGTAAACAAACATTGACATAGCCTGTGCCCTTGTCCCTAGGCCAGAAAATATGGGCCCACTGTGATGGCATGGCCTATACCTGCTCAAAACCAAGCATTTTGGCAATGTAAACAGTGTAAACATGGCTCGCAGTGTAAACAATGTCAATTCTTTAAGAATAACCTCATGAATATATCATGATTGTTCGAGACTTCGAGTCGACAATAAGCCAGTTCGGAGTTTCGACTGCGCATCCAAATGACGCGTTCTGCGTTGGGATAAAATTGCAGTTGAATCATAACATGTAGCTGAGACTGGAAGAATTAAACTGATACGCATATCAAAGTATTTAACTGTTCAAGCATTCATTTGTGTCTCACATATAGCCGCGATAGAACTGTCCAAAAGAAGGTGCACTTTACTCGCTTCAAATTAAAGGGATTTTGCTTTAGAAGGGAGACAAAATATGCCAGTAGACAAATACTATTTAATGCACAGCTCTATTATCGCTATATATGAAACACAAATGGATACAGACTTTGATATGCATATTTCAAATCTTCCAGTCTCAGCTATACAGTACATGTAATGATTCAACTGCAATTTTATCCTGAATGCGTTGTGTTGGGCTAAGTGTAGACTTGCTCCAAGTCTGTCTCTTATACATGTTTTTATTAGAGAGTCATATTTTTGCGCGCCCTTTATAACTCCAACCCTTTAACTCTCCAATCCTTTATAACTTCCCAATAAAAAGTTATAAAGGATTAGAGACAGACTTGGAGCAAGGCTAGGCTAACACATTCAACGGACCCCTTCGGTTAATCAGCCCACATGTACATTGCAATGCGCCTCAATGCACCCTACTTTGTCAATGTCCTATAGACTATGCGCTGTCTAACGCCGTTGAATATTTAACAATTATTGAATGAGGTTGAGCATGATATGAAAAATTATCAAGCCGAAGTTTTGTGTTATCAACCGAAGTCGAAGGCTGAGGTTGATAACACGAAATTGTTTTATTATTTATTTAAAAAAATTCACAGCGGCCTGTTAATAATTCGTCGCTCCTTCGGCAGTCGCTCGTCATAATCGTCATTGGCGTGACGTAAGAACGTTGATTAATATGTTTGCAAACCAACGTTATGACATCAGAATGTTGGTTAATAGGTCACAACTCCATATTTGGTCTGCTATTGAGTTGACTTGACGAATTCACCGATGGCAATTCACCCTGATTTTTTTTAAATAAATAATACTAATGCGCCCTACATTGTTCTACAATAAATTTAACGGTTTCAATGTATTGATTAATATGCCGAACTTAAAATTGTTTGAATTGGTAACAAATTTTCATTCATAAAATATTGTATTCATACTACACCAACCTAACAGATTTTTAATATATACAATACATATAATTAACATACAACTGCAGTAGACCAGAATCTCGCTTCATGCATTTCTGGAAGTTCCTGCCAGGTGTAACAAGCAAATCTAAAACATTCAACTGACTTTAAGTAATTTCCTCTTTCATCCATGCCTCCCATGACAATCACAGTGTCTCTGACAACTGCAGCCACACATCCTCTCCTCTTATACTTCATGTCTGGTAACATGTGACTCTTCTGGCTCTTGATGTTGTACATTAAAACTTTGTTCAATGTTTTACCGTCACTGTCAGCACCTCCCATTAAGATGACATTGTCATCACCCCACTTGACTGTGGCCATTTCAGACACTGGGTAGGGGAGGGTTGCTAACTGCTTACATTCATTCTTAGTAATATCATACAACAAAACAGTTTTCTGAGTTGTACTACAACTCCATTGTAACCTACCTCCCAGAATCACGATCCCAGAATCACCAAACATTGCAACACCATGATAAATTCTTGCCTGTGGCATGGTAGCCAACAGTTTACTGGTATAAAGTGGAACAAGGGAAATCTCAGCAATACTATCGGAATATGTTGTACTATCAAAACCTCCAATCACTATCAACCGTCCATTATATATAGCGCTACAGTGTCTGCACAACGGTCTAGGTAACTCAGCAGGAATGTCTTCCCAAGTTACGGACTGGTCAACTTGAACAGCGTTCATTGATAATTTTTCGATTGACTTTAATCCTCCACTGTTGCCATAGCCTCCATTGACGAAAATTTGATTGTTGTGAACAACTGAAGCGGCATCATAACGACTTTCCTTCATTGGCTTTAGTACTGTCCATCTTCCATTTGATAGACTGAACATTTCCACAGAATTTAGTTTTCCTCCACCATTCCTGCCTCCAGCAACAACGACCTTCGGCTCTATTTCTATGTAATCAGCTTCTGCAATGCCTTTCTTCATATGTTCTTGTTCGTCCTGAACTTCGTGCGATGCTTGCTGTGCCATTCTTTCCAGTTGTTTCGTTATTTCATTTAAACTTCTCTTCGTTTCAACATTGTTCGCTTTAAGCTGACTATTGCATTCTTCTTGCTTGTTGAGTTGTTGTTCCTGCTTGTTGAGTTGTTCTTGAACCAGTTCAACTTTTGCAACCACATTTCCAACATCTACTTTGACAATCTTCTGATTTCTGTCCATCTGTTTCTCAATTCTCTCGACATTTTTCTCATTTCTATCTAACTTTACATTAATTGCTGCCAAATTAACTTTCACTGTATCCATCTCTTGGCTGATCTCGTTGCAACTGTGGCATTTAACTCTGCGTTGTTCACACACGACTGTTTCGTGGTGAAGCAAATCATGTCTATTGACTTCAAGTTCACATCCTTCGTTAGAGCAGACTGCTGGGGCGAATCCACAGTCCGTAACATGCCTTTCAAGATTTCCCAGCTCAATAAACTTTCCACAACCACGATCGAAGAATTCACATCGAATATTTAATTCAGACAGTAAGTTCGTTACGGTCCGCGGTGCCTGGCGTAACGTGTCGACAGTGAGTGCTTCCATACACGAAGGGCATGTTTGAAAGTTCATGAGATGTGGCGTGATACAAGATCGACAAAACAAATGCTCATTTTGTCGACACATGACGGGATCCTTCAAAACATTCATACAAATGCTACAATGCAAAGTGTGGCCAACGGGATGTTGAAATCGTTCATCTTCATAACCAGTGTCGTATGACGCCATATTTGTTTACAACAGGACTACAATGATCAATGTTGAATCAATTTCTTGTGGTCAAAGGCGATTGCATCCATGACCATGTATTTCTTAAAAATCAGCATCTTGAGAAATATATCATTAGAGAAAAGATGTTGGATATCGTTTTAAACTTTCTAAAATTTATGACTGAGACAGCAATATGTCTATGTACAGCCGTTCTGCATCAACAAATATGTATTAAACGGCAAGCATATAATCTGTGGATTATCGGAACAAAATCAGCTCAAAAACTCAAGATGACGTTTTAAAGTAAAAATCTTGCAAAACTTCTAAATAACTATTGACTATTTTTTGTGGTCTCTTCAGAAATACATTGTGTGGTTAATAGTCGACGTTAAAGCGCTGCTGTCGTTTCGATATGCCTATTTAAACTTTCCTTGTATATATAATTTCATTTCGTCTTACCTTGGCTTTACTTCGTTTTTGTCGTTTATTTACATCGTTAAACTTTGAAACACCGTCCTTGAGGCTCTTTTTGATCAAAGAATGAACAGTTGTTTGGAAGAACAAGCAAAATCTTTGTAATAAAATGTCTGTGTGTAATTTCAGTTTGAGTTGAATACAATCATAACATAAAGTTACATAATCTCATCATTCATACATATTCAATTACATAAAAATTGCGACATTGTGCAAATCTTGTGACTAAAGTTCATGACCCGGGAATTTAGTTGGGAATTTAGAAACGAACTGACACACTCTAGCAATTTAGCTACAGAATCAGATGTCTATGCACGTTCAAACTTCAAATAATCCTGACTCTTTTGAGAAATTTATAGCTGTTTAAGCTGATATTTTACACTATAACAGCGCCAGTGGGAATTGACGGAATTGTATTTTCGATGTTGGTTTCTGCTAATTTTGATCAAAATTTAAGTCTAAAAATTTCTGGAGAACTTTTCTTATCCAACTGATTAAACTTAAGTGATTGGTGCATGGATTTTACTATGTCAGTCTATATGATCTGATGTCAACTAATAAAGACGGCGATTTCTGTACTCTCATTACAATCCTATAATACCCTAATTCTGTAACTACAGTATATTCAAAACGTCCGAAATTATATAAATTTCTATTTTAAACATCGAGGTCGAAAGTTCTTAGTAGAATACTATATCTAAACTAAACTAACTTTATTTATATTGGTTAGCTGACATTTATATTGGTTACTTTAATTTGTAAAACCGATCCAAAAATGGTCGCATATTTTTTGTTCGTGGATCCACTTATTCGCAAATTCGCATGTGTCAGGAGGAGAAAAATCGCCAAAAAATTACTAGCTAGTGTGAACCAGGTTTAAATTTAGTCCTCCGAGACAGACGTAGTTAGTTTGTTGGATGAGAACTACCCTATCAAGGGTGTCTGTGACACTGTGGTTAGCAGGGGTCATCATAAGGCCTTCCATTTTCCAAAATGGGCAGTTCTAATTGTAAAATGGGTAGTTCTAAAACCTAAAATGGGCAGTTCTAAAAATTGAGTTTTGGAGAGAACATGTTGAATTCGCAAACCCGAAAAATGTCTAAACATTCAATATTTAATATATTGTTTGAATTGGTCATTATGATCATATATACTTTCAAATACTTTTTACATTTGAACAAATTCCTAAAAATTTCTATCTTTGGGATAACAGTGTGACATTGCTTGAAGCCAGGCTAGCCAGCTTCCCCCTCCCACGCGAGGGAATTCGCGTCCCATTGCCTGTTCCGCCGCCAAAATGGGCAGTTCTAAATTTTTCTTAGGATGACCCCTGGTGGTTAGTTATTTCATGTATTGTGCTTTTCACTTTTATGATTGATTCCTGCAGTGTACAATTGTCTGATTATGATTTTACATTTGTCATAAATCACAGGAGTGCTTCCAGTTTGACTCCGTACCAAACACCACAAGTTTTCCCAGTGTTCTGGTTTCCTCCTTCAATAACACTGCACAAATAAAGGGCATCCTTACTCGACCTCTAGGAAGAGCAGTTAAGAACTGATGGAGCTATCCAGAATAAGCATATTTTGCATTTACAGGTTAATAGTCATCTGCGAAATATGTTTCTTCATCTGACCACAGCAGAACAGTGACTCTGCATAATGCTGTGCAAGTCGCTAAAGCTTTTAAAATGATACCCTTGGACTATGATGTTGTGGTAAGTACAAGGTTGTGAATACTTGGTAGTTACTTAAAACCCGCTGTGACAGGCCCCTAGCCCAAAGGGAAGGGGGAGGATTGGAAGGGCCACCATCTCCTCTCTGCATAAAACAAATTCTGTTTTTATGGATATTCCTTGTCAAGTAAAGCAGAAAGGAATGCACATTCTATAAATAAAGTACTAATACTTTTGTTCATTTCATCGTGGTTTTAGGCAACCAACATCACAGAAGCTAACCCAGTATCTATTCTACTCCTATGTCTCCATCTATATCAGCATTCCCCCCATTATATCCATCGTACCACCGTTGATTTCACTGGCAGTCTACACGCTACTATCACCATGCATGTAAGTACCATACTAGTCCTATACTGCGGATCCATTCCTGCAAGATTTTTCGGCCAAAACTAAAGGCTAGTTGGCTAAACCCTTTACTTTTTGGGAAATTTTGGCTAGTTTTTCAAAAACTAAGTCCTTAACATTTTGTTAAGGCTAACCCCTTTACGTTTTGGGCAGATTTTGCCAAAGTTTTGGTTTTTGAAAAAGTGGCGGTTTTTGACCAAATGGTTAAGGCTAACATTTTGCATTACTCAGGCTAACCTCTTAACGTTTTCTTAAGGAACCCCTTTACTTTTTGCGCTGATTTCGCCTTTTTTTTGGTTTTTGAAAAAGTGGCGATTTTTGACCAAAACCTTAAGGCCCTTTACATTCTTCAGTTATTAAGAAAGTGGTTAAAATGGCCAAAAAGTAAGTCTTAACCCTTCCAAACTACCTCCAAACGTTTGAAAAAGGCCAAAACCTCTTTCTTTCATCAAAACAATGCTTTTCAAGTGATGCCCGCAGGCATCAAGCAAAAACTTTCGATGAATTCATAGCTCAACAAAGTAGGGATAAAAGGAGAACACAAACAACAAGTTAGGCAAGTAAATTTTATTTAAAATATATATTTTCATCACATATTTTTACCATAATACAATCTTTATATAGTATACTATAAATACAACTCTACCCAAGATTGGGCCGCCTGTGAAACAACCCAAACACTTTAGTACAAGCAAGAATGGTTATCATTATTTATTATTCTTTGGCCCATTACAGTATAAATTACTTGGCACTTTGGCAATCTGGAAAGTTTGGCAATAGGTATTGGCGATGTTCATGAAACGATTACAGATATCTTTGGTGGTGTTGGTCCATGAAATGGAGTAACAAATAACGTCAAATAATATCCGTATTGCCATGTTGGAGTCTCAGAACAAGAAATTGAGGCATTCCATTAAGAAACTGAGTGAAATTCAAGAGGATGTAAAAACCTGTCAGACAGGTGAGTGTTGAATGAGTGTGTCTGTGTCTTAAATTGTTTTAATCATTTTCAGATAGTTCAGACACAAACCACAGCAGCTTATTGAAGAATACTACATACACTGGACCACCACGTTTGAGATATCTTTTTCAGGTAGTTCAGACACAAACCACGGCAGCTTATTGTAGAATACTACCTACACTGGACCACAACAATTGAGATATCTTTTTCAGGCAGTTCAGACACAAACCATGACAGCTTATTGTAGAATACTACCTACACTGGACCACCACGTTTGAGATATCTTTTTCAGATAGTTCAGACTCAAACCACAGCAGCTTATTGAAGAATACTACCTACACTGGACCACCACAATTGAGATATCTTTTTCAGGTAGTTCACTCAGACACAAATCACGACAGCTTATTGTAGAATACTACCTACACTGGACCACCACGTTTGAGAAATATTTTTTCAGGTAATTCAGACACAAACCACAACAGCTTATTGAAGAATACTACCTACACTGGACCACCACGTTTGAGATATCTTTTTCAAGTAGTTCAGACACAAATCATGATAGCTTTATATTGTAGAATACTACCTACACTGGACCACCACGTTTGAGATATATTTTTTCAGGTAGTTCAGACACAAACCACAACAGCTTATTGAAGAATACTACCTACATGTACACTGGACCACCACATTTGAGATATCTTTTTTAGTAGTTCTGACACCAACCACTGTGACAACAGCTTATTGTAGAACACTATGTCTAAACTAACTTTATTTATATTGGATAGACGATAGTGAAGTTTAAACCCAGTACTTTTATCTTGCAGAATCATTACCATCACCTTGCTGGAAGTAATTTTTGACCTAGACTTTATGGATGGTCTGCTATTGGCTGCTGCAGTACTTGCTGCTCATTGTCCTTTCCTGGTAAGCCAACTTTATCTTCGTTTGTTTTAAGCCTGATTCACACTGTCTGCGATTCTTCTCTTCCTGATCGATGTACTCAAGTGAATGATATAACAACATATGCCTTTGTAAAACCGATCCAAAAATGGTCGCATATTTTTTTTCGTGAATCCACTCATGCACATGTGTCAGGAGAAGAAAAGTTTCCGCTGTATTCTGGTTTCCTCCTTCAATAACACTGGACAAATAAAGGGCATCCTTACTCAACCTCTAGGAAGTAGGAAGACCAGTTAAGAACTGATGGAGCTATCCAGAATAAGTATTTTTTTGCATTTACAGGTTAATAGTCATCTGCAAAATCTGTTTCTTCATCCGACCATAGCAGAACAGTGTCTGTATAATGCTGTGCAAGTCGTTGAAGCCTTTAAAATGAGACACTTGCACTATGATGTTGTGGTAAGTATAAGGTTGTGAATACTTGATAGCTACTTAATACCCACTGTGACAAGTCTCTAGCCCAAAGGGAGGGGGGGGGGCGATTGAAAGGGCCAGCATCTCTCTGCATAAAACAAATTCTATTTTTATGGATATTCCTTCTCAAGTAAAGCAGAAAGGAATGCACATTCTGTAAATAAAGTACTAATACTTTTACGTACGGTGCCAGTGAGGGTAGAGTGTAACAAAGATTCAGCGGTTGACTGTTGTGTAAAACCACCTGAAAAATACCATAAGAACTTTAACGTTTCGAGCGAAGGCCCTTCATCTGGAAGTTAGGACGAATACTTTACTTACTAATACTTTTGTTCATTTCATGGTGGTTTTAGGCAACCGACATCACAGAAGCTACTGGTAGGCTACTCGCTACTATAACCGAGTGTATAACCTTGTAATTATGCCTCAGTCGCATGTGTTTTTGAAAAACTAGCCAAAAATGGCCAAAAAGTAAAGGCTAACCCCTTAACATTTTTTCAACCAAAAGTTAAGGCTGACCCCTTTACTTTTTGGCAATTTTTTTGCAAGTTTCTGAAAAACCCCAAAAGTGACTAAAAATGGCCAGAAAGTAAAGCCTAACCCCTTAACATTTATTCAACCAAAATTAAGGCTAACCCCTTTACTTTTTGGGCACTTTTGGCTAGTTTTTCAAAAACACAAGAAGTGCCTAAAGATGACCAAAAAGTAAAGGCTTACCCCTTAACATTTTTTCGACTAAACGTTAAGGCTAACCCCTTCACTTTTTGGCCATTTTTGGCTAGCTTTTGAAAAACTAAAAAAGTATCAGTATTTTACTCTGTCTAACGCCAGGCAAACAGGATGATGCAAGGATGATGCAAACGTCCACCCTTCTTTCCCTTAGGGTTCCTTGTAATGTGTGTGAAACAATGCTGGAAACATTTGAATATTCACAATGTTTGACTCTTTACTGTATTAACTTATTTCAGCTCTCCATAAAGCTGACAAACATCTGGAGGACAGAATGGTTGCATCGTATGTCCGCACTTCTCTTGGGATGTATAGCGAACGATAATAACGTATGTGATTTTTTTATCCGCTTGAAACATTATAGGCCTTTATATCTTATAGTTTAATCCATGGTGTAAGGGCAGAAGCCAATAATTAAGTGTTTTGATAGTTACTGAATGTCGTTAATGGGTTAACAAAACTACCTGCCAGTGTCTCTTGTTAACTCAGTAACTGGCAATGCGCCCAGATGCACCCAACTTTAGTATTTTACTCTGTTTAATGCCAATGTCACACTTTGTTTTTCAGGTCTATCTGATGGGGACGGCTGGCAGACGTCCACTGTTGTTGTACGGTATGATTGACATGGGACTATTTGCTGCTTTTATCACCATTGGACTTAGTGTGGAGGTAATAGTTATTATCGTGGAAGAATTTGTTTTCTTGTTTGGAACGTATTATGTAACAACAAATATATGTAACGCAATACATGTATTTGCCTTTCACCTTTGAGCCAGACTGTAGCCTGTGCAAAGATTACATGCAGAGTCTACAATCAGACCTCACTGAATCAGTCTATCTTTTTTTGTCAAGGATGTCGCACCTGGAATTTTCTATCGTTCCTTTGACTTCGTTGTGTCGTTTGCTATTGGGCTATAGGTATTTTATATTTCATCTTTTATATAATACAGTATATGCCTTTTGGCCATTTTTTGCTAGTTTTTCAAAAACACAAAAAGTGGTTAAAAATGGCCAAAAAGTAAAGGCTAACCCCCTTAACATTTTTTTGACCAAACGTTAGGGCTAACCCCTTTACTTTTTGGCTATTTTATGCTAGTTTTTCAAAAACACAAAAAGTGGCTAAAAATGGCCAAAAAGTAAAGGCTAACCCCTTAACATTTTTTTGACCAAACGTTAAGGCTAACCCCTTTACTTTTTGGCTATTTTATGCTAGTTTTTCAAAAACACAAAAAGTGGCTAAAAATGGCCAAAAAGTAAAGGCTAACCCCTTGACATTTTTTTGACCAAACGTTAAGGCTAACCCCTTTACTTTTTGGCTATTTTATGCTAGTTTTTCAAAAACACAAAAAGTGGCTAAAAATGGCCAAAAAGTAAAGGCTAACCCCTTGACATTTTTTTGACCAAACGTTAAGGCTAACCCCTTTCCTTTTTGGCTATTTTATGCTAGTTTTTCAAAAACACAAAAAGTGGTTAAAAATGGCCAAAAAGTAAAGGCTAACCCCTTGACATTTTTTCGGCCAAACGCTAAGGCTAACCCCTTTCCTTTTGGACATTTTATGCTAGTTTTTCAAAAACACAAAAAGTGGTTAAAAATGCCCAAAAAGTAAAGGCTATATATATATATATATACTATAAGACTTTATGAACTACACTCACAGTAGTCGTAACATTATTGTTCGGTCTTCCGAAACATTATATAGATTATTATGTTTTGTTATTTACTTATTTAGTGCTAGTTGTAGCATTCATACTTTAGCAATACCTGTAAATTAGGTCATGCCAATAAAGTGAATTAAAAAAAAAAAACCCTTAACATTTTTTTGACCAAAAGTTAAGGCTAACCCCTTTACTTTTTGGCCATTTTATGCTAGTTTTTCAAAAACACAAAAAGTGGCTAAAAATGGCCAAAAAGTAAAGGTAACCCCTTTCCTTTTGGCCATTTTTTGCTAGTTTTTCAAAAACACAAAAAGTGGCTAAAAATGGTCAAAAAGTAAAGGCTAACCCCCTTAACATTTTTTTGACCAAAAGTTAAGGCTAACCCCTTTACTTTTTGGCTATTTTATGCTAGTTTTTCAAAAACTCCAAAAGTGGCTAAAAATGGCCAAAAAGTAAAGGCTAACCCCTAAACAACATTCTCAAAAATCTGTTTGATCTCAACACAACAACAGAAACTAAACAGAAATTACTTCAACACGCGATGTCTTCGGACGATCCTGTTCTAATAAATCTATTTTCCAAGTATATATTTCTCTGCACAACGGAACGAGAAGATAGCCTCAAATTCCTGGAAACCCCAAATAATTGAAAAAAAAACCCATTGGGATACAACCATACATATTATATTAATATTGTAACCCTAATATTGTAACATGTCTAAGTATAAGCACTTGTACTGTGATACTGCGAATGGCTCATTAAATCGTTTATTTGATTGTACTCTCTTAATACTTGGATAACCGTAGTAATTCTAGAGCTAATACATGCGAAAAGTCCCGACTTGGAAGGGATGTATTTATTAGATTAAAAACCAATGCGGCTTCGTGGCCGCTTAGCCAGCGTGGCGGGAAAGCGACCGATAATAAGTCTCAACTACGTCGAGACGCAGTCGTCAGAGCAAGCGCCTTTCACCTCTGAGTTGTGGGTTCGATTCTCGCTGGGCCCTACTCATGTGAACAGAGTAAGTCAACGCTCTGCCGAAAGTCGTGGGTAAAAAGCTGACTGGGTGGGTTAGGATATATAGATTAGGAAAGTAATATCACAATTGTTGTAAAAATATATCGTGTAGGCTAAGTACGTAATTATAGGTAAGCGAAATACTTGATGTAATTGGTCACTGGAAAGCCCCGACGGGGAGTGAGCTGAATAATATATATATGTATATGTATGTATTATATGTATGACTCCTTTCGCGCCTGTCTCTGTCGTCCGAACGAGATCGACTTCTACTCGAAAGCTCGTGGTCCACTTCTTTCGACTTGAACTACGGTGTTCCCCCCGGGCACAATGATAATGCGAGAGTGTGCTAATTGAATATTCAATAAGTGAGGGTGGCACGGGGTGGCACTTGGGCATTAGCATATGAGGGTGGCTTGTTACGTAATTAACATAAAAAAAGGCGCCCGCAACTCATCAATAACATAAACATAATTAATTATACAACTCGGTCTGTTAGCGTCATATCGAGCGAGCCAACCTCCATATAGAGCGAGCTTAGCTTCGAACCGAACTCTAAGATGTAAGGATAGGCCTGAGCCAAGCTCTAAGATGTAAGGATAGGTCCGAGCCGAGCTTAGTATATATCTCCGAGCCGACCTATCTTCCTTATCTTCCTTGTCTTCATTTTCCTTATATCTTTATTTTCCTTATATCTTTATCTTCCTTATCTTTATCTTCCTAGTCTATGACTACAGTCTATAATCCTATGACTATAGTCTATGTCTATGACTATAGTCTATGACTATAGTCTATGTCTATAGTCATAGAACTAGGAAGATAAAGATAAGATAATAAGGAAAATAAAGATATTAAGGAAAATAAAGACAAGAAAGATAAGGAAGATAAGGTCGGCTCGGAGGTGTCTATATATACTAGGCTCGGAGATATATACTAAGCTTGGCTCTGGCCTATCCTTACATCTTAGAGCTCGGTTCTATTTGGTAGCGCTACCAAGTAGCGCTACTCTATTGTAGTGTAAATCGGTAGCGCGACGCTTTATGACTAGATTTTTTTTACTTTAAAAGGGTCAGTGTAATGATGCGCCATATCCCAAAGGGAGTAGGACCGAGTTGTATAATTAATGATGTTTATGTTAATGTAGTTGCGTAACACGCTACCCTCATATGCTAATGACCACCTTCAGTGCCACCCTCACTTACTGAATATTCAATTAGCAACACTCTCAAAAAAGGGGGTCGAAAACCACATACACACTACTGACTAGTAGTAACATATTTTGGTGGCATCTCACTAGATTGAATTAATAATTGAAGGGTTTTGTAGATGGAAAATTATTCAGTGTAAATTATATACATTTATTAGACCTAACCAGGAACAGCTCCTGGTTAGGTCTAATAAATGTATATAATTTTCACTCAATAATTTTCCATCTACAAAACCTTCAATTATTATTCAATTGAGTGAGATGCCAACAAAATGTAGATAATTTACCCACAACTTAACATGGCAGTACCCTAGTATATATACATGAACTTGTGGTTAGAGCTCGACAACTGGACTCTGTAGTTCAGTTGGTTAGAGCGCTGCACCGGAATCCCAGGTTCAATTCCTGCCAGGGACCTATAGTTGCATTTTTCGTAGCTGTTCCTGGTTAGGTCTAATAAATGTACCTTTAATAAGCCTTATCGGCCTCGTTTCTGTGACTGGAATTGAATAGAATTTATTAACCTGAACAAGGTCAATGAGGCTTATTAAGATGCACATAAAATAATATTTAAACTCATCTGAATTATGAAAGTGGGTCTATATATATTTTTTGCACCCCCCCCTATAAATCCACCACTGGCGGTCACAAATTCACACAATCTGAAGAGAGAGGCCACACAATTTTATTTTGTCAAATACCGGACGATTTCACTCATCAGTGGTAGCCTGTTACTGCCAGTTAAAGCACAAGCAATATTCTAACCTGACAAGGTCTCCTTTCTTCAGCATAGAATTTCACAGTTCATTCCAAGAAAAGGTCTATTATATTTCTTGCATTGTATCCAAACTGAAGTTGTATATGGCATCAATGTACGGCATTCATGGCGAACATGTGTCCTAATTAAAAGAAGAATATCAAGTTTTAATACGTTATTCGAGGTTAGCTTTAAACGATTTATACCAATTGAGGGAATTGGGCAAGGGGGTAATTTAACCATTTAATGAACCCATTGAGCTGCCATGTGCCCAAACACACCCTGTACTCTGTCTAACTCCAGATGATTTTACTTGTCAAGGGAAGGTCTTGCATGTTAATGGATTAATGTGCAAGAATTTCTGTCCAAGTAAGGAGTAAAATTTGTTTAATCTGTCAATTTGTTTATGGAAAGATGCCTTGTTATTATGTGATCATAATTTGAGATGGCATACCATTTCCCACACCAAATATATGCCACACCATATATTCTAACTACTTTATTCTAATGACTAGAATTCATGCAATATAATTCTCAAACTGAATTTCTCTTTAATTAAATACTGGTTTGTTTGAGAAGCTATATCATACACTCGAAGTCGTTTATTATATAGTGATTTAAAAACACCTCAAAGTATATTAAAAAACTTGGCTACCGCCTTGTTTTTCAACACACTTTTCGGTGTTTCAAATCACCATAATAAACTCCTTCTCGTGTATGATATATTACGTCATATTTCAGAAAACATAGGGCGAACATGTGTGATTTGTTAAAAATTCTGAGCCCCAAGGCATTATACGAGACCTATGTTTGTATTGAAATTTACAACATGTCCAGCAGTGGTCACAAATTCACATAATCTGATTGGTTCAGAGCCAAAATGTAAACAAATGCTCTGATTGGTCATCTCTGCCAAGGTATACAGTATGAACTAAACAGATGACATGTCCTTGCTTTATACTCACACAACAACCACAAAAGGTAATGGGAAGTTACATTATATAATTATGCAATATACTATTAATTCATTAGCTGGCAATGCACCCATATGTCCCCTACTTTAGCATTTTACACCAGACAATTTTACTCGTCAGTGGCAGAATACTGCCAGTTAATGGGTTAAATGATAAATCATTGATTGACAGTCAGATGTTCCTGAATGCTTTCATGCTACACACTATTCAATCTTACAAACAATACATATTGTAGATAAATGAATCAAGTTTTGTATTCTCTTCCACAGCTACAATTTTAATCAATAATTGCCCTGTTTGGAACCAGTAATGGTTTCCAGGTTAAATTCCTGGAGCAATTTCTTACAATCTGTAAACATCTATTGGCTAAATTTCATGTCCCCAATTCTCAACATATATTCACAATGTTAATTAATGTAAAGTATTCTTGTAAGATTAACTGGTATATAGTGTGCACTAATTAACTCATTGGCTTGCAATGCACCCAGATCTGCTGGACGATTTTACTAGTCAGTGGTAGGGTACTGCCAGTTAATTGGTTAAGGTCCCCCCTTTGGTTTCCACTATTTTTGAAAATAATTTGCTTCAAACCATTCCAAATATGCTGGAAGTGGTCAAAAACCTTTTCTTTCATGAAACATGTTATGGAAATTCAGCTCAAATGCATAGAGTCCAGACGATTTTATTTTGTCAAATACCAGACGATTTCACTTGTCAGTGGTAAGGTACTGCCAGTTAATGGGTTAAAGCACAAACAATATTCTAACCTGACAAGGTCTCCTTTCTTCAGCATAGAATTTCACAGTTCATTCCAAGAAAAGGTCTATTATATTTCTTGCATTGCATCCAAACTGAAGTTGTATATGGCATCAATGTACGGCATTCATGGCGAACATGTATCCTAATTAAAAGCAAAAGAATAGCAAGTTTTAATACGTTATGCAAGGTTAGCTTAAAAGATTTATACCAATTGAGAGAATTGGGCGAGGGGGTAATTTAACCATTTAATGAACCTGTATTCTGTCTCACGCAGATGATTTTACTTGTCAAGGGAAGGTCTTGCATGTTAATGGCGTTAATGTGCAAGAATTTCTCTCCAAGTAAGGAGTAAAATTTGTTTAATCTGTCAATTTGTTTATGGAAAGACGCCCTGTTATTATGTGATTATAATTTGAGATGGCATACCATTTCCCACACCAAATATATACCACACCATATATTCTAACTACTTTTAATTATCTAATGACTAGAATTCATGCAATATAATTCTCAAACTGAATTCCCTTTAAATACTGGTTTGTTTGAGAAGCTATATCATACACTCAAAGGCATACAGAGGCCAGACAATTTGACTTTGTCAAATACCAGAAGATTTCACTCATCAGTGGTAGCCTGTTACTGCCAGTTAATGGGTTAAAGCACAAGCAATATTCTAACCTGACAAGGTCTCCTTTCTTCAGCATAGAATTTCACAGTTCATTCCAATAAAAGGTCTATTATATTTCTTGCATTGTATCCAAACTGAAGTTGTATATGGCATCAATGTATGGCATTCATGGCACACATGTAACTATCCTAATTAAAAGCAAAAGAATAGCAAGTTTTAATACGTTATTCAAGGTAGCTTTAAAAGATTTGTACCAATTGAAAGAATTGGGCGAGAGGGTAATTTAAACATTTAATTAACCCATTGAGCTGCCATGTGCCCAAACACACCCCGTACTCTGTCGATCTCCAGATGATTTTACTTGTCAACGGAAGGTCTTGCATGTTAATGTGAAAGAATTTCTCTTCAAGTAAGGAGTAAAATTTGTTTAATCTGTCATTTGTCTATGGAAAGACGCCTTGTTATTATTAGTGCTGGGCAAACTCCGGTTTTTCACCTCCGGCTCCGGCTCCGGCCAAAAAAACTCAGGTGTGACGCGAAATCTCTGACCTGCAAAATCTCTGACTTTTGTATTTCTGCTCATGCGCAAAGATATGCATGATTGATTTTTGCTCATAAATTTCGCAAGTGTTCAAGCTACAGAGAAGCGTGCGTCTTAAAAGCTTTCTTTACAAGTTTAATCGTCGTTAAATGCTAATTTTACAACCGAGACTGATACTGCCTGTGTCAACATTGCATCGACAAAGCCTACAACAAAGATGAATAAACACAAGGTATGTAGAACTTTGAATTTTATAGCGATGAGATTGTTGGTATTTATATATCAGTTGTGTCGAACAGATGACAGTCAGGACACTTTGCATTTTATTTTCTTTCGTATTTTGAATGCCAAGGAGAAAGATCATTTACCAGCAGTGTTAACATGGTTAGTTTATTAAAAAATGTTCTTGGTATGTCATAAAAATAGGTTTCTTTGCAAGATGTTCTCGAGTTCCTGAAGTCAGGACGCCAGATGCCTGCACACTTAGAAAATTTGAGCAAAATTAACCTTGGGGGTAGGGTGCAGCATAGTCAAATAATGTAATTTTTTTGTTATAGTGGACGAAATGCAGGTGTCAGCAAAATCTGCAGGAAAGATGATGGGGATGACTGGCTGGGTTGTGACCGATGTGGTCAATTTTTCCATGCAAACTGCATTGGTGTAGACTTTGCAACTGTAAATATATGTAAATAATTATGTAAATGTTGCAAGAAATTAAGAAAATAATGAGGTTAAATATTTATTTAATGAACTGAATTGGCTTTGTCTTCTTTGTTATTTTTAAAGTATTAATAAATACCATCAAATGTTGGGAAATTAGAGTTATAATCCCCCTGTAAGCCAATGGAGGTTTGTGAAAGTTGCAAAACTGTAGGGTGATGCCAGGCCCAACCCAACTCAAGGCTTAATGTGGTGATATTTAATTACTAATTTCTCATAATACCATGGCTAAGAAAATAGTGCCATGGCTGTAGGACAGCATGCCCTTTTCCTTCAGTGTGGCAATGGACATGGCTCACTAGGTCATGGCACCGCATAGTACTGTATCATAAATGCCCTGAATAGCATATCACTTGATTGTTGTTGTCAGACAACCTGGTGTTCTGTGTGTTACCAAAGAACAATATTAATGAGACAAGGGTGAAGACAAGCATTTGGTATTTTCCCATCTGTTACGGGACTTTAATATCTCAGTATATCATTTTTATGACTTATGAGTCAAAAGTTGTCGATAACAGGGTACAAGCCAAGGTTCTGTTGGTCGATAACTGGATATAGAGCATGTACATGCACCAACACATGTTGTCCACACATATCGACAAACCTATGTGGAGTTGTGGACAATGATATAGGGTTATTTAGGTATAGTGTCACATATTAATGTGGCAGTGCACACATGACCTGTCATATAGGTGACCATACTTGATACTGACAGAAACATATTTGCAATTTCAAACATAAATTTGCTAAAAAGGCATTCTAAAGTCCTATATTTAAAGTTTCCTATATTTACTATACCAAAGCTAGAAATTAACGTTTCTTACCGTGGATTTGTGTTAAGAATGAAGTAATAAACCCACGGGAATCTTTCAGAATGTGAAATAAATTATATAAAAATATTTCTGAGCTCTGTCCAGTCACCAGTGCGCCATTGCTAAAATATATTAAATGCCGAAGACTTTTACTGTAGTTTATGCCCTAAATAACTTCAGGTTTTAAGCATTTATTCTTCGATAACGATATCAAATTGAATCCAGTTTCGAAATACTTTTATAAAGACCTTTAATATTATTTATAAATATAAAATACTATTATTCGGTCGAGTCAGAAATTTCGCGGAGGTCAGAGATTTCGCGTCCAGACGCGCGAAATCTCTGACCAGTCACGCGAGGTCAGAGATTTCGCAGAGGTCAGAGATTTCGCTTGACACCGGCTCCGGGAAAAAAAACTCCGGCTCCGGCAGAAAACTTCCAGCTCCGGCAAATTCGTGAAAATTCGAAATTTAATGGAAATTTCCAATTGCAAAGTGGAAGCACTATCTTTGTTTTTGATTTTAACACTTATGACTGTCGTCATAGCTGTCGCCTGCATGGCGCGAGAGCGCGTTCTAATTTATGATTGTCAGCCTGAGAATTTTATCAGACGCTATACGACGCTGCGTTTGCAATTGTCAACAATTTTAATTATAAAAAGTTTTAACCGCATTGACTTTGCGTTTGTGAGTTTAAGCGACTGCTTCTTGTCTTGTGCAACCAATACCGTGCTTCATGCGACATAGAATACTATATTTAATGTTTGTGGCAAGCCTATACACACTTATCACTGCGAGTATTTAATTTTTCGTCGATGGATCTGGACAGGTTTTTTCAAAGCACCAAGCAAAAAATATCTATGCCACTATGAAAACCAGCCTTGATTTTAATGAATGATTTTGACAGTGTGCAATGCCTGAATGCCAATGTTCTCAACAGAGCAATCGTAAATCGTTCGCACGCAATGCAATAATCTGTCAGTATCAAAAAGTTGATACTGATTCGTTTAAAAATAGATATTTCATAATTTATACAAGACATACAAGCTTGCGATTGTATTACAACTTTCCTGTGATAAGATCACAGACGCATGCAATAATGACTTGTTGCAATGTTGCCGTTTGAGACAACAGATACGACTTCAGATTTAATGTACTTTCAACAAATTCAAAGAATCAAAGTCATTCTGACTCTCCAGCCGGAGCTGAGAGAAAGCACAGCAAACTCCGGCTCCGGCAGACAAAAAACGCCGGAGCTCCGGCCGAACTCCGGTGCACAGCACTAGTTATTATGCGATTATAATTTGAGATGGCATACCAACACCATTTCTAACTACTTTATCTGATGACTAGAATTCACACAATATAAGTCATATTTCAGAAAACATAGGCAGGGCCGTATCTACGGGGGGGTTTGGGGGGGTGTCACACCCCCCCACAAACTGTATTTTGAGATTTAGTCGGCATAAACGAGATTTGAGTCGGCACAAAACAGTACAAGTTGGCACAAAACAGAATTACTCGATTTAGTCGGCACTCGGCAGAAAGAATATAAAAAGGAAATTTTTTTGTGGGAACAGTCGTATTTATTGGTTAAATAGTGATATAACAACGTTTGTTGTCCGGGAAAAATTTTTTAACCTCACCCCCCACCGTTGACAGAAAAAAAGCAAATATTTATGAGAACCAAACTTAAAAGTAGTCGGTACAAGTTTGTTTGGCAGTCGGTAGAAACGACCCTACACCCCCCCTGGAAAATTTTCTGAGTACGGCCCTGAACATAGGGCGAACATGTGTGATTTGTTAAAAATTCTGACCCCCAAGGCTTTATTTTAGACCTTATGTTTGTATTGAAATTTACAACATGTCCAGCAGTGGTCACAAATTCACACAATCTGATTGGTCACCTCTGCCAAGGTATACAGTATGAACTATACAGATGACATGTCCTTGCTTTATACTCACACAACAACCACAAAAGGTAATGGGAAGTTACATTATATATGCAATATACTATTAATTCATTAGCTGGCAATTGCACCCATAAACCCCCTACTTTAACATTTTACACCAGACAATTTTACTTGTCAGAACACTGCCAGTTAATGAGTTAAATGATAAATCATTGATTGACAGTCACAGATGTTCTTGAATGCTTTCATGCTACACACTATTCAATCTTACAAACAATACATATTGTAGATAAATGAATCAAGTTTTACAAATATGATGAAAAAGCATAAGCAAATATCATTCAAACCTATCAACCTAGGCACAGTGCATAGAGCAGTTTTGTATTCTCTTCCACAGCTACAATTTTAATCAATAATTGCCCTGTTTGGAACCAGTAATGGTTTCCAGGTTAAATTCCTGGAGCAATTTCTTACAATCTGTAAACATCTATTGGCTAAATTTCATGTCCCCAATTCTCAACATATATTCACAATGTTAATTAATGTAGAGTATTCTTGTAGAATTAACTGGTATACCAGTGTACACTAATTAACTCATTAGTTTGCAATGCACCCAGATCCACCGGACGATTTTACTAGTCAGTGGAAAGGTACTGCCAGTTAATGCACAAGCAATATTCTAACCTGATAAAGTCTCCTTTCTTCAGCATAGATTGCTCCACAATTCATTTCATGGAAAGGTCTATTATATTTCTTGCATTGTATCCAAACCGAAGTTGTATATGGCATCAATGTACGGCATCCACGCTGAACATGTATCCTAATTAAAAACAAAAAATATCAAGAGTGAGCTGTGGTAGGACAGATTTGGCCTTTGGGCCCAGTCTGCAGCTTTTTTACGTTTAATGTAGTTAAACATTGGCCAGATTCCACAGTATGTCAATTACCTAGAATGTCAATTAATAAATAGAATTTCCTTGTTTGGAACCAGTAATGGTTTCCAGTTTAAATTCCTGGAGCAAATTTTCTTGCAATCAGTAAACAATCTATTGGCTAAATTTTGTGTCTTCAATTTCATTCTCAACATCTTTTCACAATGTTGATGCAAAGTATCCTTGTAAAATTAACTGATATATATTGCTCACTAATTAACCATTAGCTTGCAATGGGCCCAGATGCACCCTACTTTAATATTTTACTTTGTCTAACGCCAGACAATTTTACTTGTTAGTGGTAGGGTACTGCCAGTTAATGGGTTAACGAACATGTTTAACGTTCAATGATTTAACACATCTGTACATATGGTGTATTCCATCTGAAACATATCTTAACCCATTAGCTGGCAATGCACCCAGATGCACCCTACTTTTGTATTTTACTCTGTATAACGCCAGGTGATTTTACTTGCCGGTTAATAGGTCTTAACCTATTCATGCAAAGAAACATACCAGAAAACATTTCTAGGGTCCGGCCCCCTTTGCCTCTGACCAAAACTTTTCAACTGCTTCATCAAACATGTTTTTATCACTTGAAAATCGTTGTTTTGATGAAAGAAAGAGGTATGTTTTTTGTAATATCTTTACAACAAAAATTACCAGCTATGATATTATTAATTATGAAGTGCAAATCTTTGCAACATTTTGCTGTCCAAGTTCTTAAACTTGGCCCCCAGAAAGTGCAGGAAATGGCATTTCCGACCCTCAATTTTTAAAATTTTCCTGGAAGAACAAGCCCCCAGAACCCCCTAAGTATCTGACTCCTAACTTTAAATATGTCAGGGGTTAAAAAATGAAAAAGAAATGCTGTATGCATGCACTCGCAGTTTTCAAAATGTTGTTACTCGGGAGTTGACTGTTAAATTAAACAACGTTAAATTTTTGGCAAGACTTTGTGGAGAATTGATGACGCTAACTCGGACCAGAGAATGCTCATTGTCTGAAGCAATTGTAGGCTAATACGAAGGAGTTGTAGTAAGTGTACGTTATTGTACGTTTCCTTAGATACTTGACGTACGCCAAGCATTTTTCGGCGTACAATTGTACGTCTGTACGCCTATTTTTTAACCCCTGTATGTTGTTTGGCAAAATATATATGTCACTGAACCATGATTTGAAAGAAGACTGTATTAGTGGGAGAAAATTTTAACTTTATCGAATGGCTGGAAGCCATGCAATATATGTCATAATTAGAAAACATATGGCAGGACATGTGTGTTTCAGAAAATTAGCATATTCTATAGAGGTAGTCTGATGCATCAGACAAATGAGCATATTCTATAGAGGTAGTTTAATGCATCAGACAAATGAGCATATTCTATAGAGGTAGTCTGATGCATCATTATAATAATGGTTAGCAATCTCCTCTGTCAAACATTGCCCACTGTTTACAAATTCTATTGAGGTTCAAAAGCGGTCATGAGGTACCCAAAAGAGCTCATGTGGTACATAGAATCAATCCCACAAGTGCAAATCTCAAGGAATCAATTCACCACTATACTCAAGAGATGAAAGGCATACTTGGTCTGTGGTCCCCCATTGGTTTTCAAATTATTTTTCTAAAAGCAAAGAGGAACCACATGGCCTGTGGTCGACTTTTATCCGCTATAATTTTAAAACATTTTTATAACTTGAAGATCATTGATTTCATGAAAGGAACAGGTTTTAACCATCTCCCAAATATTTGTGAGTCATCTGAAGCAAGTTTGAATTTTAGAACAAAGTAATTAACCCATTAGCTGGCAATGAGCCCAGATGCATCCTACTTTACTCTGTCTAACGCCAGACAATGTTACTCGTCAATGGTAGGTTACTGCCAGTTAAATTAATGGGTTAACCAACATCTTGTTAACCCATTAGCTGGCAATGCGCCCAGATGCATCCTACTTTTGTATTTTACTCTGTCTAACTTCAAACAATTTACTCGTCAGTGGTAGCGTACAGCCAGTGTATCTTTTTAAGGGTATCATGCATAACGTCAAATCAACGTTAACAGTGGGTGGGTTTTATAGTTAATCCTTCGACATTATCTTGTGGCAAACTGGCAATATTATCCTGAAATTAACCCATTTAAGTTAAGCACCAGAAATTACTGCAATAATTGTACTTGCCATTTGAAAAATCTATGTTACGATGTCGCTAGCGATATAATAGTGAAAAATCGTCCAAATTCTGCAAGCAATGTTTAAGTTCTTTCTATGATTAGATCGATATACCAAACCAACAAAAAACGCAACTTATTCTTCTCTGGCAAGAATTGAACCTGCGGAGGGCCTAAGGCAATGTATATAAATCTTTGTTCAAGTATTCCATTTACAAACACCTTCTACTGTTAGTCCTACCAAACGAGATGCTGAGAAAAATCTTGATATTTACCCATACCTAATATTAGTGGCATAACTCCCATCATATATACCTAACTTGCGATTAATGCTCAGCAACTGGACTCTGTAGCTTAGTTGGTTAGAACGCTGCACCGGAATCGCTAGCCTGCGTGCAGGGCTACACAGAAATTTTGTTTCCTGTATAGACTGCATAATTATAGATTAGCCAATCACAGTTTTCCCCAGATTCTCGGGGAAATCCACGTGACAGAACAAGCTTTTGCCCGCCGATTCGCAGTCTATACAGGAAACAAAATTTCTGTGTACACCTGCATGCAGGCTAAGGAATGTAATCGCAGGGCCGCAGATTCAATTCCTGCCAGAGGACCTAGTTGCATTTTTCGCAACCGCTCCTGGCTAGGTCTAAAAATGTATTACGGAACTCACCGAACTGTGGAATTGCATCAAAAATTTGTATCGCTACCACACCCACAAACGTCTACGACCACACCTACATATTTTTACAGTTTACAATTCTATAAATAATAAACATTTATAGCAATTGTTACTAAGCACCGGATTGTCTGTTTGAAAATAGAATTGTAAACATGTAAAAATATGTAGGTGTGGTCGTAGACGTTCGTGGGAGTGGTAGCGATACGATTTTTTAATGCAATTCCACAGTTCGGTGAGTTCCGTAATATATAAATTTTCGTTCAAGTATTCCATCTACAAACGCCTTCTACTATTAGTCCTCTCCAATGAGATGCAGAGAAAAATCTTGATATTATAAAATATTAAAGAAAGACTACATAATTATGGTGTTTTGAAAATATAACATTATTGCAGTTAATGAGCAGTTGTTTCTCTAATTAAGTGCTTAATATAATCATGGTCATTCATGAAGCAATTTTATAACTGTAATTTAGAGCAACATTTTTTCAGAAAAAGTTGCACATCGTTTTTTCTCAACTAATCCAAACCCTGGATGGGGGGATAATTTCCATCAGTCTTTCCATTGGGGAGGTTGGAGGTAGAGATGCATTTTTGAATTCATTGACCCAATATAACGTATAGAAATCAAGTATATGACCTTCAATAAGTCAGTGCTGTATTGAACTGCCTTGCTCTATTTTAATATATCCAGGCAACTTTAATTCACAAATTGGACTATTGAGGACAAACAAGGTAGTTCTATACAACACTATTAACTCATTAACTGGCAGTACCCTACCACTGACAAGTGAAATCGTCTGGCATTAGACAGAGTAAAATACTAAAGTAGGGTGCATGTGGGCATATTGCAAGCTAATGGTTAAACTTATGTGCATTTGCATACTTCAATTCATGCAAATATAGTAGTAACTAATTAGCTAAGTTGAACACCAACCTCAAAAGGGGCAACCGAAATCTTTATACTTGAGACTCCACAATCTACACCCACAGTCTGTTACAAGTTATCCATAAGTTCAATAGTTCATTCAATGACTTAGTTCATCCACAAGTGTTGATAAAAGTACATCCAATGACACTGAAAATATACAAAACATTTCACTTTAATAAATAGAAGACATTTGGGTGGGAAAAACTGTCTATATTTGAGCAAAATTTCCATCTAAATCTACGAAATTTTTCTCTATAATTGTTGTTTTTCTATAAATTTATTCAACTTCGCCTCAATGGCAGGGAGTCCACAACAGCGTCAGCCAATAACTGTGGCCCCATTGTTAGTTCCTAAGGGTTAGTATTAGAGGGAGGAAACCGGAGTACCCGGGGAAAACCCTCGAAGCACAGGAGAGAATCTCAACTTACATGAGTTATTTGAGCACACTGCCGATCTCATGCGAGTACCAACAGTGACCTCGACCTGTTGTGAAACAGGCTCAACTCAGTGGTAAGAGGCAGCGCGCTAACCGCTTAAAATGGCAAAGCAAGCAAGTATCAATAATCATATGACTAAACAATTTTGACTTGCAATTTTGACAGATTTAAAAGGTTTTAGAAAGGTTAAATTGTGAAGCGCTTCAAAAATATGTCTTTGAGGCTTCACTGTGACGTGCCACCACCAACTCATTTTTACATCAATTTAAATACCTTTTTATTTATTTTACTTTACAACCATATAATACAAAAAAAGTTTACACACACATGGTTGAAGGTGTGGTCAACAGGACATGGGTCCCGTATGAAGACCAACGTGACAAAAGTTACAGAACATTATGGAATAAACATAAATTAATGGCAAGGACAATACACTATTTACATATTAAAGGAAAACTTTAGGAACAAGAGTTTAAATTGTAAGAACGGCATTTAGAGCAGAAATTTTTCCATGTGCGCATTCTGTTTACATCGATAGCCTAATTTAGAAGATGTGCTTAAAGGAGGAAACAGACGAACTGTTGCGAATGATAGGAGAGAGATTGTTCCAAAGAAAGACAATTCGATTAAAGAACGAGTTTCTAAAAAGAGAAGTCCTGCAATGATTGACTTGAAGGAAATTATTCTTGCTTGAACGGGTGCGAGACGAGTGGTGAGAAGAAAAGGTAACGAAAGAGGAGATATCTAAATCGTAGAGGCCTTGTTTGCATTTGAAGAAAAAGATGAGATCCTCAGTTTGTTTCTAGTCAGTATGATATAGGCAATAAATTAAGCTTTTTGAGGCACTCAGGATAATTAAGACAACTCGTAATCTTGAAATATAAATTTGGTTGCTCGTCTTTCAACACCCTCCAGGATCATGAGATCACATGAAGAAAGTTTAGATTCCCATGCCTCACTGGCACAAGACAGGTAAGGTGAGATCGAACAAGATAGAGGAGCCGACAGGAACGAGAATCAGTCATTTGGGTGCAATTTCTGCGATGAAAGCCAAGTAAGCGGTTGGCTTTAGCAGTACATCTGGCAATATGCCAGACTGGAAACTTTGCAAATGGCATGGAGAAGAAAATTGGACAATATTTTTTGGCGCAAGATATATATTAAAAAGACTAAAATTTGCACGGTCAAACTACTCAGCAGAATGTTACTTTGTCACAACGTTACTTCATCTTATAACAATGTGATGTGCAGTAACTTGAATTTATAAATTACTATACAATTGGCACAGATTTTAAGCCCAAGAGAAATTTTAACCGCGTATGGCGAACAGTTTTTGCACGGATGCGGATGATCTCACAAGAAATGGTGTGGGGAAGTTCTTCTCTGCGCACTACAAAGATTCCAGTCTGGCCAATATGAGGAGACCACAAAAGATCATTGCTGACAACAACGCCCAAATCGACTTAATTCGCTACATTTTTTACTGGTTCATTATTGAGATAATAGGAATGAGTTGGGGGGTTAAGTTTGCAGGATATCCTTAGTAGGAATGTTTTTGATACATTAAATTTCAGTTGCCAAAACAGAGACCAGTTGCACATGGAATCTAGACCATGCTGGAGATTTTGATCAGCTGGTGATTGAATTGCACAATAACATTTACTATCATCAGCAAAAAGTGCAACCCAGGGTGCATTCGGTGTAAATGCTACGCACAAGATACGCCAAAGCAGTCACAACGCTATGCCAACATCCCACCCTGGTCCATTTTTCCAACTCTCAACACGCCAGGGTGTATGACTATATGGGTCAGTTCTGCAAAAATTCCACACGTTTTAGGCCCATTTTTGAGAAGTTTAAATCGTAATTAGTTTTTAAATATGTTTATTTTAGTTTTCGCAAGACTTTCGCCGTTTAGTGACATTATTTTGGGCCGTAAACCTGTTACCGTGTTACGCCGTTTGACATATTTATTATTTAATTGGTATTTATGCACCACCAAGTTAAAAACAGCGTACGCCACTACGCCAGGAAAGATGATTGTGCACCAGTACGCCAAGGCTTACTGTAACTCTACGCCAAAGATCTTCCGATTAGACTACACCGAATGCACCCTGGCGTGCAACAGGTGCTATTCTTATATTATTTTACAGATTTTGCCATAGAACACAATACACCCTATTACATAAAATTGACAATAAATTTAACAGCATGTTCGATTCGATAAGTTTCTCAATGGGCGAGTTGTGTGACACTTCACACAAACAGACTTAAATGTTCTTAGATCTTCAGGATTGTAAATTTCCTTAGTGAGATCCTTATATTAATGTTCCATTAAGCAAGATTTGAAAGAAACCACGTTTTTGTTGGTTTCTCTGATTGAAGTTATTGAACAGGGGAGTGTGTTCCACACATTGGCAACTCTGTAACTCTTAGTAACTTTTATACTATAAAAGTTTTAAACTTAACTCTGTTTACTCAAATACTACCATTAAAACGAAGAAATAAAACAAGTTTGAAGCAGCATAGAGTTAGAATTCGACTCGAAATTCCATGTATAATTTTGCAACACCGATGTCAAGTTGTCAACACCGAAGTAGCCATGCTAAAAACGTGGCTTTACGCGAGTTACAACGATTAAAAACAAAACAAAACATAAAACTGTACTTACCGAACATTCTGGTAACAAGAAAAGTCGTTTATCATCCCCTTAACTTGTATAATAAAACCTTTGAACTTGAGTAAAATTATATAAAGTTCCTGTAGTCACGACAACATTTCAAAATGCCCCGGCCGGAAACTGATTCTAAAATCTAAATCCAGTTCATAACCCGAGGCAAAATCCTGCTTTCCTATTGGTCGAGCATCCCACTAGCGGCGTTTTCATTGGCTGCAAGATAATATATGATAAACAATCTCAAACTCCCGTATGTAAAAATAATTTAATTTAATTTTAATTTATTTTACCACAATCAGGCATAAATTTACAGTACGAATACGATATTTTGCTTGATAAATTGTTACAAATTGTACAAATTTAATGAGGTTACATATTAACCAAAGTTAATAGCTAGAGAACCATGCGTGTTCCGGAAGTTGGGTGCTGCGACTGAGGTGTGCCTTGTGTGCGCTCGCGCAACATATGTTCATTAGTTGTTTGGCACGCAAAGTTGCACCTAACCTTCCAAATTGGTAAGTATGGTTATCGAGGATAATTTGGCCGTAGTTGGCGAACGTGGATATTAAGTAGTCTTTGGTCTCGCAGATATTAATTGTATAATGCTGAAAATAGACATACGGCATCAATACGAATGCAATTTGTACATTTAGCGAATATATTTTAGTAAATAATTATAAATGTGCTAGCGTGTAGGGGGGGCAGGGGGGCGGGAACCCGGGAGAATAAGGGCGGTTGGTGGGCGGGAAGCGGGAGGAGACGGAGCGGGAAGCGGGAGGAGACGGAGCGGGATGCGGGAGTCATGCGAGGGCGGGAGGCGGGAGAAGAATGAGGGACGTTAAGTTTTTTAATGACTTTTTAGTTCCTTTTTAAGCAAACTATCAAAAATCAGAACCAAACAATGTTGACTATTCACTGTCAGTCATGACAGTCATCGGAGGCATTTTTTAGTCCTTTTTCATGTCCTTTAGTCATTTTTAGTCCTTTTTAAATGTCTGTCGGCGTGTTTCCACATTCAAGGAAATTTCCTTTTTTAAGGATATTTTGACCGAAAAAAGGAGTTTCAAGGAGGGAAAAAGGACGAAAAAAAGAATCAAGGAAATCTAAGGAATTTTTGAGTAACTGAATTGTACTGAATTGTTTTGAAGATTCTTTGTATAAAAAACTCTTTTGCAGCCTATGAGCAAGTCAGTAGGATCTACAATGACTACAATGAACAATTAACTTGCTCTGGTAACTGTGTTTCCTTTTGGGTTCTTTTGAAGTTGACCACCAAGCGCTAAATGTACCACGTGACTATGTACCATGTACCACGACCGCGGCAAAGCGTGGCAGTGCTAGTAAATACTCATTAAATGTCCTTAAGACAAAGAGAAAACTACAAAACGTGATATTACAAAATCAATAGGTTACAAAATTGCCACAAAATTTCGGCGTATTAGCTGTTAAACCGAAACTCGATCCAGTCATGAGCAAAATTAAATGGGACGGCTTAATATAGCAACAGAGCCAAGTTAGTAGAAAAAGGGCGGGAGGCGCGAGACAATTCGCAAAAAGGTACGGGAGGCCTTCTGCCGGGAGGTGGGAGATGTTGACCCCCCGCGATGTAAACAATGCCCAAATTTCGCGTTGTGTCGACTAAAATTCGACATCTTCTAAATCAGAAACTCGAATCTGTATTTATTTAAAGCATAGCGAACCAGAACACCTCATAATTTTTTAAATATAGCGTGTTTAAAATGTAAACAAACGGACGTTGCCGGTTTGTTGACATCGGGACTTTAACCTTTTGTCAAAATAATGTTAAGGGGGGTTAGCCTTACTTTTTGGCCCTTTTTAGCCACTTTTTGAAAAAGTGACCAAAATTGGCCAAAAAGTAAACGGGTTAGCCTTAACCTTGTCGAAAAAATGTTAAGGGTAACGCCTTTTTAGGAACAGGAAGGGATGACGCCTCTCCTTTTGGTGAGTTTTGTCCACAGCTCGAGTCTGGAAAAGTCGCCGAATATCGAAAAGTTGAATGGTAGAACTATTTTTATCAACGTTGCAACCGGGACATTGACGAGTATAGCAGTGTTCTGGGAATCGAACCCAGAAACTGAATTGTACTGTTTCTTCTCGAAAATCTACTTTGAAATTGTGAAGCTGATTTAAACCTGTTATCACAAGATCCGGAAATGTGTATACTTTTGGTTCCCAAAATACATTCGGTTAAATTTGGAAAATTTTTTATTCTGTTAAAGCGATTTTTGAAAATCATAGTCGAAGTTCAAATTTTGAAGAAAATATATCAGAGGAAAGGGGCAGCATATGGCTAATGGCTTTAATCCCTGTTTGCATTTGAGGAAAATTTTAACATGTTTAAAACGTATTTTTATCAGTTAAAATCATTGTTTCGATTAAAGAAAACGATTTGGGGACTTCCAAAATGTTTTTGGGTATTTTGAGGTAAAATTTGAAGTTTGGGAAAATATGGTGAAAACCAAAGGGAGGACCACAGGGCCTATGGGAGCAATATTTTCAACTGGCATAAACTTGTTGCACGACCGGCCAGAAAAATTCAGCTGAAGTGACATCGAAAGGTGAATGACAATTTGTCTCGGTTATTCCTGCAGGTCGTGTTAACAGACAGGATAATTATTCAGGAAATCAGTCTTATTTTCAAGCTGCGCTCTCAGAAAGTAGTTTTTCCATACCTGATTACATGTACGACAGCACAAACAAGGGGTTCGAAATTAGTGTTTTCATTAAACGTTAAAGTTCTTGTTTTGGCAATTTGCTAACAGTACGTCATTCAGCCCAGACCAAAGACACCGTTTTTTTATTTTGGTTCGATGCCAAATGAAAAATCACCGAAGGAAAAACCAGAACTTTGAAATGAAGGCCTGTTCTCTAACAACAGGAACCTTCAAAGCAAAGAACCGATGAAAAAACCTCCGGTGATTTTTGTGACCGGATTTCCGCACCCCGGGGAATGTCCCTGCGTCGAAATATGTAGCCGAAATCCTATGAAAATATACTAAATATGAATAAAAGTCAAAAAGTGGAAAAAAGCACACGAAAACGTATATATATATTTATTTATATATCTATATATTTACAAATTTGCCTATAGTATTAAACATGAAAAGGAAATATTAAAGGAAAAAAAGTCAAAAAGAGACGCACGAAAATGCCACGCAAAAGAATCGTGCGCAAACTTCAAAATGCGCAAAACAAGTATATCCTTTCTAGTAACAAATTGTTAGCAATAGGAAATATTTGTCTTATCCTTGTAAACCACAGCGTATTTTAACCAAAAATACGTGCAGGCACAAGTCTTCGCTTCGGATTTTTTTTTGAAAGGGAAATGAATAATTTGAGGAAATGAATCCAATGCCCCGAACGTAAGTTAGGGCACTTGGATGCATTCTTTGATGTGTGCGTTTGCTATGCGTTTCATTCAGGTAATTTATCGCTAATATCGCGCCTAAATTTTGGCCTATTTCCGAATTATGCGCATTAGTTTTGCGAGCGCGATCTTAATGCTTGCGTGGCTATGGTTAGTGTTTAATTTTGTGGAAGAACATCACGTTGGCAAAAATTTCGATTTCTGTAAGCCCGGAACTTCAACAGTACAAGAAATACACCATAATATGTAAATAATATATTGTTTATACTGATGAAGATCCTGGCTTACGGATCGAAAACTTCGCCAAATATATCGAAGTGGTGTTTTTCCACAAAACAAAACAACTCTAATTGAATGAGCAGTTTGAAGCACACATCAAGTATGGGTACGGATTGTACCCAAAACCTAGCAGCTTACGGTAAGTTATGTTTTACAAAGTTAAGTTCGACGAAGCTAATGTATGACGACTTGACAGCAACGCAGAATGCAAACATGGAAACACACTACGTTACTATGACGACCATTCATGAGCTTGATCTGTAGAGCGTTTTCATGGCGGCCATGTTGGAGGACAAGATATTAGGAATCATTAAACCAAATAAGTAAAAAATTTTTTCAAGACATTTGCCCGTCAACAAAGCAACACACGAGAACACTCCATATTCCTGGCGGTCTTTCGATTAGAAATTTATACGGCAGAGCGCGCGCAGCAATTGCTTTATAAAGAAATGGTCCTGTCTCCTGTTCGGAGAAACTGAACATCATTTCTTATACATTTACAGTCAATGCGCTTGCGACTTGATAACTGTAAATGTCTTAACAACTTGAGTCTAAAGGCTTTTGCCAGAAAATAGAAAAACTATTTTCCAACCTAGTTACTTCGGATTCAAATTGCAGTACTGAAATGGCTTGTTTTTCATCTTATTTTTTGTACTATTTTTGTTATTTTGTACCGCCATTTTGTTCCGCCATTTTGTTAAGCCATTTTTACATTTCGTTTAAGATAAATGTGTGTAGCGCATGGCCGCATCGCAATTTCTAAACTGTCTGATCTTCCTAACTACTTCGCGCGCGCTGCACGCGTGTTATAATTTCATGTCCTGTGGACACTAAATATGCATACAAAAGGAATTAACATTGACTGAAGTCTGACCGAAAAGAAACCTAAAGCCTAACCCTAAGACTTCAGTCAATGTTATTATTTCCTTTAATCTGCATATTTAGTGTCTACAGGACATAAAATTGTAACACGTCGCGCAGCCGCCCTGAAAAGCAATGCCCCTGAATGTGGCGGCTCGGTCATGCCCTTAGCCTAACTTAACCTAGTGCGTATCGCACCTATGAGACACCACAAGCAGGGGTAACGTACTGTTGGTATACCTTGTGTTCTATGGTAGTCTTTGAACCGCCATGATCGCCATAAGAGAGGGTCCTAGTCACTGGTAGCGGACTATTTTTCATGAAGTAAGACCGACCACCAGGAATATGCATGCTTTACCTTGCTACGGGAGAGAAATTGTTTTAACATCTCAAAAAAACATGCAATTTGAAGCCGTCAATATGGCCTTGAATATCCACCAAGATTTCCACCAATTCTTCTTAGGGGTACCATTTGCACCCTCTAAGCTATGGGTACCATTTGTACCCCCCACTAACACAAGAAAAACGATGCCAGCTTTGTTTTTAGATCCTCTCAATTCCGAAAGACTGAAGTCTGGCAAGGTTTAACTTGTCAACACGTCCTGCACTAATATCTAAACTATTGCGTCGCTTTGCGCGCCGCGCTTGCATTGCTTGCGCACCTAAGCAGTACATTTACACAAAGAGGGAAACAATGGAACAACTAGCCGAACCTAAGCATGCAAGTATCATGCAACTACCATGCAAGTATCATGCAACTACCATGCAAGTATCATGCAACTACCATGCAATCTTCAATTGCTTCCCTCTTTTAAGATCGTCCTTTAAGCTCAGAAACTGACGAAGTTGTAAATTGCAGTTTTTGCAAAGAAAATATGCATTTTTAAATTTCTTTACTCATGCAAGAATCTAAACAGAAAATCGATCGAGTGTGTAAATATACTGAAGCAGACCGCCAGGTTTTGTCCGAAGTGTTGTACCCAGAGACTCACAACGAGCATGCACACACAACTTTAGTCCTGGGTACGAATTATCTAATGCCTGATCGCAGGCTAACAAGAAAAAAACCAGCACCTGGAGTAAGCCATCTCTTCAACTTTGGGTAGCTGTATATCCATAAATGATCCTTACTGACGATGTTTATCCATTTGTATCCATTACGACCACCATTAGGGATCCCATCAGACACCACAAATGAAGATTTTTAATTAAAACAATTTTTAAATTCATATTTTTGCAACGGCTCCTTGTGAGCAAACTTGACGATGAAATTACGAAACCAGTTCATTTTAAATACATTTGTGCTGAAATGCCATAGTCTGAATCAAAATAACAACGGCTAAACGCTGGATAAAGCCACACAGACAAAGGACTTGCCGCAAATCAAAGTATGGTGATATTTCGCCTCAATTTTTCCAGGCCTGCAGGCGAATGATTCCAATCTCATGCTGTGGACAAAAAGCACAGATGCAAGGATGGCCAAGCCTTACATTTGCGCTAGTTGCTCACGGCAATTGATCGGAAATACTCGTCAACAGGTCGGGAAATGTCGAGCCAAAGTGCCACCGAGCTTTGATGTACGGTCAGCCAATCATCTGAAGCGATTCGACTCAGCGCTTGAACCAAATGCCAAAATGACGCAAACTTTAAAATTTCAATACAAACATCTTAAATTTTGAGTCAAAATCTTGCCAATTTCGAAAACGTTTGCCAATTTGCTTGGAGCTTTTTGGCAAATTAACAGGTTAAGAAATTTACATTTTGAATTTTTTTGAGAAAATGCCATGTTTGATTTTATTTTGCGGACGTCCTCAAGGAACCCTCTTTCGACCGATACAGGATATCCAACAATGACATCGTTTGCGCTTTCATCTTCGTCTGTCCCTCCTGTGGTGCTGTTAGGCTTCAGAATTTCGCAGAATTTTACTTCACAAATCTGTAACATAAGAGAGAAATGGGTGAGGGTAAATTTGGGTAACATAACACGAAAAGTTTGCGTATAAGACCATAGTCAATCGAGACATATATAGTCTGGAAACAAGTACGATTTTATGTTTTGGCCTTTTTCCAAATGTTTGGGGTATTGACAAAATTGAGTCGATTACTAAGTCTATGATTAAAACTAACAAACTTAATACCTTGAAATAACAAGTGTACACCAATATTGAAATGTAGCACAGTAGCATTTGAGCCACCTTTTTTGTATAAAATTTGTATTAAGATTTTGAGTAATGTTTTTCTGACCACATTTTCACAAAGGCATAATAGTATCCACCAATGAAGCACATTTCAAGATATCCACCAATGAAGCACATTTTCCCAATAATTTCCCACCAATGTAGCTCTTTGGCATTTGAAATTTGTCCATCCTGAAGGGCCTAGTGCGTGGAATTTCATCGCCTTGAGGGTGATAATGTCCGACGCTTTCGGGGTGCCTCATTTATGGTAGTATTTCTACCACTCACCCCAGTATACTTTTATGACCATAAGACCATAGTCAATCGAGACATATATAGTCTGAAACAAGTATTGATTTTATGTTTATGTTTAGCCTTTTTTCCAAATGTTTAGTATTTTGGAAGAAAATTGAAAGAAATTGAAAAAAATTGAAAACTAAAGGGGAGTGGGGGGGAGACCATAATGCACATATATGAAATAACAAGATCATTTGCACAATAATGCCTCCAGTATTCACCAATTGCACATTTGCGAGATATCACAAGGTACCAGTTGAGAACACTAATTTGCTAGTCTGCAAGAGTTTCACATTCAAGATATCCACCAACGTGTAGGCCTGAACGTGGTAAGGTGGGAAATTTTATCAAAATGAATCGGCTAATCTAGTTTCAATCACATTTATACAAAACGGCCAAATCAACATCAGAATGATAATGGTAGAATGCTAGATGAAGCCACACGGGCGAAAAGCTGGTCACAAGTAAAAATTTGATGACATTTTGGCTCGGATATTCCTGATCGTGTTAAACACAATTACACAGATGGATACTGCGAACGGGTGCTAAGCCAGGTAGCAATAGTTTATTTTGCACGACCAACCAGAAAAATGAAGCCAAAGTGACATTGAACTCATACGAATGACCAACCTATCCCCTAGTGTGATTTTACCCATCAGTAAACGCGTTGCAATTATGGTGTTTATGTAATCATTTTTAATATAAATATAATTGAACGCAATGCGCTGCAGGATTTTATACACTGATCTGCTGTAAAATATTAACAAGGCTAATTTTCTAGTCTAGTTTCAATCACATTTATACAAAACGGCCAAATCAAGATCAGAATGACAATGGTAGAATGCTAGACGAAGCCACACAGGCAAAAAGCCGGCACAAGTAGAAGTTTAATGACATTTTGGCTTGGATATTCCTGCTCAGTGTTAAACACGATTACACAAATGCATACTGAGAACGGGTGCAAAGCCAGGTTGCAATAGTTTATCTTGAACTCCACAAAAATCAAGTCAAACATTTTGGCTTGGTCTTCCTGGGCGTGATAAACACTATTACACAGATGCATCTGAGAACGGGTGCTAAGCCAGGTAGCAATAGTTTATTTTGCACACCAGAAAAATCAAGCCAAAATGAAATTGAACTCCTACGAATGGCCAACCTATCCCCTCGTGTGATTTTACCCATCAGTCAACCTGTTGCAATTATGGTGTTAATTTAAACCTTTTTAACATAAATATAATTGAATGCAATGCGCTGTGGGATTTGTCACATTTGTACAAAACCGCCATATAGTTGCTGCTTCTCAACACTATTTTTATAGAGTGCAGCCATGAAGACAGGGTACCATGTAAACGAAGTCTAATAATGAGCAGAAGGCAGGCAAAAAATGGGCAATGGGTAATTAGTGCATACAAGGTTAAAAATGCTTGACTGCCTATCGCAGTTGGGGTAGATTGGGTTCGCCAGCGACACAACAGATTCATTTTGATGCATTCAACCTAGAATAGATTTAGAGATAAAACACATGAAATTGGTAGTATGGATGAGGTCATAAACATTTCTTCTTTTCAAGTTGGCATATAGGTACTGCCATAACAAATACATGCCATATATGTAGTGTCCTAAGAAATATTTTTACAACCACGAAAGCCTAGATAGGCTATAACCACAGAGTAGACACTATACAGAGGTCTCACTGTGTATCAAATCCTAATGTTTTGAGCGTAACTGATGCTTAGCCAGTGCGCAAAGGAGAGGCTCACCCCCCCCGAAAACATTCAAAATGGAGGGCATTTTTAGACGTAAAAATACCGCAAAAATTCGAGTTAACTATTTAATGTTGTTAATCACAACTTCAGTCAAGGTAAACCGTTATAAAGAAAGTAACAAGGGTTTCTTATGCCGGTTATTTTCCGAAAATATCGGCCGCCATCTTGTTCGGGGGGTGAATGCCTCTCGTTACCGCACTGGCTAAGAACATGGCGGCCGGCCGACAAATTAAGAAAATAAAGGAAAAAAACAATTTCCCAAGAATAATGTCATTTGGAAATTCAAAATAGGAATAAAACAAGACGAGTTTGAGAGACTGTGAATTTTCCACTCTATTTTAAAGTCATCATCAGACAGAATAGCGGCCGGTTACGCATTTTGCCTGAAGTGAGACCTCTGTATAGTGTCTACTCTGTGCTATAACGTAACTGAATTTACATGATGATGAAATGTTAGCCAAAAAGGATTTTAAGAACTGAGATTTGCAGCAACAGAAGGGTGGTTATATGTTGGCAACCTAAGTTCGCACCCCCAATATTTCGCTTTCGTTCCCCTTTTGCATCTGACCAAAAAATTTTAACTACCCTGAAACATGTTTTTATCACTTGAAAATCATTGTTTTGATGAAAGAAAGAGGTCATTTTGGCCATTTTCGAAACGTTTGAGGGTATATAGTTTTAAGCAAGATTGAAAACAAGCGAAAAATCAAAGGGGGAACCACAGGGCCTAATATCAAACCCTTTGGTCCCCCCTTTGCATCTGGCCAAATATTTCTAACTACCCTAAAACATGTTTTTATCACTTGAAAATCATTGTTTTGATGAAAAAAAGAGGTTTTGGCCATTTTCGAAACGTTTGAGGGTAGTTTTAAGCAAGATTGAAAAAAATCGAAAAATCAAAGAGGGGACCCACGGGACCTAATTTCAAATCCTTTGGCCCCCCACTTTGCGTCTGGCCAACATTTTCAACTGCTCTAAAACATGTTTTATCACTTAGAAAATCATTGTTTTGATGAGAGAAAGAAGTTTTTGGCCTTTTTCCAGGCAAGAGGCAATAAAAATTTTCAACTGTCCTATTTTTTCATTGGAGAAAACAAAATATAATTAATTGTGTATTGTACACGTGGCATGTGTTCTGTCAAGCGAGTTGCCTAAAACTTGAATAATTTACCTATATCTGGTCGGATACTGGGAATAACAAATATGTATATTAACTTATTTAAAAACCACTGAGGCAATTACCTGTCGTCGTTCTTGTAATATTTGTTTCTGGTAACTCATCAACACAATTATTCACAATCATCACCACACTGGCAACGTTCTGTACATGGCGGTGAATTGCCTTGATGCATTTACACCGTCTTCTACATCGTTTTCAGATTTGCATCCACATTTTAAACGTTTTTGACCTGCCTCTGGTGATGTTGTTCAAAGTTGAGCCACACTGAGGGCAGACCCATTCCCAATCGTTAGGAAATGAAAGCTAGTTCAAGTATTGAATTTTAACACTGTTCCCAGCAGTGGCCAGGTTGGTAGGCAAACCTTTACATTTGTCGAAGAAAGAATTCTCTTCTTGAATGGATACTTTCTTCACTTCTGTCATACACGACTTGCATGTAACAAACGTCTCTAGTGATGATGGCATAGCATTGACATAATCTTCTTTCCAGGAATTAAGACAGTTCCTTTCCCATCATAGAAAAGTATATAGTTTTTTCCAGGTAAAACCTACAATAAAAGACATACCAGTTATAAAACGTTGTTTCACGGTTGCAACTTGGACGAGAAATCTGGGAATATCATATACTGTAGCGAGGTCTATCAGCGACTTAAATCAGATTCAAACTTAATCTTGATAACTTGACCACGCCCAGAGCATATTCTTAGCGAACCTGCATTAAGCGACTACCATCCAGGTTAATTCAGGTTCGACTGTAAAACTATCCCAAAATCTTTTTACAACTTTAACAAGGTTATAACAGGTTCTATAGTTGGCAAGGCTTAAAAGCAACTACAAAAAAACAAGGCATTTCAATAGACATGCTTACCGATGCGTGCCGCGTGGACAGCTAAGCCAGGTAACTTTCTCGCCGAATTTTACGAGCTAAAATAAATGATACAGCAAATATGAGTTACACATATCAAACTACGGGTGTTTTAAAACACTATCACAGCGAAATTAGGCAGAAAGGTTCTATAGTTGGCAAGGCGAAGCTCAAAAGCAACTACAAAAAACAAGACATTTCAATAGACGACATGCTTACCGATGCGTGCCGCGTGGACAGCTAAGCCAGGTAACCTTCTCGCCGAATTTTACGAGCTAAAATAAAACGATACAGCAAATATGAGTTACACATATCAAACTACGGGTGTTTTAAAACACTATCACAGCGAAATTAGGCAGAAATATCAAGGAACAGCCACACATAAAGCGAGCAGAAGTCAATATAAGCGGCCAGCAAATTTATTGTTCTTCACAAGCCAGAATTGATAAAGCAAGCGCTAAAGCAATTAAGACTAAGAGCTTGACCGAACACGAATAACACAGCATTTCAAACAAAATACAGCCAATATATATTTTACATTGACTTACTTCTACTTTAGCTCGGCATAGCCATTTCGAGTTTAAACTGAGCTTCTTTCTTCGTCTTCCAGATCTCGCCTTCTTGAATTTTATGATGAAATGGTGACCACATGCATGGTCAGGTCACAGTATAGAGACGACCAGTAGGGCCACTCATTTGAAATTTTGTGTGGCCGCTCATTACGCATTGGCAGCCAGTCAATTGCTTTTTCTGGCCAATAAGCAAGCTGGACTAACTTTCCTGGCCAGTAAACTGCATATTTTTTGCATAAAAAGCAGGCTACATGTTGCATCGCCGAGTGGCCCTGCTGGTCGTCTCTATACTGTGGTCAGGTGCATGGCATGGCTAAAATATGGTTTGAAATTTGCCTCGCAAATTAGCACCACACCCATGATTCCTATTGGTTAGATTTTTCCAAGCTCTGATTGGTTGGCTCATTAACTGTGGTTGGCTATACAAAAGGAACGCTATATGATGGGCTCTTTCTGCAAGCATCAATTGGCTCGAAGTCCCTTGAGGGTGGGATTTATTCTGCTAACAATACGACCCGATTTAAAATTGCCGGTCGAAATCGCATTTTTCCACCGTTGCCGGGAATTGAGTGCAAACTTATTGTTTGAGTATTGAAATTATTCTCATTTCGGATTCAAATTTCACCGAGGAATAATGAAGTCTTTTATAGTCTTGGAAAATTACAAGATGGTTTAACTTGCGATTTCGAAAAGTGGTCAAAAGGTTAAGCCTTAAACATTTAACGCCTTTACCTTTTGGCCACATTTTTAAATATATAGACAAAATGGTAAAAAAGTTAAGGGTTAGCCACTTTCTGAATTTTTAAAAGGGATAAGCCACTTTTGGAGTAAACAGCTTAGTTTCCATTTTTCCTCGACAAAAAAGTAAAGGCTATGCATGCGTGGTTGTGCGATGCATCGCACAAATTAGCATACCATGACTTACAGTGATTGTAGTGTAGTTGTCATGTGCGGTTGTGCGATGCATCGCACAAATTAACATACCATGACTTACAGTGATTGTAGTGTGGTTGTCATGTGGGGTTGTGCGATGCATCGCACAAATTAACATACCATGACTTCCAGTGATTGTAGTGTGGTTGTCATGTGCGGTTGTGCGTTGCATCGCACAAATTAACATACCATGACTTACAGTGATTGTAGTGTGGTTGTCATGTGCGGTTGTGCGATGCATCGCACAAATTAGCATACCATGACATAAGGCTCTTTTCCACTCATCGCAAAACCAACTCTAGTGCTTGCATATAATTAAAATTAACTATCGAGCATTTTGATTGGATAAAAGTACTCGCAGCGAGCTTGCGAGTCGGTTTTTGCGATGAGTGGAAAAGAGCCTTTACAGTGATTGTAGTACGTGTGGTTGTCATGTGGGGTTGTGCGATGCATCGCACAAATTAGCATACCATGACTTACAGTGATTCTATTGTAGTTGTCATGTGTGGTTGTGCGATGTATCGCACAAATTAGCATACCATAACTTACAGTGATTGTAGTGTGGTTGTCATGTGCGGTTGTGCGATGCATCGCACAAATTAGCATACCATGACTTACAGTGATTGTAATGTAGTTGTCATGTGCGGTTGTGCGATGTATCGCACAAATTAGCATACCATGACTTACAGTGATTGTAGTGTAGTTGTCATGTGTGGTTGTGCGATGCATCGCACAAATTAGCATACCATGACTTACAGTGATTGTAATGTGGTTGTCATGTGCGGTTGTGCGATGCATCGCACAAATTAGCATACCATGACTTACAGTGATTGTAATGTAGTTGTCATGTGCGGTTGTGCGATGCATCGCACAAATTAGCATACCATGACTTACAGTGATTGTAGTACGTGTGGTTGTCTTGTGCAGTTGTGCGATGCATCGCACAAATTAGCATACCATAACTTACAGTGACTGTAGTGTAGTTGTCATGTTAGGGCCTAAGTTGCATTTTTCGCAACTGCTCCTGGCTAGGTCTAAAATGTATATAATTTTCGTTCGAGTATTCCATCTACAAACACCTTCTACTATTAGCCCTATCGAACGAGATGCCAAGAAAAAATCTTGAGAAAAAAGTTAAGGCCTCAGTCTATATAATAATAATCTAATATCTTGGGCAAAGCACAATTCACGGTTTTTTATTCACAACAAGAATGCAACACAACGTGTGTTTAGCTTCAGGAGAAATAAAAATAGTTTGTTGAAGTTTATTGTTCACGTAAAATATATGCCCATAAATTAACAATGAATATGTTCCAGTTTATAAAATAGCTCAGTTATTTGTTTTGGACCAGTGGGTTTGCCACACGATTTACTTATGCGCAAAATGTTATTCCAGTTACATGTATTGAGCTCATTGTTAAGTACAAGTCACTGATCTGAAAAGTTGAGAGAATAATAGTCCAGTTATATGTGGAGCTCACTGCTGCCGAATACTTCCAACACTGACCTAATGTGATAACTAGACTGAGCAATAAAGTTCGGTATGAACCTACCAATAGCGAGTTTCACTATGTACTGTCGATTATCAGTGAGAAAATAATGTTACATGCAATAGTCTTAAGTCTGTAGAATCCCGAAGCAGCGCCCCCCCCCCTACTTTCGGTTTTATCCGCTGTTGGTACCGCAACTTTCGGGGGGGGGGAGAGGGGATAATTTCGGGTGTTGAAATATGTCAATATACTGTGGAGTATTCATCCTTGTACCTTCCTATTTCCCATACTCAATTTGCTCTATTTTCCCTTATGCCATTGCCACTGTCTTTTAAAACAAACAGGTAGTTTCAACTCGAACGTGTGGTGTCAGTGTAGGTAGCGGAGCTTCGGGTTTTTAGAATCAATCTACCATTTTTCAGGTAGATTGGTCCTAAAGACCCGAAGTTTAAAATAGTTTCAACTACATCTCTCAATTCTAATAATTGCCAACCCAACCCAATACTAAGCATTGTTTTCTCACTCTCATAACTGTCGGATAGTTGCTTCCTACTTTGCTGCTCAATCCAGTCTCATTTATAGATCAGGATCCTTATTCGGTTTTCGCTTTCTTCGCGTTGTCCTCGACTTCGTCCGCTTCGACTTCGGCTTTTCGTTTCGCTTTATGTTGAAAGTTCTTGCGACTGTTTAATAATACAATAATGGCGGTCATATTGTCACATCCAGTGCCGTCTCCTGATGTGTCGCTTGATAAACATCTGTCAAATAACTAAAAACAAAAATAAAGATATCCTCAATCTAGCATTGAATTCGTTTACTTAAAGTGATACTAACCCCCAAAATTATTTTTGTATATGTGTAATATTTGTATCATTCTAATAGGAAATGTAATATATCTTTATAATAAAAATCCTCATCTTGATAAACGTTTTCACTTTCAAAGTTACCGGATATGATGTCATTAAATTTAGCATAAAAAACGAAGGAAAACTAATTTACAATTCACCTAATGACATCATATCCGGTAACTTTGACAGTGAAAAACCATCTTTTGGACCACAGGGCCTGATTTAAAATCCTCTGGTCCCCCTCTGCCTCCGACGACATGGCCTGATTTAAATCCTCTGGTCTCCCCATTGTCTCCGACGACATGGCCTGATTTCAAATCTTTTGGTCCCCCCTATGCCTTTGACAAAAAATTTTCAACTGCCCTAAAACATGTTTTTATCACTTGAAAAGCATTGTTTTGATGAAAGAAAGAGGTTTTGGCCTTTTTCCAAACGTTTGGGGGTAGTTTGGAGCAAGATGGGAACTATTGAAAAATAAGTCGAAAACCAAAGGGCGGACCCAGGCACAGTATGCCTTTAGGCCGCCCTTTGCATTTGATCAAAATGTTCACTTTCTTCAAACATTGATTTGAAGAAAGAGAACGCTTTTGAGCATCTCCCAAATGTTTGGAGTAGTATGAGGCGAAGTTTGAAACATAAGTCAAAATGAAATGGGCCGAGAAACACAGTATGCCTTTGGTCACCCCTTCACATTTGACCAAAATTTTCAAATGGACAGATTGACAGAATAAAGGTAAAAAAAGATAACTACCTCTTCGCAAATGTTTGATAATGAAACGCTATCCGAGTCACTTTGTTTTTTCAATCTCTCTGAAACAAAATCTACAACTTCTTGACTTGTCAAAACATTCCTAAAAAGGCCAAAGAAATCACATTTAATCAACTTCTAACCTATTTCCAATGTATACTTGATAGTATTTTTGGATTGTATATTTGATTGTAAATTGTATATGTAATAATGGCCACACAAGTTTTGTAAAACTTTAGGCTACTTACCAAATTCCATCACATGCTAACACAACGAACTTATCTGCCCTATGAATAAAAGAGAATATATGGTTAAAACGGAATGTGCCGATTTCTTTTTTGGTATTTGAGATGGAGTTTGGTGCGTGTCGCAGATAATGTGTTTGAACCAAAAACAAAACTAAAGGGCATTCAGAAATTATGCCATACTTATGCATTCTGTTCTCTTCAGCCCGGGAAAACGACACAAACTTTGGAAATTACTCATCCAATTTTCATCCAAATTGAACCAAAATTTCATCGATTTGTCCTTGGCCGATGACTATTAGCTCTACAAATTTCCGTGTTGAAATGTTTGGCGTTTTTTGAGTTATCGTGCTCACAGACCAACACACAAACGATCCAAGGTGAAAATACCGGGTGGCGCAAAAAAAGTACGACTATTTGATTTAGTGTAACTTAAAAACTAACAGAGCTTTTACACTTAAACAAGTTTTGTTGCATTCGGCGATGTCTAACTTAAATTTTGATATATGCCAGGTGCATTTTCATGTATTATTGACCGAGATAGCTGCGTTTGAACTTGAGTGAACATTTTTGGAACTATAGAGAATTAGCTAAAAACTAATTGATAACCGCTACCATTTTATCGTAAGTATTATTTCAATGAAGTGAAGTTGAAGTTAGAAATGTTTCTTGAATAGATATGCTCTTTTATTCTAACAATTGGCCTTCTAACTTCAACTTCACTTCATTGAAACGAATACTTACGTAAAATGCTAATGGTTATCAAATTATTTAATAGGCCATTTTTAACTAATTCTCGACACTTCCAAAATGGCATATATCATATAAACATAAGTGTTATATAGAGTTTTATGCCACTGAGAAAAATCGTATTTAAACACACGTAAAAAATACGATATTTTTACGTGTGAAAATATCATTTTTGCAAGCCAATCAAAAACCTATTACTATTTGTGTACTATTTACATATTTGTTTTGAGTTTCTATATGAATTGTCGTTTGTTTATAATTTGTTTATAAAATAAACAGAATAGTACATGGTTGCTTGGAAATATGGCATTTATTTCTCGTGTTGAAGAGAATATTGCTCACTCGTTCGCTACGCTCACTCGTGAGCAATATTCTCTTCAACACTCGAAATAAATTCCACATTTCCGCGCAACCATGTAATATTCTCTATATATCACATGCACATGGCATATCACAATTTAAGTTACGCATCGCTGAATGCAAAGAAACTTGTTTTAGTGTAATAGCTCTTTTATTTTTTAAGTTATACTAAATCAAACAGTCGTACTTTTTTTTGCGCCACCCTGTATGACCTCGAGGCGGAGTAGCAAGTATTAGAAGTAAATGTTACCAAGTGTACGCATAGTCCCTATAACAGTGTCTGGAAACGCATCTAAAGCTTTTGTTCTATGTTTTTGTTCATGTTTGTGCACCTTCACGCTCAGTAAACACATTGTTCTCTTAGCATAATGAAGGAAGCAGCCAATAAACTCCGTGCAGCTGATATTAACATTTGTAAAACAAAGAAAAGGTGCACTCTCAGTACACCCTCAACATCAACCCACGGACATGGCTATAAACTTTCAAGTTTGCCGCGTTTCCAGACACTGTATTATAGGGACTATGGTGTACGTTACTCGTGCAAACGTTACATGTATGTTTCATATAAGACCAAGTGTTTGGTGTAAAACTAAGACACAAGGCCCACTTAGAAACATTTTTATCTACCACATCAAGCATAAACATAACTGATCATTAAAAAGACCAGAGTCACTACGATGTGGATATATAATAATATTAAAGACTGTGTTCTTCCATAACCAGAACATTGGAGTGCATTGTGGCTTAACAAAAACATGGGGGAAAGGTTAAGACATGCGCAAGAGTCTTCCTTTGACGAATAAAATCATCTGGTGCTAGAAAATTTGCAATAGGTGGCATTTCGGCTTGACTAGGTACAGATTATCCGTCCGGCGGATTACCTGTCTTAGCTGAACACAAACTACACGCGTAAAAACGCACAAATTGTAACAAGTCTGCAAACAAGTTGTTACAAATCTGTTCACAAGCTGTCAACAAGTTGTCTTCGCACTGCTTGTTCCCAGTTGTTGTAACAAGTTTGGAACAAGCTGTTAACAACTTGTAACACGCTTGATGGCATTATCAGACTTGTTACAAGGTTGTTCTAACAGGTCTGTCACAGCCATGATACAACAAGAATGTTACAAGGTTGACAACTCAAGGTTGTAACAATATTGTTATATCAAGCATGTAACGGACTTGTTGGAACAACTTTGTAACAAGTCTGATAATACCATCAAGCTTGTTACAATTTGTTAACAAGTTGTTCCATACTTGTTGACAACTTGGGACAAGCAGTGCGAAGACAACTTGTTGACGGCTTGTTGGCAGACTTGTTACAAGATGTGAGATTTTTGCGTGTGTAGCTAGAATTGCTCAATCTATATATATTTTTGACAATGGTTCTGGAACAAATCATACCTGATATTTTCCTATTGCCACCCCAGAAGCCCCCCCCCCCAAAAAAAATAAAGATCAGAGTGGGAAAACGTGCTGTAATACGAAGGTGTCAGATCCTTCGCTGCCTGAAATGCAAAATGAACGAAATGATCTGGTCAATGAGCATGTCAAATCTTCATCAGAACGTAGGAAATGCCATTTCAGAGACATTTTCATTTTCCGAAAGAGCGTAGCCTGGGCATCCCTAAAGTTTGTCTAGCCACCCAACCACACCAATCTCCGGCGCCACTGGTATAAATCAGGTAATTTATATGATAATTGTAGGCATTGTCACTCACTCAGTAATTTCGGCTTCTTTCACATCTGGGAAGGCCGTAATCTGTTGTTCATCTGCTCCGAGATCGCTCTTCCCCTTGTACCTGTGGTCACCTATACACAATGAGATTGAATACGGTTAACAGTAGTAATAAATGAACATTATAGCATTATGGTCGGCCAATTTCCTTGTGAATTGGTGGAAGTTTAACAGTAGTAATAAATGAACATTATAGCATTATGGTCGGCCAATTTCCTTGTGAATTGGTGGAAGTTTAACAGTAGTAATAAATGAACATTATAGCATTATGGTCGGCCAATTTCCTTGTGAATTGGTGGAAGTTTAACAGTAGTAATAAATGAACATTATAGCATTATGGTCGGCCAATTTCCTTGTGAATTGGTGGGAGTTTAACAGTAGTAATAAATGAACATTATAGCATTATGGTCGGCCAATTTCCTTGTGAATTGGTGGAAGTTTAACAGTAGTAATACATGAACATTATAGCATTATGGTCGGCCAATTTCCTTGTGAATTGGTGGAAGTTTAACAGTAGTAATAAGTGAACATTATAGCATTATGGTCGGCCAATTTCCTTATGAATTGGTGGAAGTTTAACAGTAGTAATACATGAACATTATAGCATTATGGTCGGCCAATTTCCTTGTGAATTGGTGGAAGTTTAACAGTAGTAATACATGAACATTATAGCATTATGGTCGGCCAATTTCCTTGTGAATTGGTGGAAGTTTAACAGTAGTAATACATGAACATTATAGCATTATGGTCGTCCAATTTCCTTGTGAATTGGTGGAAGTTTAACAGTAGTAATAAATGAACATTATAGCATTATGGTCGGCCAATTTCCTTGTGAATTGGTGGAAGTTTAACAGTAGTAATAAGTGAACATTATAGCATTATGGTCGGCCAATTTCCTTGTGAATTGGTGGAAGTTTAACAGTAGTAATACATGAACATTATAGCATTATGGTCGGCCAATTTCCTTGTGAATTGGTGGAAGTTTAACAGTAGTAATAAATGAACATTATAGCATTATGGTCGGCCAATTTCCTTATGAATTGGTGGAAGTTTAACAGTAGTAATAAATGAACATTATAGCATTATGGTCGGCCAATTTCCTTGTGAATTGGTGGAAGTTTAACAGTAGTAATAAATGAACATTATAGCATTATGGTCGGCCAATTTCCTTGTGAATTGGTGGAAGTTTAACAGTAGTAATAAATGAACATTATAGCATTATGGTCGGCCAATTTCCTTGTGAATTGGTGGAAGTTTAACAGTAGTAATAAATGAACATTATAGCATTATGGTCGGCCAATTTCTTTGTGAATTGGTGGAAGTTTAACAGTAGTAATACATGAACATTATAGCATTATGGTCGGCCAATTTCCTTGTGAATTGGTGGAAGTTTAACAGTAGTAATAAATGAACATTATAGCATTATGGTCGGCCAATTTCCTTGTAAATTGGTGGAAGTTTAACAGTAGTAATAAATGAAGTATACTTTCTATCTATTAAACTGCCTAGTTCATTTGGGGTTTTAATATTCTATTATAATTTTGAAAAATTCCTAAAATTCCTATATTTTTTCTGCTGACCTAAAACCTTTCTGGTACCAATGGTCCGCTATTTCATTCCACTCATGCACTCACCTATAGCTCTAGAAAGATTTAATCCCCCATTGACTCTTCCTTCAGCCGTAACTTTCCCTCCAGCATTCTCTATTCGCTTTAATTCCTTATCATCATCGGGTTTATGATCTACTGACATGTCGATAGCTACGCCGTTCCGACACAAAACACAGCGAGAATCTCCGACATTCGCAACGACAAGTTTGTCTTTTCTTAGTAAAGCTACGATCGCTGTAGTGCCGCTGTCATATCCAACCTACAAGAGATCGATAGAAGACTTAACCGCATACGATTCGGTGGTTGAGAAGGATAAAATTACCTGAAAAATACAATAAGAACTTGGACGTTTCGAACGAAGCCCTTCATTTGACGACGTCTAACTTCCAGACGAAGGGCATTCGCTCGAAACGTCGAAGTTCTTGTTGCATTTTTCAGGTAGATTGATCCTACTAAACCGCCTACCTACACTGGCACCGCACCTTCGCTATAAATTTAGATGATGATTACAGCCTCCACTGTGCTAGGTACATTTCGTTACTTTGTTAAAAACTTAGTTTTCTATCAATTTATGGCTAGATAGTTATGTTGTAGTATTTAATTAACTAATTAGCTCATTAGTCAATTAACTAACTAATTAATTAATGAATCAGTTAAATAATTAATCATATAGTTTAATTTTTTGTAAATAAATAACTCTTTATTTTTGGAGGCAATAAAGATACAAACTGATCGGCTGACAGACAGATTGACGGACGGACACTACTTGCATAAACAAATATTAATAAATATGTCAGGTGATATTTCTACCTCATCTCCCTCATGCCATTGTGTTTCATGTTCTTCTTCATCTTCATCTTCATCTTCATCTTCCTCATCATCTTCACTGTCATCATCATCGTCATCGTCATCGTCATCTTCCTAGAGAGATTTTGTCTTTAGAGATACATGCCTGACTCCGAGAGAAAGAACTTACTGAAATGAAACATCTTAGAAAAGTGTAGAGCTCTCTATAAGAGCTACAAAACGGTCTTTGGACTAAACGGTGTAGATTTTAATGAGGTTTTTGAATATAAGAAATCTCAGAAAACAAGAGCAAATCACAAATACTCCTTACACACAAAATTATCAAAATTCAATTGTTAGAAGTATTCATTTTTTGTTAGAATAATAAGTGCATGGAATACCTTGCCTCAAAATGTCGTTAGGTGCAGATTGGGTGCGGATTGCGTGTAGATTGGGAATACGTCAACGCATACCTCAACGCACACCTCGACGCAGACCTCGACATAGTGCTGTGCACCGGAGTACCGGAGGCCGGAGTTCGGCCGGAGCTCCGGCGTTTTTTGTCTGCCGGAGCCGGAGTTTGCTGTGCTTTCTCTCAGCTCCGGCTGGAGAGTCAGAATGACTTTGATTCTTTGAATTTGTTGAAAGTGCATTAATCTGAAGTCGTATCTGTTGTCTCAAACGGCAACATTGCAACAAGTCATTATTGCATGCGTCTGTGATCTTATCACAGGAAAGTTGTAATACAATCGCAAGCTTGTATGTCTTGTATAAATTATGAAATATCTATTTTTAAACGAATCAGTATCAACTTTTTGATACTGACAGATTATTGCATTGCGTGCGAACGATTTACGATTGCTCTGTTGAGAACATTGGCATTCAGGCATTGCACACTGTCAAAATCATTCATTAAAATCAAGGCTGGTTTTCATAGTGGCATAGATATTTTTTGCTTGGTACTTTGAAAAAACCTGTCCAGATCCATCTACGAAAAATTAAATACTCGCAGTGATAAGTGTGTATAGGCTTGCACAAGACAAGAAGCAGTCGCTTAAACTCACAAACGCAAAGTCAATGTGGTTAAAACTTTTTATAATTAAAATTGTTGACAATTGCAAACGCAGCGTCGTAGCGTCTGATAAAATTCTCAGGCTGACAATCATAAATTAGAACGCGCTCTCGCGCCATGCAGACGACATGCTATGACGACAGTCATAAGTGTTAAAATCAAAAACAAAGATAGTGCTTCCACTTTGCAATTCGAAATTTCCATTAAATTTCGAATTTTCACGAATTTGCCGGAGCTGGAAGTTTTCTGCCGGAGCCGGAGTTTTTTTTCCCGGAGCCGGAGTTTTTTTGGCCGGAGCCGGAGCCGGAGGTGAAAAACCGGAGTTTGCCCAGCACTACCTCGACACAGACCTCAACGCATACCTCAACGCACACCTCAACGCACACCTCAACGCAAACCTCAGCGCAAACCTCAACGCAGACCTCAACGCAGACCTCAACGCAGACCTCAACGCAGACCTCAACGCAGACCTCAACGCAGACCTCAACGCAGACCTCAACGCATACCTCAACACAGACCTCAACACAGACCTCAACGCAGACCTCAACGCAGACCTCAACGCAGACCTCAACGCAGACCTCAACGCAGACCTCAACACAGACCCCAAAGCATAGCTCAACACAGACCTCAAATTAAGCATACCTCAACGCATACCTCAACGCATCCCTCAACGCATACCTCAACGCATACCTCAACGCATACCTCAAAGAAGACCTCAACGCATACCTCAATACAGACCTCAACACAGACCTCATCGCAGACCTCAACGCATACCTCAACGTATACCTCAACATAGACCTCAAGGCAGACCTCAACGCAGATCTCAAAGCATACCTCAACGCAGATCTCAAAGCATACCTCAACGCAGATCTCAAAGCATACCTCAACGCAGATCTCAAAGCATACCTCAACGCAGACCTCAACGCATACCTCAACACAGATCTCAACGCATACCTCAACGTATACCTCAACATAGACCTCAACATAGACCTCAAGGCAGACCTCAACACAGACCTCAACACAGACCTCAACACAGACCTCAAGGCAGACCTCAACACAGACCTCAACGCAGATCTCAACACAGACCTCAAAGCATACCTCAACGCATACCTCAACGCATATCTCAACGCAGACCTCAACGCATACCTCAACGCAGACCTCAACGCATACCTCAAAGTAGACCTCAACGCATACCTCAACACAGACCTCAACACAGACCTCAACGCATACCCCGACGCATACCACAACGCATACATCGAAGCAGACCTCAACATAGACCTCAAGGCAGACCTCAACGCAGATCTCAAAGCATACCTCAACGCAGATCTCAAAGCATACCTCAACGCAGATCTCAAAGCATACCTCAACGCAGACCTCAACGCAGACCTCAACGCATACCTCAAAGTAGACCTCAACGCATACCTCAACACAGACCTCAACGCATACCCCGACGCATACCACAACGCATACATCGAAGCAGACCTCGAAGCAGACCTCAACGCAGACCTCAACGCATACCTCAACGCAGACCTCAACGCATACCTCAACGCAGACCTCGACGCATACCTCAACGCAGACCTCAACGCAGATCTCAACACAGACCTCAACACTCAACGTATACCTCAACACAGACCTCAACGCATACCTCAAAGAATACCTCAACACAGACCGCAACACAGACCGCAACACAGACCTCAACACATACCTCAACACATACCTCAACATAGACCTCAACACATACCTCAACGCATACCTCAACACAGACCTCAAAGCTCTGAGTGCTTCTAGTTTGTTTTTATTTACCTCATCATTCTCCTCATCCTTTGCTTCTTGTGTTTCCTCCCCGTTCACGTCTTCATCTTGTGTTTTTTGAACTTCATCAGAGGATTTTGAAATTTCATCAGAGGATTTTGAAATTTCATCAGAGGACCTCGCTTTAACGGCAGGTTTTTCATCCTTGGCAATTTCTTTTTCTTCTTTGTCGTGGTTTTTATTGGCGGAGACTTTTACGTTTTCACTTGATCCACCTTCTTCTGGAAATCAGAAACATTAAGCCGGTTACAGACAAGCAAGTTTTCTATGACAAGTTTTCATATGGCAAATTATATTCGCCAATTGCACGTCGTGTGTACGGACAACAAATTTTCTAATAGAACAATATATTGCTGACCAACCGTATCTAAGTGTTAAAATTACTTTGACTAATTTTCTTTGTCGACCCATACAGATGAGCAAAATTTGTACTTTGCCATTTTTTTCTATGACAAGTACACTTGGCAAAGTTGCGTATATAGACAAGCAAATCAAACTTGCCATATGTAAACTTGTCATAGAAAACTTGCTTGTCTGTAATCAGCTTTAGAGATGGTATCGCTCTTATGATAGGAACATAACAGAATCATGCAGTAGCGGACATAAGCGCACAAGCCCGATTCTTTCCAGTGGACTCAGGGATGGGTTTACTGCGGGGTGCAGGGGGGTGTGCACACCTCGTATGCTTGGCCAAGGGGGGTGCAAGAGGGGTACCAGTTTACATATCAAATGGAATGCACCCCTTTCTTGTACGCCATCACTTTACAAAATAGTGGGGCTGTGAATTTGGTTTGCAAACATATTCCTACCTGTCTGTTACTATAAATTTCAATTCTCAAACAACTTAAGAATAGGGTACCATGATTTGATGGTGGATAATATTACTACGACATACTTAATCAGCTCACTCGCTATAATTGTTCAAATACAATTAAAAAGACATTAGAGAAATTATGCACATTCTTACTAAAATCTGCCTAACCCAAGATGAATTTGCTTGTCAAGGAGGAAAAATTGCCACATGTCTTGCTAATATACCGTTTTTTCCCCATCCTTTTCAGGTAGTTTTGGTGAAAACTGGGGGTCTACCACGGTATCTCAAGGAAGAACTAGCACGAGTACAAAAGAGGAGCCTACAAATCATTGGACTTCCCTATAACTACCTGCCAAGTCTTGAAGAGAGAAGAGATTAAGTTTTAACCAAGGAACTGAGTAAATGAACTTCACATCCAGACATACAATCTTAGAAATAATAAACAATTACCTTTCTCAGGAACCGAATGATATAAAAATATTTTTATTCCACGAGCAGTACACCAGAGTACATACTAGGCATAGTTTTAATACAGTAGAATTTTATATGTACATATTATCGTAGATTTTTTCTTTAACATTCACTTTTTTAGGATTGAACACTTGTAAAAATATTATATTTCACAAAATTGTAAATCCATTGTATTTTTAAATTGAAGATGGATATATAAACCTATTATTATTATTACTTATAAAAAATAAATTACCTTGCTTTTCTTCTTTGTCGTTATTCGCTTCATCTTCGTCATCTTCATCAACACTGTTAATATGATATCCTCCCTAGGAAGTTAGTTATTTATATCCAGTGTAGGTAAATGCCATTTATAAAATAACATGTATATAACGCGTGCTCTGATTGGTCGAAACCCGTGTTTGGATCAGGCCATCCAAACACGGAAGACTATCGTGTTGTTGTTATTTTATAAAACAATTACTTTATGGTTTCCGTGTTTGGATGGCCTGATCCAAACACTTGGGAATGTTGCGAGAGTTAAGAAAAGCTCGCAAAATCACTCGCCTTCGGCTCGAGATTTCGCGTGTTTTTCTTAACTCTCGCAACATTGCCGCGTGTTTGGATCAGGCCATCCAAACACGGAAACCATAAAGTAATTGTATATTCTCTGTACATGCTCTTAGGTGAAACGTCGTGGTAAATACAACATAAAAAGGTAGACTTGCTACAAGTCGATTCGAATTTTTTAGACGCGCGGTAAAGCCAGACGCACAGTTAAGCCCAATTTTCTTAAAGCGCGAGTCGGAAATTGGCTACCCAGTGCGTAGTAACCCAGTGATTATACTTTAGAACAATTTTTAACGTGAGTCAACTTGTAGCAAGTCTGCATAAAAGGGTCTAGTACTCTGCTGAACTATAGTAGAACTGATATCAAATCTATTAACTCACTAGCTTGCAATGCGCCCAGAGGCGCCCTACTTTTAACTATTTTACTCTGTCTAACACCAGACGATTTTACTCGTCGGTTGTAGGGTACTGCTAGTTAATTGTTAGGATAATCTATCTGCTAGTGTCTCTTGTTAATGATGAAGATAATCTTTAATTAGGTGGCCAGATCACTTATTCAGTGATTTTCATCTGGGACCTTGGACCTTGGGCAGAAAACTGGCTTCATCTGGGACCATAGCTTGCAATGCGCCCAGATGCGCCCTACTTTACTCTGTCTAACACCAGACGATTTTACTCGTCAGTGGGTAGGTTACTGCCAGATCATAGGTTAATATAATTATGTTACTTAACTGAACATTAAATGTATTAAATGTATGTTTCATATAAGACCAAGTGTTTGATGTAAAACTGCAACACGAGGCCCACTTAGAAACATTTTATCTACCACACATTTTAAACATAACTGATCATTAAAAAGACCAGAGTCATTGAACAATGTGGCATTTCAAACTTTGTTTAAACATTAAGGCCGATACAATATAATCCTGAAAGGCGTTTTATACTGCTGAAGGCACGATTATAACATACAGTACAACCTTTGGGTGTATAGCATAGATTTTCTATCTTTCTGCCACACTGACTAAGTAACCAACCAACTGACTAAGTAACAGACGGGCTGAAGCCAGTTTTCCACCAGCCAAATATTTTTGCACAAAGCGAAGCAAAAATATATCAGAATTTGATTGGTTAACGTTCTCACTGCCAAAAAATTTTTCGCTTCACATCGCGCGGTGAATAAATTCCCAGTATTTTCAATAAAAGGGGTTACCGGCAGGTTTATCACCGCCTATTAGGTCTTTCACGGCCACCTATTTCTTTGTTTATTTGCAAAATCTATATTTGTCTTTCTTGTGGACATTTGAGCACAGATGCCTATTCTTGAAATTCAGCCTGCTATTACAATAATTATTGAAAACACTGAATTCCCCTAGGTGAAAACCGGCTTGATTGAGAAACGAGTGATCGACGAATGAAATCTCAATATTATCACATTTTACACACCTCTTTCAATTTTGACATCAGTTCATTCATGGGCAGCTCAGCCTCTTGTCTCAAGGCATCAATCTCACTATCATTGGCTTGTGTATCATTCAAACCTGCCATCTCACGAAGTTTGGTCATAACCTTAACAATAAGATATGAAAACAATTATAAATAACTTTTGCTATTAGCTCCTCGTAGCTTTAGCAATACATGTAATCATTTTTCGCCATGCTAATAAAGCAATTATGTATCGGGATCATCAGTTTGGCCTAACTAGCGAGCAACTTCTGACAAGTCTGATTTTTGTGTAAACAAAGACTATTCAATTCAATTTATTTACCACACTTCATTCAGTTAATTTACATTGATTATTGTAATAAAATTTAAGTATACAGTCGAACCTGTATTAAGCGGTCATCCTCGGGGATTTCGCAAGTGACCGCTTAATACAGGTCTTGTAGAAAATCACCACACGGCTTAAATATAACATTTAATATAACTAAATTTGAACTGAACAGTAATACATTTAAATACACATACCAATACGTCCACACGAACTGAAAATACTGTTGACACTTTCAGTGATTACGGAAGTTCGAGTAATGAGATAAACAAAACTTAAAGACTTTGACATGCATGTTGCCGAATAAAGATTTAATTATATATTGTATTATGTTTGCTGTAGTTACTTCTCACTGACCGTTTAACACAGTTTCAAAACAATGAAAAATTAAGTTTGGGACTGTGGAAAAGGTGACCGCGTCCGCTTAATAGAGGTGACCGTTCAATAAAGGTCACTTAAATAGCATTTATATTATGAAATTTTCGGGACTTTGCCACATGACCGCTTAACAACGGGTGACCGCTTAATACGGTGCCGCTTAATACAGGTTCGACTGTATCTATATTTATGTATGTTAAATTAAAAGGAAAGGGAGTGGTGAGAAGACCTCAGGAAGTCAAAGACTTGTATTAAGAGGCCATCTCATTGTTGTTGACTAGAGACAACACTATGACTCAGACTGAAACTATTTCAAGTACGTGGGCACTCATACACACCTCTTCAGAAATCAACTGTTGGTCAAACTGCAGGAAGCCATTCATGAGACAGTCCTTTAGGTTGCCATCCTTAAATTCATCTGTCGTCTTTAAGAAACTAGGCAGGTTCTCCGCAGTGTAACTCGCCACTTCTGATCCTGTAATGTGTCAAATTGTTTCCTACAGTCCATCTAGGGTTAAGCTCAACAATGTATTACTTTAAGTGTTATTTTCCCAGCCACTTTCACAGTGTGACGATACTCTTGCAGGTTACCTTAACTTAACTAACGTTACTGATACTGGATAGATTTATCAGTTCTGTCTTAACCTATTAATGTGCAAGACCCTTCTCTTGACAAGTAAAATCGTCTGGCATTAGACAGAGTAAAATAACAAAGTAGGGTCGCGCATTTGGCCGCATTGTGGCTCAATGACTTAACAAGACGCATTGGCAGATAGTTTTGTTAACCCATTAATGTGCAAGACCCTTCCCTTACAAGTAAGATTGTCTGGCGTTAGACAGAGTAAAATAGTCTGGCGTTAGACAGAGTAACATAACAAAGTTGGGCACATTGCGCCTCAATGGGTTAACTGTATTACTAAATGTTCCATATTGGTGAATTGTCCATATGGGTGAATTGTCCATATGGGTGATATGTCCATATGGATGAATTGTCCATATGAGCGAATTGCCCAAATTCAGGTAGATATTTGCAAATTCACAAGACCCCTAACAGATCTATCTATGTACAGTATGTATGTGGCTCAAAATATACCTCCATGACCATCATAGACAGCGAACAGTGACAAATCATCATCATAGTCTAAAATACAGCTGTGAGCATCCTAATAAACAAAATTTTAACCCATCATTTTCAGGATCGGATCAAGATCGGATCAAGATTGGATCAGGATTGGATCAGGATCGGATCAGGAATGGATCAGGATTCGGGTCAGGATCGGAAATTTGGATCGGATCACAATCGGATCAGGATCGGATCAGGCAAATTAGCATATTCTATAGAATATTCTAATTTGTCTGATGCATCAGACTACCTCCATATAATATGCTAATTTCTTTGATGAATCAGACTACCACTATAGAATATGCTAATTTGTCTGATGCATCAGACCAACCATAGCAACCAGACCCGAGGCAGATGGTCTTGTTAACCCATTAGTACCCGATACTTTTCCCTTGGGTAAAATTGCCTGACATTAGACAGAGTTAAATAACAAAGCAAGGCAGATTGTGGTGCATCAAAAATTACAACTTAAAGCATGTTCATATGGGTTGGCCCAGTAACCCAAGCTGGCTTGCAAGCAGGGTTCAAATTAACAGTGTGCACTGTGCACATTGTTTTGGTCCAAATAGTGAAAATTGCATGTCACTTTTCGAAACGATGGAGGACCATTAAATCATCCATTCATGTTTACAGTTAACACAGTGCCAATATATTGTCGTATGATTTATAAAAGGTGCTTTTTCATTCATTCTAGCAAATGTATTCACAGACTGGAAGGTGCCATTTTTTGGCCGCCATAATAGATTACAAACATATTAAGGTGGCTCGATATAGTAATCACAAAAACCTTATTCAAGAATCGCGAAAACAAAACTTCATACTATATGAACAAATCCGTGTGACCATTTGTGCGCGCAGGAATATTAACGAAAAAACTTACATGCGCGTGTTATATACCGTTTCATGTCAATTGCTGACGTCATTAAAAAATTCCAATTTTGAAAAACAATGCGCTATATCTCATTATTTTGTCCGGTGACCTATGTTCAAATTTTGCATGCTGTATTGCACAGCAAAAATCTTTCCTTGTACCAAAAATACAAAAATTCTGTAATGCCACAAAAAATTTATCGAAGAAAACGACATTTTTGCCTTTTTCAAAAAAATGGCATTACAGAATTTTTTTATATTTTGCTTATTGTTAGTCTGTCTTGCAAGTAAAGCCTAAATATAACATTATTGCAGTTAATGAGCAGTTGTTTCTCTAATTAAGTGCTTAATATAATCATGGTCATTCATGAAGCAATTTTATAACAATTTAGAGCAACATTTTGTTGGAAAAAAGTTGCACGTCGTTTTCTCTCAACTAATTCAAACCCTGCTAGTGCTTGCAAGTGTTTAGATCCATCTCATATATTGTTTTTTGTATATTTTAGGGATTTGATTCACATAAGAACCAGGCCAGCCCACTTGAGAAAGGCCAGATCCCGGCTTCCCTGACTCAAGTGAATGCTGATTAACCCATTAACTGGCAGTACCCTGCCACTGACAAATCATCGGGCATTAGACAGAGTAAAATTCGAAAGTAGGGTGCATTGCAAGTTAATGGGTTAATCTGGCAAACCGGCTGGAAATTGTGTTGCAGTGTGCTGAAATTTCTTGCTAGCCTGCAAATTGCCACTAGGCTAGGCTGCCTCTGTGAAGCAAACGACAACTGAAGTACTGAACGAGCAAAGCAACCCCTTGTTATTTTCTGTCTAACACCAGCTTATCGTATGACACAACAGTGCAGCAAATGATGGTCAACCAGCAGTTTATCAGTTTAATATCAGAGCTTATAGGAAACAGTGTTTTGAGGAAATACTTTTCATTATATGTAATACAATTGAGAGATGTAGATTAATTTGCTTGTTCCTATAAGTGGATAAAACAGTCTCTAATTGATCACCATCTGCCGCCTTGTGACACTAAATATTAAATTATACACATTTATAGATAAATACTAAAATAACTGAATGAAATTCGCCAATATTTATAATACTAACGGACTAACCTCCATTGAAACTCGCCAGCCTTGCATTTCTGAGCCACCGCATGAAAGCTTACCATTAGTTTTATCAAAAGATTGTTTCTCAGTCACAGGTTTTGCCAAATAAGCTCCCATATTTTATAGAAAAACAACGGTTTATGTACAAAACTTAAAATTTTACACTCAAGAAGAATATGCCATGTGCCAATGTGCCATCAAGCTGAAACCAGGGGGGAGGGGGAGGAGCTACGAAGTAAAATTGCGCCCCGGGGGGGAATAGAAAAAATTGGAAGTATGAAGTATGCTGTATATGTTTATAGTGAACCCAAAAATTAAAGATGGCGGCATTTGGGGTGTAGGAATTCAATTTTATATTTTAAATATTTATCAAACTAGTTATTTCTGTGTTTTTGCTGGCACAGTCGCATGTGGGAGGAGTGCTTCCAATTTGTCTCTATCAAACACAACAGGTTTTTTTCTCGGGCTCTCAGATTTCCTGTCGTTTTAACCGATTTAACGGCTATTTATAACACTGCACCAAAAAGGAAGACCCTTACTGGACCAGTCTACAGAAAGTTATAATGTCTAATTAGTATCGATAATGCAAAAACCGGCTAGCTAGCAGAAAAAAATCATCGATATGTTCGTCGAATCGTTTTCGCATCATTTCAAATTACAATCCATTGCCTTTTTAATTTGAAACAATTTTGATTTAACCCAATATATTGTAATATACGAAAAACTCGTGTTTTGTACCACGCTTTTAATTGCCTCGGTTAAAATTAGAGTTGGTTGCTTAACGTTTCAAGCGTGTAATTAATTGTGATGGTTAATTAGTGAATGATACCACCAACTGTTAGGCTGTATTGGTGACACAGTGGTCAGTGCATATGCCTTCACAGGGGTTGGAATCCTGCAGTTTGCAATTATCTGATTATCATTCCGCCTAAACTGCATGTAAGAAGAATGCTTCCAGTTTGGCTTTACAAATATCGCAGGTTTTCTCGGATACTCTGGTTTCCTCGTGACACGAGGCTCCTGTAGTAATACCACTGGAACGATAAGAGATTGAGCTCTACGGGAGATTCTATATAGAGAATACCGCATGGGCAGATTGAGCTGATAGTGCTATCCAGTATAAATAGAGTTAGTTTACTTTAGTCTTTACGCTTCCCCGATGCTGTCAGATTCCCCATCTCCAACTGTGTTTGTGAATGATTGCTAGCTTTACTCCACATCACACGTTGTCAGGAAACTCTCTCTCTCTTTTCCGTCTATGATAGAGTCCCCCCAATGACAAGGCAAATTTACAGGTATACAGCCAAATAAAATAACTTAAGTCATCATTCCAACTGATCAGTTATCGCTGGTGTACCGATTAAAAACGTTTCATTGACCACAGTGCAGAATCAAAACTCTGACCTTTTGAAATAAGAAATATTGCGTCTTCAAAAGATTTACATTGTAACATTGACCCAAGAAACACTATAGTGTAAACCAGCGTTTAGACCTTAATAATGTTAAGTGACGATTCATTCATAGTTATTAAGATCATAGAACTATAGCTACATTGCCCAATTTAATGGTAATGTGTCATCAACTATGACTATGGTTTGGTTTTTATTATTTCTCAACTTGTATGAATCAAAGTTTAATTCAAAAATTATATCATATCCAACTGTGACAGTTTTTAACTTTCGACTTTAAATTAGCATTAAGCTTTAAATTCTTTAAACTTTAAATTAGCTTTAAATTAATCAGTAAAATTCCTATGAAACATCAAATCCTCGAAATGATAGCTCTACACCCCCATACAACGAGTACACATAGCAAAACACCAGCAATTACACTAGCTATGACAATCAAAGCAAACTCCCATGTCGCAAAATCACCATTCTCATTACCGTCACCCAAACGTTTGCCCTGAGTCGGTAAAATATGCCATATATCCTGACACGCCAACGAATTCTTCACACACTGACGTGCGCAACAAAATCCTCCGTCACAATTTTCGTTGTACATACAAATTATTCCATCACAACTTGTCCGACACAATGGGTAAAAGTTAGAGCCAAGACAACACTTCACAGTACAGTTTGAGGTCCCACATAACTTTGATTCCATACAGTCCAGAAAAAGCAAAATGTTCAAAGACATTTGCGCGATAAAAAGATACTTCATTATTTTGAGAGTCGAGTTCGTCACGTCCGAATTTTTTACAGAACTGTCAATATCAGTGTTATGTTGGTTTTTTCGCCCCCATTATGCCTCCTATTGCTTGGGAATGTGTTTGAACCAGGTTTTTAAATAAGATGTGAATAAAATTAGCATTTTCTGATTAACATAAACTTAATAAACCTATATATAACTCAGAATACTGGGTTTGGTGGATAATCCAAGTGAGTAGATATATACACAATTTTAAGACCTAACCAGGAACGTTTGCGACAAATGCAACACTAGGTCCTCTGGCAGGAATTGAACCCACGGCCCTGCGAATTGAACCCACGGCCCACGGCCCCACTAATCGCAGGGCCGTGGGTTCAATTCCTGCCAGAGGACCTAGTGTTGTGCTTGTGTCGCACAACTCCTGGGTAGGGTCTTAAAATTGTGGTATATATCTACTCACTCTGGATTATTATCCACCAAACCCAGTATTCTAGTTCAACCAAGTGAAGTGCAAAAAAAATCTTTCAATTTACCTTATCACAACCCGCACACCCGATAACCTATATATACAGAACTTACGGTTACAGCTCAGCAACTGGCCTGGTTAGGTCTTAAAATTGTGTATATATCTACTCACTTGGATTATCCACCAAACCCAGTATTCTAGTTCAACCAAGTGAAGTGCAAAAAAATCTTTCAATTTACCTTATCACAACCCGCACACCCGATAACCTATATATACAGAACTTACGGTTACAGCTCAGCAACTGGCCTCTGTAGCTCAGTTGGTTAGAGCGCTGCTCCCTAATCGCAGGGCCGTGGGTTCAATTCCTGCCAGAGGACCTAGTGTTGCATTTGTCGCAAACGTTCCTGGTTAGGTCTTAAAATTGTGTATATATCTACTCACTTGGATTATCCACCAAACCCAGTATTCTAGTTCAACCAAGTGAAGTGCAAACTCATATTTTTTAATACAGACATTGCCTTTCCCAGAATGATGAGATGACATCATAAATACGTCTTTTGAACACAGACAAAATATCAGGGAAATTTTAGTACTTCTTTTAATTGCGAATCCTATCTGGAATTTTTCAGGGCGATAATATTATTCAGACTTGACTTATTCAGAGGTTTAGATGAGAAAGTTTAAGATGTGAAACATAAACGTAGCGTGTGGTGTATAAAAAGGCGGCCAGGCTCATAATAAACTGGCCAAGTTGTACTGAAAAACTTGTATTGAGGCATATATTGACTTTGAAGATGGTATTTTTTTCGGAATCTTTTTCATTCCATATATTTTTTGAATTTCTGGTGATGACCAATTCACACTTGGCTACCAAATATGGACGGATGTGTGCTATCCATAACGGAAATCACGCAAAGGCTGTGGTAGTGCAGTACGCGCGTTAGGCGGAGTCAAATTTCACAAGGCATCTCATCCCGTCACACGGTCAGTAACTCAGTCAATGAATAGGCTTTGTATTACACCAAATCGTACGATGAGCGACCTCGAACAGAACGTGCGTGTGAGTTTCAAGCTGTCGCGAGAAGCCGCAATAAAACTGCGAGAAATTGCGCTTACGAAGACCGAGTTACTATGTAATCTTGGTGTGTTAGCAGTACAGTTGGGTAACGAATCGCAAATTTGCATATCCTCGGCATTAAGCTTTGACAAGGGTAGTCAAAATGGTGCGCACACTGCGAAAACGAATGCGGGAAGACAACAAAATGGACACGCGGAAAAAGCGAGTGAATTAAGAGATGCTAGACGCATTCCCAAAGTTGACCAAACGCTTTTCAATGTTGACAGAGGCGTACGACCTGTGGACCAAGCCCTAGCGCGCGCCACGGCGGATTCGGTGGTGATTTCCGATAGTTTGCCCTCGATGAACACTCTAAACAAAGCAGCATTCATGAATAAATCATCTACGCAGGAGAACAGAACCGCGCAGAAAGCCGCCGCATATTCAAGCCAAGAAGGCCAACATAGCTATAATACCACGCCTAACGTATGCGCGTCATCGGTTGAAAACAACACCTCTGAAAATCAAGTGGCAATGAAACCTATTTCGTATCATGGAGTTATCAAATTCAACGCGAAAAACGAATTGCGTTCTAAAGATGTCGAACCGTATAGAAGCGCATTGTATGCAAAAGAACCCTCGAAAGATACTAACAATGTTAAACGAGCCGGTAAAAATTTGAAGGATAGCACTTGTATTGGCAATGAAATTCAAGATGATTTGACACTAAAGATGGAATCTGTATCGAGTAATACTATGAAATATGTCGAAGATGCGACAGCTTGCCAAGAGGAAAGACGCAAATCTTCGACACAAGGCCAAGACGCAAACATACGTAAGATTCAGACAAAGACCCAGGATTTATCGAAGGCTTCATCCAGTAATCTCGATTCGGATGGCCACAAATATGACAAGACAGAAATGAAAATGGACACGATCACAACGACCTTGAATGAACACGATAATATGTCTAATATGACAGATTCGTTTGACTGTATTGTAAACACTGACATCAATGGTAACATACCAACATTTCCTGGTCAAGGCATCTCGTTTGCACAACATTTAATAAATCTTAGTAAACAGTACCGTTTAGAAAACGAAAAATCGCCAACTTTGGAAAACGAAAAGTTTTTCGCGAGCGAGGTGTCGCGAATTGTGAGAAATGACCATGTTTTGCGGTGTTTTACGACCGGAAATGATAAACAAGAGGACTTTATGGGCTTTTCTGGTCAAAATGCCTTGTTATTTGATGGGAATTATAGTACGACAGCGGTGAAAAGTGCAGAGGAATTAAGCAAAGAGCAAAGCGAGGCTTCGCCCACTAACTTAGATTCGATGTCCGAAACATCGGCAGATTCGTTATTCGAGGAGGCTAGACTGGGAAGCGTTGATGAGTTAAGGTATTTCTAAAATTTATTCTGGCAATTTCTTTTCCGGATTAATTTGATATGATATTGAGTTTAGCACTGTTGTGCCCTTTAAATTATTAATGTTTTATCATTAAGGTGCTATACGAGGGATGTACCACCACCAAAAATCTCGTACACCTCGAAAACGAAATCTCCAAAAATCCCTAAAAATCTCTACGAAATCCCTAAAATCTCGAAAAAATCCCCCCCAAATCCCAAAAAAATCCCATAGGATTTTCAAAATCCTGAAAATCTCGTACGCTTTTTTAGAGTGATACACCCCAGTTTGGGCGCATTGCCACTAAACTGGTTAATAAGTAAAATATTTATGATTAAGTCAGAATAATAGATATAAACACAAATGAGGGGCAAATCACTGACTTAAATCACTTAAGTCTTCAGAAAAATCACACAAAAAAATTGGAAAATTACTAAAATACTTTTTTCAAAAGTCACAAAACAATAAACAAATCGCAAAAAATAATTTAAATAATCACAAAAAATTCACATTTTTTTAACCTTGTATTTAGGAGTGATTTGCCCCTCGAACACAAACAGGGAGCAACATAAACTTGTATACAACAAACTGGTAATACAGCTTCCAAGAAGACAAGGATAATATGGGGGGGGGGGGAGAGACTGCCATTAGAAGGCAAGGGTAATCTGGGAAAAGGTGTTAGGCAGAATAAGATGCTAAGTTTGTCCTTGCCCTTTAATTAATGATTAAGCAGTAAGATGTTTAGTGGTCAGGAATGGATTTACTGGAGGGTGCACACCCCTCCTATCGTTGGCCAACAGGAGGTACCAATTCCCATGGCAGGGCATTTGACAGGGCATTTATCAAACAAAAATAAAATATTGGACCATTGATGGGCTTTTTGACCATCTAGGCAATCTTATTTTTCAAAAAATTTCTGACAAGATGACCCCTTTGACCCTGTGGGTGGTCCTCAGTGATGATGACACCCCCCGCCTCGGTCGCCGGCCACGCTCTGCTTCATGACCACGCCCTGCTTCGTGACCACGCCCTGCTTCTTGACCCCGCTCCCCTATCAGATCAAGCTGGTTCCATCCTAGACTTGCTCCAAGTCTGTCTCTTATAGGAGTTTTTATTGGGGAGTGCGAAAATGCGGGCGGCCGCATTTTCGCGCGCCCTAATATACTCCCCCTATAAGAGACAGACTTGGAGCTAGTCTAGTTCCATCCTTGTTGTGGATCATTGCCTTTACTGCGCTTCTAGAAAGAACATTTTAGGCCAGAGGTACCCCGTTCTAAAAGGTTGATGCTTTCGCTGTAATATTCTTCAAATGCATGCTATTGCCGGCTATTTTTGAAGGCACGTCTGCGCATAATATTTCTCTTCCATGGAATTTCCTAAGTGAGATTTTTTCCACTTCTTTGTTTTAACCTTGTGGCAAGATATTTTTTCGCGATATAGCCGCGAATAGCCTGAGATTAGCCGCGAATAACCAACGAATAGCCAGCGGATAGCCCGCAAATAGCGTGTGAATAGCCGAAAATACCCTCGAATATTTCCCAAAATAACACTCCAAATGGATGAAAATGCCATTTGAGAGGGTCTAGATTCCAACCTACTTGGGAGGCACCCAGGGATTATTTTAAGGTGCAGTGATAACCAATTTGTGCAGTGATAAATCAGATTTGTGCAGTGATAAATCAGATTTGTGCAGTAATAATTTTTTTCTTTAATATATAAAAATAGGTGTTATATTATAAGCAAGGAAGAGTACAGATTCTCATAACCAAGCATTACTTTTGTACCTAATATTCACCGTCTCTATGAATATATCAAAATTTGTGTCTGAAAATCAAGTTTTTTAGCTCCAGAGGCTCAATCATTTCCAGTTAACTACCTCCTAGTTAGATCCCTTGGCGTTTAACATGCCTCTACGTTCAAATGCTATCCCCTTTTTTGCTCTTTGAGCAGTGATAAAATTTCCTCAAAATAATCCCTGGAGGCACCACATGCATTACTTTTTGCTTTGGTTGTCCCCCCCTATCTCCTCTCCCCCGCAAAAAAGAAAATTCAAGTAAGAAATAGCGAGACCGTGATATTGTTGTCAAAAATCAAAATCGTCGGTCTCACTGCAAAACCGCGAGACTTCGCAAGTGTACCCAGGCTTTTCCTTTACTTTGTTTTAGTTTGTCGCCATCGTCAAATGAAAATGTGCCTATATCAAGCGAAGATAACTCTAGGGCCACATCGCCAGCTCCTACCGAAAACAAACAATCAGACAATCAATCAAAACAAGAAAAACATAAGAGAAAAATGTCCTGTAAGTACTAACATGCTATGCTCTCCCCCCATTGAGAAGTAAATTATCTGGGGGCTGTTTATATGGAGGCGAGCCAGCCCGGGTACCTGAGCTAGTTCGCTTTCCCGAGACGAATTTCACTCGTGTTTACATGAGACTGATCAGACGAGCTGGCTCGCCAAAACAAAGCACCCGGGCTGAATTAAATAATATAAACAAATTTTCCCACGAACCTGAAATCATACTTACGCGAACAAGTTTTTCAGTTATAACCCACAGAAACGATCACAGAGACCCTTTAAGATCGAAATCTGTCGAGAAAATGTATTTAACAACACTACATTCGCGTAAAAACAGCATTTATTCCCAGCCCGGGTAGGCGAGCCAGCTCGGGTCATTGCGTTTATATGGAAAATTCCAGCCCGCTTAAGCGAGATCTCGGGTCAGTTGAGGCGGGATCTCGCTTAGGCGGACCAGCTCGGTTTCCATATAAAGGGAACATGAAATTTAATAGGAAATAATAGTAAACGTTGGAACTCGCCTTAACCGGGCTAGCTCGGGTACCCGGTGTCACAGCGGATTTGGTCCCCCCGCGGATTTGGTCCCGCTAGCGGATATGGACCCCCTTCCGCGGAAATGGTCCCCCTATGAAATCATAGGCAGACGAGAACTCTGTAAACAATAAGTATATTACTGTTTACAAAGTTCTCGCCAAAAGTCTACAAGTATTTTTGAGCTGCATATGATTTGGTTTTAGAGTAATCGTCTGAATATTTTTCTTCGGTTTTCTTTCCAATGGGAACTACAGTGAAATGTATAGTTCTGATGGCAGTGAAATGTAGTTTTGGTTGCAGTAAGATATAGTTCCTGCAGTCGAAAAGCGCGAGAAAATTTACAGGAACATTTTAATCCAAAAAATCTTCGTATACTTTTTCTCTGTTAGATGTAAAGATGATTCAAAACGTTTTCATTCGATATTTAATTTGCCATACGATAGATTCGCGAGGGGGTCCAAATCCGCGAGAGGGGACCATATCCGCTAGCTGATATGACCCCCATAAGACCATATCCGCTAGCGGATATGGTCCGGGGGGACCATTTTGAGGGGGGACCAAATCCGCTATGACACCGGACTGGCTCGCCTCCATATAAACACCCCCCACAGAGTAAAATAATAAGGACATTGCTAATTAATGGATTAACAAGTTGCCAATTAATGGATTAACAAGAGATGCAGACAGATAGTCTGTAGTTTGGTCGATCCTTAAAGTTCATATGAAACGAATTTTTACGTTATTTTAAATATAGTTTTATTTGAAAGAACCTTTAAAATAATAGCATAACATTCTTTAAAGTTTTTCCATTCCCTTTGCATTTTCGAGTCTTCGAGATATTGAGGTTGCTGTGATATGTAAAGGCCATTTTCCATTACGGTCGTTTTGCCCGCGCGGGCGAAGCGACCGATTCGAATCACGTGAATAATTAGTCGCGCGGGCACGCCAAGAAAGTTGCATGTAGTTCAACTTTCAGGCGTGTCCGCGAGGTGTAAAGCGGACAAAAAAATCTCATGCTAGACACCTACAGCGAAAGTTGAAACATGGTCGCTCCGCCCGCGCGAGCAAAGCGGCTGTAATGGAAAATTGCCTTAAATGGCACAACCTTCGACGTCACATTGCACAACGAGTTATCGTAAAATTTGTAATATCTTTTTATTTCTGGGCGAGGTTTGACAGAAATAGGGTGATTTGAATATTTTGCTAAATGCTTCGCAAAGAACAAAGTTTTAAGTGACTTACATGAAAATCTCTCCAAACATCACTGATCATTCAGAAACCCATGCAATGTGTCGTAGAAAGTTGTGGTATTTACATATCAAACCTACCTCAATATATCGAAAATGAAAAGTGTTATGGAAAAACTTTAAAGATAATTTATATACTATCATCTTAAAAGTTCTTCCTAATAAAAGTATAATTAGAACAAGGTAAAATGCATAGCATATGCCCTTTAACACACAAGCCTCTTCCCTTAACAAGTAAAATGATCTGGAATTGTACAGATAACTGGTTCACTTTGTAATGCGCTTTTCAAACCTTTCCTGTTTATTTGTAGACCAAAGACATATTAAAGGACACAGTGGAATAATATGCAAGCTATGTATGCATCCAGTGTCGAAATCCTACAGTTGCTACAAGCTGGCCCATGCTCCGAAAGAGATCCGGCATTTATTTGATGATGGATCCCACTGCGTCAGAGTATGTCGAAGATGCCTGCCTTACAAATCACCAAAGAGTAGCGAAAAGAATACGCAGAGAAAGCTGCATAAGACTATCGAAAAACTGCTAAAATGAGAGCATTTCCCCCTATATTTAGGGCGCGTGTCTTCTTGTGCAACTTGATTTTTTGCATCCTTCTTAAGTCCAAGCTCTTCCATAAATTCATAATCTTCTTAATTCCATCCCTCCATCTTATCCTTTGTCTTTCTCTGGATCATTTCTTCCATTATTTAGGCGTCAATCCTTCTTGTGTATCGTCTCCATGTTATTCAATCTCTTACATCATTCTCTGTAAGTCCAATATCTTCCATAATCATCTTAATTCCATCACTCCAACTTATCCTTTTATCTTTCTCTGGATATTTTCTTCCATTATTTAGGCGTCAATCCTCCTTGTGTATCGTCTTCATGTTATTCAATCTCTTACATCATTCTCTGTATGTCCAATCTCTTCCATAATCTTCTTAATTCCATCACTCCAACTTATCCTTTGTCTTTCTCTGGATCTTTTCTTCCATTATTTAGGCGTCAATCCTTCTTGTGTATCGTATTCATGTTATTCAATCTCTTGCATCATTCTCCGTAAGTCCAATCTCTTCCATAATCTTCTTAATTCCATCACTCCATCTTATCCTTTCTCTTCCTTTGGATATTTTCCCCTTTAGGGCTTGTTCATATGATCCCAGCTAACCGGGAAACTCACCTGAGTGAGATCCACATGTCCTTATTAATGGATATAGAAATTATTGTGTTCATATGGGAGACGAGCCAGCCCGGTTAGGTGAGATCTCGCCTTGGCTAGGCGGGACCTCGGTCAATGAGATAAATTTTCCATATAAATGCTTCATCCCACTTGACCGGGATGGACATTTTTTGCGAAATTTTGACCTATTATTGAGCGGCGTAGTTGGAGAATATAAATGAGAAAAATCAAATCATTAATAGACCTAAGCAAAGACCATTATTAAAAGTCGTAATACAACGTAGTTTGTTTCATCACAACAACAAAAGATATTTCGAACTCCGAAGGCGCCATGTTTTGGTAATTTCGCCCACCGAGGCGGGATATTAGTATATGGATGAAATAGTTCAGTACACACGTAAAAGCGCACAAGTTGTAACAAACCTGCAGCAGAGTTATACCAATGCTGTTTCAACAACTTGTTATCAGGATGTGTTCGCACTGCTTGTTCCCAGTTTGTTGTCAAGTTGTCATCGGCTTGTCTACAACTTGTTACAAAGGTTGTCAACTCAACAGACTTGTTACAAGTTATTCCAACAACTTGTTATCGTCGTGCAATTCAACAACTTGTTAACAAGTTGTGAGAGACAACCTTGTAGCAACTTGATAAAATGACAACCTTGTTACAACTTGTTGACAAGCTTGCTACAAACCTGTTGTGAACACATCTTGTTGACAAGATATAAATTCTTTTAGGAAACCCTTCCTTAATCTCTTAGTTAATTTTCTATCCAGATGTCCAAACCATCTCATTCTTGCTTCTTCTACTTTCTTGACGATGTTCTCGGAGTGATATTCCTTGTATATTTCTTAACATTCTTATTACGCATCTTAGAACGCCACAAGTGGCTACCGTGTAGCCTGAAAACACATTCATATATAATAGACAGACGGAAAAAAGAGTTGATATGAGTGTTTTAGTTAGGTTTTCAAATAATTTTAATGCTATATAATGTATTTTATACACAATTTTATATACTGCATTTTCATACCATATGAAATCTGCTAAGTCGTACAAATTTTTAGAATACTATTTTTGTTAGTTGTTCATGTAACAAATGTGAATTAGTGCACATAGCTTGAAAGAGCTATCTGATAACGTTATAATATAAAGTGTTACACAATTTTTACACCAACTAAACATGCTTTAATTTGTTCTATTTTTTTCGCCGTTCACGCAAAAATGAAACCCAACTGCTCAAACGAATGACCTTGTTTATACTAGAGACGAGAGATTCGTCTGGAGCTTGGGCAAAGAAAAGATACTTCGTCTAATCTAATAATTCGTCTGTTCATAAATGCGGTAAACAGGCAGTTCATGCATGCATCAAGATGTCTTGACGTCAGACGAACTATATCTATCGGAAATATAAGCCAATTAATAGTCGGCGGGATAAAGTTCCAGTTGAAAAAAGCGCGCGCTCTAAACAAAACTCGCTCCCTAAACATAACTCCCTCCTCCACAATAGAACGCCTGCCACGCAGGCTATATCAATGTATTCAACTGTTCAATCATTCATTTGTGTTTCGCATATAGCCACAATAGAACTGACCATCAAATAATTTTTGTACCAGCATATTTTGTCTCCTGTGTAAAGCAAAAGAAAGAAATATGCACGTAAGGGAATATATTCTATCTTTAAAAGCGAGTCAACCGCGCGGAAACTAATCGTTCTTTGAGCAACTTTTTGCATATTCAAATGATGATTGAACAGTTCAATATTTTGATATGCATATTTTAAATCGTCCAAGCAGTCTCAGCTACATGTTATGATGATTCAACTGCAATTTTTTCCCGACGCAGAATAGGCTTATTATCAAACATGATCTTTTATGTCTATCTTATAAACTAAGATAGATATAATCCGTGAGACGGATGATACGGTAGACGGGTCATTCGTCTCTAGTACAATTGGGAACATTACGCTTGCAATCCTTTTTATCTCAATTTTCACGCCTTCGGAGTTGATTCGAACTTTAATATTTCGAGATATTTCATGCGCTTCGTTTTCTTGTTTTGATTGGAAGTGCATAAGAATTGATCAATATATAAATTCCCACGTGTAGCGGAGTGACTGTGTCACAGCACTTCCCAAACTCCAGACGTTTACCAAGGACTCGTGTCTGTATCAATTGCAATGCAGTTGTAAATGGCATACCTAGGGAGGTAAAATGGATCAATTCGATGATATATTGAATAAACATATAAAACCCTTTCAAGGGCTACCTAGTAAGTTGAGAGGGACGTCAAATGAAACATTTGAAGCTATCAAGTATAAATAAAGTCAGTTCAGTTTAGGTTTCCTCATGTAGTATAACATTGGACCAATAAAGGGATGGTCCTTACTAGACCTCTAGGGAGAACAGTTTAGAACTGAAAAAGCAATCCAGTAATAAAGTTAGTTTAGGTTTCCTCCTGTAGTAACACTTGATCAATAAAGGGATGACCCTTACTGGACCTCTAGGGAGAACAGTTTAGAACTGAAAAAGCTATCCAGTATAAATAAAGTTAGTTTAGTTTAGGTTTCCTCTTGTAGAAATATTTGATCAATAAAGGGGTGATCCTTACTGGACCTCTAGGGAGAACAGTTTAGAACTGATAGAGCTATCCAGTATAAATAAAGTTAGTTTAGGTTTCCTCCTGTAGTAACACTTGATCGATAAAGGGATGACCCTTACTGGATCTCTAGGGAGAACAGTTTAGAACTGATAGAGCTATCCAGTATAAATAAAGTTAGGTTAGTTTAGGTTTCCTCATGTAGTATAACACTCGACCAATAAAGGGATGGTCCTTACTAGACCTCTAGGGAGAACAGTTTAGAACTGAAAAAGCTATCCAGTATAAATAAAGTTAGTTTAGTTTAGGTTTCCTCCTGTAGTAATACTTGATCAATAAAGGGATGACCCTTACTGGACCTCTAGGGAGAACAGTTTAGAACTGAAAAAGCTATCGAGTATAAATAAAGTTAGTTTAGTTTAGGTTTCCTCTTGTAGAAATATTTGATCAATAAAGGGATGACCCTTACTGGACCTCTAGGGAGAACAGTTTAGAACTGATAGAGCTATCCAGTATAAACAAGTTTGTTTAGTTTAGGTTTCCTCCTGTAGTAACACTGGACCAATAAAGGTCGATGGCTCTTACTGGACCTCTAGGGTGAACAGTTTTGAACAGAATAAAGCTATCCAGTACAGAATAAAGCTATACAGTATTTAGTTAAGTCATACTTAAGTGGTACCTAATTATCAAAAAGAAACAACTAAAAAATTACCTAAGTTTCTTCTCGGCAACTTCGACAGATGAATAGGAAGGCAGCATTAAAGTGCTGGCACATGTGGAGGCCCCAGGTAGCGTATCTTTCTCCCCACACATCTGAGAAAGTGTTATACAAGCTGGCAGTCGCTTACGCCCCGTCACAAACCGGAGAAACCGACTACGGTCGTCAGCGTTGAAATTTTCTAAGACTTTCCATAACTGAACGACACATTCCGAATCCGAAGACAATTCGTCGCCATAGTGAACTGAAAAACAAACTTTGTCAGTGAAGATTTTCGCGAGCGACACATGATTTTTGTGAAATGACATCATAATAATTTTGGTGTTAAGATTGGGGTTAGGATCAGGATTAGGATTAAAGGTCCTCAATATGTTTTCACCTATGTTTGTGCGTGCGTGCGTGCGTGCGCGTGCGTGCGTGCGTGTGAGCACGATAACTGAAAAATGTCAATTACTTACGAAAATTCGTGAAACTAATGGGCACAGGTCAAGGATTAACTTTTGGTTCAATTCGGATGAAAATTGGATAAGAAATTTACGAAAGTTTGTTAGGACTACGAATGCGTAATTAAAGAAATAGCCCAGACTTGGCATATGTTACACGAAACTATCCTCGATTTTTCGCCTTTAAATGCATTTCTTTCGAGATTAATCGATATCCCCTGCAATAATGATACCGTACAACTCTCAAAACAACGATGCTTTAATCAAAGAGCTTAAATTCGCTCTAAAATCCGTGAAGCAATGACAAAATTTGGCAAAAATATATCCGCGTGCCAGGTTTGCTGTTAAAAAACCGGAAGTCGTTGAACAACTCAAAATACACTCAAACCTGATTGGACAACGAATATCAACAAAAATTTCAAATTTCAAAGTCGGGCAAATAGAGCCTGGGAAGCAATATAGCCTCGTGTAACACGTATACCCCGCACTGTCATTTGCCGCGAAAATATTTTGAAAAACCAGCCTATCACGAAAAAGACTAGCTTGTATTAAATCAGGAAAAATTATTTCATAATTCAAAGCGGAAAATATAATCGCATTCCAGGTCGCTATATATAAACAAGTTGCACTCGTCTGACATCTCACTGCAACCAGCAAAATTATTTTTCAAAAAGAAGTTGCACGAAACATGACCTTAAGGTAAATCCGAATTTTGGACAGCCACGTTCCAGACTCTCGCTATGACGCAAATAAGCGTTTCGAGAACATAAAAAACTCAACACGGGCAATTACACGTCCCGTTAAGCAATCGATATCCACGCCGGAATATAGCATCGCATTTAACAATAATAGTCAACAAAACCAGAAATCTGGGATAACAAAACCAGAATAGACACTACAAAAGCACGCTATAAACAGCTCAGTGCATGGTCATAGTGGTGTATCGGAATCACACGGCCGCATCGCAGGGCCGGAATCACGGTTATAAGCTATAGTTGCATTTTCGCAACTGCTTCTATAGTCAGGTTTTAACATGATATAGTTTTCGCTCGAAACTTCCATCCACGAAAAACACCTTAATTAGAACTTACTTGATTCCTTAAGTAAAGATATAGAAATTTCATTGAAACCACAAACACCTCTCTCAAGCTCTTGTGATGTGATCAACTCAAGTAACGACTGTGGAATTACCGTCAGGATACCATCACGAATAGCTTTGATCTGGAAAAGAATGAAATGACTGTGTTACCAGTGGTGAGACTCAACGCAGTTAGTTTAGTTTAGGTTTCCTCCTGTAGTAACACTGGACCAATAAGGGATGACTCTTACTAGACCTCTAGGGAAAACAGTTTAGAACTGATAGAGCTATCCAGTTTAAATAAAGTTAGTTTAGTTTAGGTTTCCTCCTGTAGTAACACTGGACCAATAAGGGATGACTCTTGCTAGACCTCTAGGCAAAACAGTTTAGAACTGATAGAGCTATCCAGTATAAATACAGTTAGTTTAGTTTAGGTTTCCTCCTGTAGTAACACTGGGTCAATAAGGGATGACACTTGCTGGACCTCTAGGGAGAACAGTTTAGAACTGATAGAGCTATCCAGTACAAATAAAGTTCGTTTAGTTTAGGTTTCCTCCTGTAGTAACACTGGACCAATAAGGGATGACTCTTACTGGACCTATAGGGAAAACAGTTTAGAACTGAAATACTGTATAAATACTGTATAAATACAGTTAGTTTACGAATTCGTGTTACAATTTAAATATTTATATATATACCTGGTTAATACACTCCATCATTCTGACCTTCCTTACAAGTTGACAATACTCCAATCTTGTTTCATAATCTACCAGCAACTGACGACCATTCTCTTTGACTGGTACTATAGTACCATCACTATATGCTGTGGTGAAGTCTAGATCATGCCCATACATTGCATCAAATTCTTCCTTTTTGAGTGATTCAACGTTGTCTACATGAACACAGCACATGCATGGGTTAGCGTAGGTAGTGCTGTGCGCCGGAGCCGGAGGGCCGGAGCCGGAGTTTTGGCCTATTTTGCCGGAGCCGGAGTTTGTTCAACTGCGGTAAAACTCCTGCAGCACTTATTTGTGCTGCAAACTACTGTCAATCATTCTCAGGCTGTCAATCATAAATTAGAACGCGCTCTCGCGCCATGCAGACGACAGCTATGACGACAGTCATAAGTGTTAAAATAAAAAACAAAGATAGTGCTTCCACTTTGAAATTGAAAATTTCCATTAAATTTTCGAATTTTCACGAATTTGCCGGAGCTGGAAATTTTCTGCCGGAGCCGGAGTTTTTTTGGCCGGAGCCGGAGGTGAAAAACCCGGAGTTTGCCCAGCACTAAGCGTAGGCAGGGATGGGTCCACCTTAATATGGTAGGGGTGACGGAAGGGGGAGGGGAGGGAGGTTGGTCGGGCGTACGTTTTGAGTGAGGCGCGTACATCGTCCTAATCATCTGTGCTAATAATCCTTACCTGCAGCCGAGAGCTGAGCTGAATTACGAAGGACGCAGCTCGACTCGATCGAGTCGAAGGCTTATTAAAGGCGTCTCTGGCTGCCACCGTATGACTCATGTCTGATCAGGGAGCACAGCTACGATGGAAGGGTTAGTTTGGGGCTTATCCAAACCCACCCTGACCCTGTCGACATTCCCTGTGGGAGGAAACCGGAGTACCCGGAGAAAACCCACGACTTTTCAAAATCATTCAGAAATTTTGACACTTTATAAAGGTGCGTTTACACGTTGCGATTTGTCGGGCCGATTTCAGATGCACGTTAATGATGTTTGAAAAATACGTGGTGAAACTGAAAATATTCGTCATTAACATTCAGAGAAACCTAAAATCGGCCCGACAACTCGCAGCGTGTGAACGTACCTTAATGGAAAGTAGACTTAACTAGATCTCTCAATTCTATTTATTGGACACTATTTTCTGCAGGTCGACCAAGGTCGTTTAGTGCCTATTTCCATCAGCAGGGATTTAAAAAATGTTCCCAATGTTCCCACTTGTACTTACTGATCATGTTAACAGCCAGGGCATCAGCATTGGCGAAATCTTTAGTCCACGTGACATGTTCACCGACCAATAGTTTCCACACATAGAGTGGGAGATACAATGCTAAACTCTCGTCACTGCGATACGCAGCGCCCATCAGCTTTCCCAGCCAGTGAAAGGCTTTCAGGTCCTTGCAGGAAGGATTTGGAACAAAGCAATCACGATGGTCGCCAACCTGGTCCTAAGAAAAGATTTAGAATAAATAATGATTTAATAAATGTCGTTTACACAGAGTGTGATTGTCCAATTCACTCGAGCCAGAAGCTCGTGATACAAACGTTTCACAACCAAGGGTTAGTTTTTGCAAAGTTGGAAAAAAGGCTGCGGGTATGCAGGTACCACTAGTATTACTGGCATTGTGGAAGGTTGAAAGTGAAACATTGAATAAAACATTGCAAAGCAGTAAGTACTATAGACTAGTCAGGCTAGTATTAGTAGCAACAGTCAGCACTCAGTCAGACCATAGTTAATAGAAACACGGTTTGGAAACTCGATTGAAGTACGGTGAAAGTCATTGTTTATGTTTTTGTCTAGGTTTATGCAAAAATGTGGTCCTTGGTCGTCACGTGCGTACTGTATTTTCGACCACACAACCAACAGAAATGTTTTGGGTTAGTTATCCATCCGTGACTTGAACAATTGATTAGTTTAGACATTGCTATTGGTTGACTGGCAAAATTACAATACACACGTGACGACGAAAGACTACACTGATATTTGCATAAACCCTAGACTAACACGGACAATAACTTTCATCGAGTTTCCAAACTCTGTATTCTATTAACTATGGTCAGACTAGCAGTACTGCAATGGCCAACGCCAAAACCTACCCAGGCAAAAGCCTGCATGTCGGAAAAATTCCAGTTATTTTGAGGAAGGTTAGGAAAACCCAAAATCCTACCTGGAGGAAGTTGAAAACGTTTTGCGTCTCTGAGGTTTTGATGGGGAGGAAAAGCGAAGGACCCGGACAAAAACCTTAGAAACCGAAAAAGCTTTTTTATCCAAACGCGGTTAAAACGCGGATATGACTTTACAAGGTACGATAAGCGTTTTAACCATATCTATCCGTCCGCCATCCATCCGTCCACCCGCCATCCATCACCCGTCCGTCCATCCGCCATCCGTCCATCCGCCATCCATCATCCGTCTGTGTCCTAACCCGTATACAAACATATATTTCGTTCATTTGATTTGGACGGATGGCTTATGTTGTCATGAAACATTATTTTAAAGTCGTACCCGCGTTTTTCCTTTTGGATAAAACGTCGATATGACTTGAAAGGCACGAAAAGCGTTTCTTAAACCATATCCGCGTTTTATCCATCACCCGTCCGTTCATCCGTCATCCATCTGTCCGTCCGCCATCCATCACCTGTCCGTCCATCCGTCATCCATTCATTACGCGTCCGCCATGCGTCAGTCCGTATCCGCTTTTTGTCCTAACCCCTTACAAACATGTATTTTGTTCATTCCCACAGTCTCCCACTTTCGGCATGCTTACAGTAATTGAGCATATTACAGTAATAATTTTCAATAAACAAACAAATTAAGCAATGCAAAGAAAATACTAATATTTACAAAACACATAAGTAAAGAGATATTAATTCACTGGTATACCAATCTGCGACTTCAGCACTAAAAACACGTGTTTGCATCACCATAGCAACGCCAACGGAGCTAAAAATTTTGAAATGCGGACACTTCGTACGGTGTTCTATTACGGCAATATATAAAGCTGCTCTTTTAGAGCGCGATATAGCACAGTAAAACTTTTTATGACAAGATTAATTATATATATTTGTAATCCTCATGGAAAGAGCAATCTCAAGATGTTTGAATCAAGTTTATACGTTCAGAATTTAAGTTAGTAACGTAATTTCAATGAATTTGTGAAGCAAGCAGCTTGTGATCCACATATGGAACTATCGAATTTTATGAATTGTGCGCCGTTTTCTGCGCCAAAAAGGTACAACTATACATAACAAAATAGGCTTTCTGCGTCGATTTGTGCGCCAACAAAGTCGTTGTGCGCCCGGCGCAGAGAGCCTTTTCATTCCATATACTGGTGTCCACTTTATATATAATATATAAAAAAACGCGCAAAAAAAGATTGAATCGTTACGTTTGAAATATTGGCTACAGAAACTCCACTTAAATATCTGAGGAAAGATACACTTTAAAAGTCATGACGCAAATTATCATGATTCAAATGGCAAAGACAATGTCAATACGCTAGAAAGCTTCTAGAATATAGTCAAAGACAATAAACACCGTTCCGACATCGGAACCTTTTCCCGCTCATCAAAAATATATAACAAGCGTAAAGTATAATATAGTTGAAAAGCCAAGAGGTTTTTCTATTTAATGATGGCCAAATTAAGTTCGTAAACAGATATTTCGAACTTCACTTTATGTTTCAACACGTTTTGTAATTTGTAATATTACTAGCTATTAATATTTTATATACGGCCGTGCGGAAAATCGTTTCATTCGTTTATTTTTTAAATTCTGAACGTATAAATTTGATTTAAACAACTTTATGTTGCTTGTTTGATGAGGATTACAAATATATAATATTCATCTTGTCATAAAAAAGTTTTACTGTGCTATATTGCGTTTTAAAAGGACATCTTTATGTATTGCCGTAATAGAACACCTTACGAAGTGTCCGCATTTCAACATTTTTAGCTCCGTTGCTATGGTGATGCCAACAACCTGTTTCTAGGCCTGAAGTCGCAGATTAACTAAACAGATACCAATCAATTTTAAGAAATGAATGCGACTATTAGCAAAACAATTCCATAAAGAAAATCGTTTAGTTGCAGAAAGTTAATTCTAGACAGCGAATTTTTCATTGCTCTCTGACTTACTCAAATTCGTCCGGCCACTTGTTCACACGGGAAACCGGACAAATTCGAGAACAGCTAATCGTACGAATATCCCGTGTGAACAAGTGGAACCGCACGAATTTGAGTACGGTCCGGAATTCGTCCGCTCTCGTGTGAACGTAGTCTTAGTTGGCAAAAATTTATACTACAAAATTTTCATACTCGTTTAGAGCGAGTTTGGGTTTTGGTCGAGGGTCAGAGGTCGAGGGTCGAGGGTGGAAGGTCGAGGGTGGAAGGTCGAGGGTCGAAAGTCGAGGTCGAGGGTCGAAAGTCGAGGGTCGAATGTCGAGGGTCGAATGTCGAGGGTCGAAAGTCGAGGTCGAAAAATTGATTTAATTGGTACTGTTGAATTTGAGTAGAATGCTGAATGGTGTAAAAACTTTTAAAAACTATACTTTTGTCAATTTACAGAACTTCTTTTCGTAAATATTAACACGAAATATTGATTAGTAAGTTAAATGAATGATACTAAATTTAGATTTTATAATTGTTGTTAAATTGACAAGGCCGCGGTCATAACTAACAATAGTTATGAAAATAGTTCAAAAATAGTTATGAGCGCGGCCTTGTCAATTTAACAACAATTATAAAATCTAAATTTAGTATCATTCATTTAACTTACTAATCAATATTTCGTGTTAATATTTACGAAAAGAAGTTCTGTAAATTGACAAAAGTATAGTTTTTAAAAGTTTTTACACCATTCAGCATTCTACTCAAATTCAACAGTACCAATGAAATCAATTTTTCGACCTCGACTTTCGACCCTCGACCTCGACTTCCGACCCTCGACCTCGACTTTCGACCTCGACCTTCCACCCTCGACCTCTGACCCTCGACCAAAACCCAAACTCCCTGCGCAGGCGTCTTGTTTTATGTTTGTCAATGCCAGCTTTGATAAGGCAGGGTACAGTTCCTTATGGTATCATTCCCTGCACCAGAGCCAGAGGTATCATGAAAACGATCTTGAAAAACTATGAGTAAAGGTTTGGTAAAGTAACACGCAAAGCCTGCAAGAATGATACCATTAGCAAACACGTGCCGTTTCCAGAACTTCGACCACACTCGCGCAATGGGGATATCATGCCAATGTAGGCGAATAAAAGTAGACACAAAATTGAACACGAATTCAATTCCCAATCCAATGGCAATTCTGATTAAAGATAATTTCACGACAGTCCAAGCAGACAGCTCAAAACTTGTGATGTTATATAGCACGATATAAGCCTGACTTAAAATTAATGAATTGTTCTCAAAGAGTATATTTTGTATCTCGGTGTCTGCTGTGAGTCTCCTATGATGGGGTGTGTTTCCAGGCAAGTGTCGCAGTCTAATGCAGCATGTTTTATTCAAAAGCTTGATAATTCGTGACCATACTTTCGCCCGAATACCAACAGTCGCTGTTTTAAGCACACTCGAGACACCAGAAAGCACAGATAGTCCAACAAACAGCCAGATATTCTCAAAATCTGCCTGCATTATCCGATACAAAGTAATAAACGTCGCCCGAATGAAATATACCAGAGCAAAGGATCGTTCAGGATCGATAATCTCTGAAGTACGCCATAATGCCATATGCCTACATATAGCAGTTGGTACAAGCGCCAAGGTCGGTGTCAAGATAGCCATTATGAATCTATACAACACGTTATCGAAAGAATTAAACCACTTAACAACCGCGTATTTGTAAAACATTGCCATACCAAAGAAGCTTAATAAAGGCACTGCAATGACCATGAAAATATGGCGACCTGAGTAGGATATAGTTGGGTGATTTTGTCGAATTTTGCGAACCACAATCGCACAAGCCCAAAGACAAGAGATAGTAAATGCTACAAGTGCTACAACGTCGTATAAAGTCATGCTCTTATCACCAGCGCCAAATAAGAGTAAAAAACTTAAATATAATGTATTAACCAAACCAGCCAGCTGGCCTACCAAGATAGTCGAAGAATAATGACTCTTGAACTCACTCCAACCAAATATAGCCATTAAAATCAAGGGAAACCAGAGATATAAGATTATGATCTCCACTCCTCTGCCAAATAGCCTTATTCTCAAAACATCAAAGGAGAGGGTATGATTTCTCGTCAGCCATTCAGAACATAAATCGGTTGTTCGTAAATCAAAATATATAAAAGCCATTCCTATCAGCACCAAAGGAAGTGCAGCTAAGGTTATGGTTAAAGCCGCCTTCAGACTTCTAAGCAATGACTGTTTATAAGTACGCTCGTTTTGCAGTTCGTACCCTAGGCCTAGTTCAACATACTCTGTGCTTGATGGCAAATTCTCTTGCTCGAATGAGGCATACTCTCTGTGAATTTTATCGTCCCATGTATAGCGTTTAGCTTGCTCCGGTTGACTTGTGTTGTCGTTCATTTCGCGAGAAAGTCGTGGCGTGTCCATAGTCAAGGCGGAAAACAAAGACAAAAAAGTAGCGATTATTTCTTCCAACATTTTGAAAGTATCAATGATCAACAATTTGTGTAACCAACTCGGAACTTTATAAGTGGTTTTGAAAAGAGCATCACGTTTATAATAATATAGATACAATACAAGGCGCGCCTGAATTTTTATACGCTCGATCTAGCATACAGGAAGTGTGAGAATGTAGCAATTTGAAAATGAGTACTACATATTGCAACATTGGTAAGTGTTTATGGTCAAATCAGAACAATAACAGAAAACGCGCTATTAATTCTGAACTTCATTTAAACACGGTAAACTAAGGATTCAATTCAGTTTCATGGTAACAGTATAACGTGTGATTTCAACATTTGGATGTACTGTAAAAAAGGATCGGTTGATTAAATTCCGCATACCAATTGGATTAAACAATTTCCGTGTTTCTATACAGTTATAGAAAAACGCGTGGGAGCTTTGTTTACGTTTCTAAATAGAAAGAGACGAGGCGGGAAATTTTCCGTGTTACTGTACAGTTATATAGAAACACACTTCTCGACCAATCAACGCTCGCGTACAATAAATGTTATATTTGCTGCGAGCGAAGCGAGCAGCTTACTAATCGTGGATATAGTCGATTTGGTATTTTTCATTCGAGATGATCCTCTGAGCCTGCGATGTATTGGACAGCGACAGTGATTTTCAGAGTTTTTTTAACCAGACACATGTTCGCAATGTTCGCACGTCGCAACAAATACACAATATATTGCCGTACAAAAAGGGCTAGATTATGTCCTATGATTATAAAAATGCTATCAAACTAAAGGGATTGGAAATCCCCGTCGAATGGTGGTATTTACGAGTATGTAGTGTGTAAACCAAAGGTAGGAAAGCGAAATGAATATTTAATTAGTTTGTATTATTGTTAATTTGTAAACAATACAAAGTTCAGAGGTGTTTGAATGGGGATAAAGTGCCGCATAGCGTTGTAAACAAACACAATTTACTTAGCTAAAGAGATCGTAAAACGCTGAATCGAACGGTGGTATTGTCATCTACATAGCATGCACTGAACCGAAGATATGAACCTGCAAACAAGTGCAAAGTCTTATAGCAATGTGGCTATATAAACGATAAAGGTGGCAAACAGTTAACTATTGCTTATGATACTGTTCAGTTCAAAGTACTTACTGTTCAACAATGAACAATAATCGATATATTACAATACATCAAATAAACAAATATGGTTGGTTTAATTTATGTTATTACAAAGGTATCTGTTTCTAAACGTTCACGAACAATTTATCAGGTCAACAAACTGTCCATTAAATAGTTGTGTTTGGTGGTGAATAGTTCGGTTTCGTAGTTAATAATTCTGTTGGGTTTGGTTCTTAATAATAGGGTTTGGTAGCTGACCCCTCGCAGCAATTATCTTTCTATTAGAAATTACTAGTTTAACTAATTTTTTTATTGGTCAAAACAAATTGGTAGCTTTAAGCCTAGTTTTCACTACAACGCAAGCAAAGCGTAAGCGTAAGCGATCAAACGTTCCGACATTAACGTAAGGATATCAAAACCTTCCGTTCTGTTGCGCTTACGTAAGAATAAACAAGGCTTACGTCACAGTGAGAACTGAGAACAACGCAAGCATAAGCACATAAACGCGTTCCGCTCTTACGCTTATGCTTACGTTTGCTGCTTACGCTTATGTCACAGTGAAAACCAGGCTTTAACTCATTGCTTTTGGTTGTTTCTACCAAGAAATTTTTGCAGTGTAGTTATTTAATGTAGAGATGTTCGGTATGAGAAAGTTCTTGTATCCGTATACCGGGAAAATTATACACATATTATCGGTATACTATAGTCTGCGAACCCTGCAGACGTTATTTGCCACGCTCATTCGTCGCTCGGAACACTGAACACTAATAAAGCCCGGGTCAAACGAGGATGAGAGTTGATGAGAGTCAATGATAGTTTGATCGCAAACTCTCGCGCATTCTCATCAACTTTGAGCTGGTTCAAATTTTGATGAGAGTTGATGAGAGTTTTTGCTCGTTTGACCGGTACGCGTGGTAATATCCAGTCAACTCTCATGCAACTCTTGTTTTCGTTTGACAGGGGTGTGAGAGTTGATGAAACTCTCGTGCAAACTCTCGCTTGTCAATTCTTATCAACTCTGAACCTCGTTTGACCTGGGCTTAATACGAAAGTTTAGGTTTACAAAAAAGAAATATGGTAATTTAGCAATCTAGACAATACGTGTCCTTTCCCACCAATGAACATAATTTGTTAGAATCTTTTCGAACATGTCAGCAACACCACAGTAGATTTGTGGTGGTCACACCAATATGCCCGCCATTGGCTTCATTTATGCATAGCAGATGCACTATTCAGTCCTAATTTTAATTTTGAGATCAGTGACCTAACCTCAATACTAACGTAAAACTACGCATCATAGTTATTGCAACATCATTTCGGGACATTTATATGAAAAGTCAGCCGCAAAAATCAACGCCAGCTTTGATAAGGCAGGGTACATTTCCTTATGGTATAATTCCCTGCACCACTATGAAAACGATCTTGAAAAACTATGAGTAAAGGTTTGGTAAAGTAACACGCAAAGACTGCAAGAATGATACCATTAGCAAACACGTGTCGTTTCCAGAACTTCGACCACACTCGCGCAATGGGGATATCATGCCAATGTAGGCGAATAAAAGTAGACAAAAAATTGAACACGAATTCAATTCCCAGTCCAATAGCAATTCTGATTAAAGATGATTTTACGACAGTCCAAGCAGACAGCTCAAAACTTGTGATGTTATATAACACGATATAAGCCTGACTTAAAATTATTGAATTGTTCTCAAAGAGTGTATTTTGTATCTCGGTGTCTGCTTTGAGTCTCCTATGATGGGGTGTGTTTCCAGGCAAATGTCGCAGTCTAATGCAGCATGTTTTATTCAAAAGCTTGATAATTCGCGACCATACTTTCGCCCGAACACCAACAGTCGCTGTTTTAAGCACACTCGAGACACCAGAAAGCACAGATAGTCCAACAAACAGCCAGATATTCTCAAAATCTGCCTGCATTATCCGATACAAAGTAATAAACGCCGCCCGAATGAAATATACCAGAGCAAAGGATCGTTCAGGATCGATAATCTCTGAAGTACGCCATAATGCCATATGTCTACATATAGCAGTTGGTACAAGGGCCAAGGTCGGTGTCAAGATAGCCATTATGAATCTATACAATACATTATCGAAATAATTAAACCACTTAACAACCGCGTATTTGTAAAACGTTGCCATGCCAAGGGAGCTTAAAAAAAGCACTGCAATGACCATGAAAATATGGCGACCTGAGTAGGATATAGTTGGGTGATTTTGTCGAATATTGCGAACCACAATCGCACAACCCCAAAGACCAGCGATAGTAAATGTTACAATTCCCACAACGTCGTATAAAGTCATGCTCTTATCACCAGCGCCAAATAAGAGTAAAAAACTTGAATATAATGTAGAAACCAAACCAGCCAGCTGGCCTACCAAGATAGTCGAAGAATAATGACTCTTGAACTCACTCCAACCGAATAGAACCATTAAAATCATTGGAAACCAGAGATATATGATTATAAGCCCCACTCCTCTGCCAAATAGCCTTATTCTCACAACATCAAAGGAGAGGGTATAGTTTCGAGTCAGCCATTCAGAACATAAATCGGTTGTTCGTAAATCAAAATATATAAGAGCCATTCCTATAAGCACCAAAGGAAGTGCAGCTAAGGTTATGGCAAGAGTCGCCTTCAGACTTCTAAGCAATGACTGTTTATAAGTACGCTCGTGTTGCAGTTCGTACCCTAGTTCAACATACTCTGTGCTTGATGGAAAATTCTCTTGCTCGAATGAGGCATACTCTCTGTGAATTTTATCGTCCCATGTATAGCGTTTAGCTTGCTCCGGTTGACTTGTATTGTCGTTCATTTCACGAGAAAGTCGTGGCGCATCCATAGTCAAGGCGGAAAACAAAGACAAAAATGTAGCGATTATTTCTTCCAACATTTTGAAAATATCAATTGATCAACAATTTATGTAACCAAGTCGGCACTTTAAAGGAAGTTGTTTTGAAAAGAGCATCATGTTTTTAAAGTAGATACAATACAACGCGTGCCTGAAATCCGAAAGTGTAAGAATGTGGCGATTTGAGACTAGATATTGTACTACATATTGCACTACATATTGTTGTAACACATGATATTTTTCGACCAATGAGGAAACGCTATTTTCTCAGCGCTCGCAAGAAGCAAGTGGACTGTGAAATTTGCATTGGTCTCATAAATACGGAAATATTTCGCTTTGTTATTCAAATTCGCAATTAAATTCGATGCACACCCGTTCAATGAATATTAATCTACTCCCAAGCGAAGAATTTTGGAAGGTAAACGTCGTTTTGTACTATATTTTTATATTTAATGCAGGCACTTATGCGTCACGTGGAAATACGAGGCTGTTTCAACTATCAACTTTTGAAATAGAAAATATCGAATTTCCATGGTTCGATTTCGCTAATTTTCGCATAATGTGATAGATTAAAGCCTAATCTTTCGTTTTAACTGCCCCCCCTATCCGCGCCACTCACCGTTTTCGAGATATTCGCTGCTGAATTTTCAATACGATTTTGCACTTTCTAAAAATAACTATCTCCAACTTTTTAAGTTTCCCTTCTTATCATTTGCATTTTATTAAAATATTTCAAACTTTTTCTAATATCAATGAATTATATGCTTAAACGCATTTGCTTGATCAGTTTTTGATGGATATTTTAGAAATTATGAAACGTGTTTTTGTTTGTTTTCATGATTGAAGTTAGTCGTGTCTTCGCGACGTGTTAACTAAAGTCCGCGTCTGTTTACTATTTTCAAACTAAAGTATCTAGAATTTCCATGGTTCGATTTTCGTAATTTTTGTATAATGATGAAGACAAATGTATAAACTTTAAATCTGCTGGAATGATCCCGGTGATCCCCTGGCAGTTTTCGAGATATTTGGCGTCGAAGTGATCATAGTCATTTCGACGTTTGCCAAAATGGCATCTAATAGTTTATGACGATATTGAGCGACCAAAGCTTGTTTTTCCCAATGAATCTTGAAACTTCTTTAATAGAAAGAGCGTTAAACTTCTTTAGAGCAAGCGTTAAAGTACTTTTGAATGAATTTTAGGAGATTTAGGAGCTATTTGCGTGTTGTTTAGAGATTTTATATCTGGGCTAGTGTCTGGCTCTGTCTGCAATTTTGTTGTCTGATGGCCCGCTCGTAAAGCCGGCTACTCGTGTAAGTTGAGATTGGTTGGTTCTCTCCTGTGCTTCGAGGGGTTTTCTCCGAGTACTCCGGTTTTCCTTCGTCGCTAAAAACTAACCCTCAGGTATACTAACGACTAACTAACCCTGGGAACCTTTGTCAATTGCGTTGCAAAACCTGTTAAGGCTTTCCGTCCACCTCAGAGTGGTAAACATAATAAACACAATAAACATGGATATTTTGGATCCGTATGACCCTGACCTGGTTTTACTGAAAATATTTCACTACTAAAATTTCCTAAATTTTACCAAATCTTGTCACATTGTCTGATGTTGTGTCTGACGTTACATTGAAAAACAAAATATTTATCTTAGCCAATCACGAGGTTGGTAGTTATCCGTTTTCTCTCGGCCTGAACTCGCAACAACGTCCATGACGAAATAGCGGAGACTTTGCATTCCGCTATGTTCTCACATGCCCGAGTGTAAATATCCGAACGGAATTAGTATATACATATACATTATTGACCAATTACATCAAGTACCTTAACTACCAATATTATTTCCGCGTACAATTAATATTGCTTAAATTTAACTATTCTCCTTCTCCCTAGTTCTCCCAAACTCCCACGCGTGTTTCTATAACTGCATATATAAACACGGAAAATGTTTAATCAATTGGTATGCGGAAATGGTAACAACAGTACAACTAAATGATGAAATCACACGCCATAGAAATCAATTTGAATAAAGTTATGTCGGAATTAATAGTTCGTTTTCTGATATTGTTCAGCTTTGCCTTTCGCCGTAAATACTTACTAATGTAACAATATGTAGTACTCGATCATTTTCAAATTGCGACATTCTCACACTTAGTATGTTAAATTGAGCATATAAAAATTCAGGCACGCATTGTGTTGTATTTATAGTTATAAACGTAATGTTATTTTCTTAAGTTTAGATATAGGTAATGAGAACCACAATAGTGGTATATCAATTATAATTGTAACAACAGTCCCTACGTTTCGTGTGGTGAAACAAACTTTATATAACTTGTCGATCAATTGATACTTTCAAAATGTTGGAAGAAATAATCGCTACATTTTTGTCTTTGTTTTCCGCCTTGACTATGGACGCGCCACAAATTTCTCGTGAAATGAACGACAACACAAGTCGATCGGAGCAAGCTAAACGCTATACATGGGAGGATAAAATCCACAGAGAGTATGCCTCATTTGACCAAGAGTATTACCCATCAAGAACCGAGTATGTTGAACTAGGGTACGAACTGCAAAACGAGCGTACTTATAAACAGTCATTGCTTAGAAGTCTGAAGGCGACTCTAACCATAACCTTAGCTGTACTTCCCTTGGTGCTGATAGGAATGGCTCTTATATATTTTGATTTACGAACAACCGATTTATGTTCTGAATGGCTGACCAGATCTAACTATACCCTCTCCTTCGATGTTAGGAGAATACGACTATTTGGCGAAGGAGTGGAGATTGTAATCATATATCTCTTGATTCCAATTTGTTTAATGGTCCTATTTGGCTGGAGGGAGTTTAAAAGTCACTACTCGTCGACTATCTTGCTAGGCCTACTGGCTGGTTTGATTTATACATTATATTTAAGTTCTTTACTCTTATATGGAATTGACGATACGAATATGAATATGATTTACATCGCTCCAATCATGGTAGCATTTGCCATCTTTACACTGTTGGGTTGTGCGATTGTGGCTCCTAAGATTCGGCAAAATCACCCGACGATATCCTACTCAGGTCGCCATATTTTCATGGTCATGATAGTACCTTTATTAAGCTCCCTTGGCATGGCAATGTTTTACAAATACGCGGTTGTTAAGTGGTTTAATTATTTCGATAACGTGTTGTATAGATTCGTAATGGCAATCTTGGCACCGACCTTGGCGCTTCTACCAACTGCTACATGTAGACACTTGGCATTATGGCGTACTTCAGAGATTATCGATCCAGAACGATCCTTTGTGCTGGTATTTTTCATTCGGGGTGCGTTTATTACTTTGTATCGGATAATGCAGGCAAATTTTGAGAATATCTGGCTGTTTGTTGGACTATCTGTACTTTCTGGTGTCTCGAGTGTGCTTAAAACAGCGACTGTTGGTGTTCGGGCGAAAGTATGGTCACGAATTATCAAACTTTTGAACAAAACATGCTGCATTAGACTGCGACATTTGCCTGGAAACACACCCCATCATAGGAGACTCAAAGCAGACACCGAGATACAAAATATACTCTTTGAGAACAGTGCATTAATTTTAAGTCAGGCTTATATCGTGTTATATAACATCACAAGTTTTGAGCTGTCTGCTTGGACTGTCGTAAAATCATCTTTAATCAGAATTGCTATTGGATTGGGAATTGAATTAGTGTTCAATTTTGTGTCTACTTTTATTCGCCTACATTGGCATGATATCCCCATTGCGCGAGTGTGGTCGAAGTTCTGGAAACGACACGTGTTTGCTAATGGTATCATTGTTGCAGGTTTAGCGTGTTACTTTACCAAACCTTTACTCACAGTATTTCAAGATCGTTTTCATGATACCTCTGGCTCTGGTGCAGGGAATTACACCATAAGGAACTGTACCCTGCCTTACGAAAGCTGGCGTTGACTTTTACAGCTGAATTTTCATATAATGAAGCATACTGTTTTACGTTAGTGTTGAGGTCAGGGCACTGATCAAAAAATTAAGACTTGATAGTGCGGATAGAAAGGACACGTATTGTCTAAATTACTAAATTACCATAGTTATTATTTATAGACCTAGACTTCCGTATTAAGCCCGGGTCAAACGACGTTGAGGAGAGTTGGCAAACGAGAGTTTTGGATGAGAGTTTCATCAACTCACATGCCCCGGTCAAACGAGAACAAGAATTGCATGAGAGTTGACTGGATATTACCACGCGTATCTGTCAAACGAGGGAAAACTCTCGTCAAAATTCGAACCAGCTCAAAGTTGATGAGAGTGCATGAGAGTTGATGATAGTTGGCGGTCAAACGCGAGCGAGAGTTGTAACTCTCATTATGCACCTATCAATGTTAAGCCCGAGGGAGGGGAGGGGAGGGCAAAGGGTGGGGATTTGATCAATCAGTTTGTCCCCTGGGTTGGGATTTTGACAGGCACATTTTTCTGAGTGGGTCGAGGGGGGGATTTTTTACTGATCAGCACTGATCTCGAACGAGACACTGGATAGAAATCTCTATTGAATTTAATCAATGAACCAATTTTAGTTGCTCAGTTGCAAGGAGTCCTGAGTCCCAAACGCTATATAACTTAGCAGATAGACTGCTGATTACTGTAGATTTGACCAAAAATTAAGACAAATTTTCTAACCTGTTGATGGACATTTAATAACTAGTAAACAGAAAAATTTATACGTCGTTACTTTTATATCACTTTTATACTTTCATGACGTTAAAAGTTCACATTACGTTATACATAACAATTAGATTATGAGCTCAAGATTTCTATGAGGTGATAGTTGATGAGGGTGAAGCCCGAATGAACTATCATCTCATAGAAATCGAGAGCGAATAATCTAATTGTTTTAGTAGAGCGAATAATCTAATTGCCGAGGAGATGGCTGTTTCGCTACTCGCTATCTATCGACAATTAGATAGCGAGTAGCGTAGCCAATCAAATTACAGCATTTGCAATAGTATACTAGTATGATTCTACTAAATACCTATATCGCATGTTATAAAAATATCTTATCTGGACATACTTTGATAAAGTTTTTCGAAAAGTTCAATAATAATCTTTATTTATCCATCTTAAGTATAAAAGTACAATGGATTTACAGGTTGATTCAAATTACATTAAAAATATCTTAGAACATTATATACAGATGAGAATCTTAAGTATGTATAGACAAACTAAAAACTATGTGAGTGCACTTGCACGAGCTAAGAAGGAGCGTTTATGTCTTTCAGTTCGCGATAATGTGTTTTTACTATTAATTGTTCGTAAATCGTATGGATTATTTGATTTAAAAAGTCTTGTATGAAAAGGATGGGAAGGATCATTCATAATCTTCCACGCTTCACGTTTCAGAAGTTCTTCTCTTCGATCAGAGAGGCTTTGTAGACAGTCATTGTTATAACCAAGAACTCGGAGGCAGCGGGTCTGGGTTCGTTCAATTTCATTTACGAGATAAGTTGGAAGGCCACCCCAGATAGGTGAGGCATATTCAAGAATAGATCTAATATTGGATTTATAAAGGGTAATACCTACTTCCACAGGTAGATTAGCTTTCCTGCATTCTCTTAAGATATATACTTGACGGTTAGCTTTCTGTATAACAGTTTCAATATGATTGTTCCATTTGAGGTTGTTTTGAAACCCCATTCCAAGTAGTTTAAATTTGTCCACTCTTTCAACTAGTTCATCACCGATATAAACAGGAGGTTCCGATACTGATTCCGTGAAGCATATCCACATGTCCTTTGTTTTTTTGACGTTGATGGTCATTTTGTTCGACACTGACCAATTTTGGATAATGTCTAGAGCCTGTTGGACATGGCTTATTTCCCAGGCTCCAACTGCTTGATCGAGTGTGCAGTCATCGGCATACTTCGAGGTATCGACGGTTAGGTTTGCAGGGATTTCATCCTCTAAATCATCGATGTATACATTAAATAGCATAGGAGAGATGACCGAGCCTTGCGGAACTCCAGCTGGGCATGGAGCGGATGTTGACAACATTTGAAGTAGCTTTACCTGTTGACTTCTCATGGATAGGAAATCTCGAATCCACAGCCAAAAAGATTTAGTTATGTTGATAGAGGCCAATTTAGAAAGGAGAATTCGGTGGTCCACCATATCAAACGCTTTGCAGAAGTCAATGAAAATAGCATGGATACCTTTTCTGCCATGCGCAGTGTTATCAGTTTTATCAAACCATTTTTGTGAAGTTTCAATCAATGCTGAAATTGTTGAACGGCCCTTGAGAAATGCATGTTGGTTATCTTTTAATGTAAGATCTGCACAATTTAATTGCAATTGAATCTTTTCCAGCACTTTAGCTAACTGTGGAAGCACAGAAATTTGACGAAAGTCGGTTTCAATGTTTTTCGGTGGGACAATTTTAGGCACAGGGTTATTAGAGCTTGTTTGTACAAGGTGGGATATTTACATTGAATTATACTACTCGTGATGATGTTATGTGCTACGAGAGCTAAGTCTTCACTATACTGCTTCAAGAACCACGCAGGGATTCCATCAATGCCAGTCGCCTTCTTCACCTTTAATGCATTAAGGGCCTTTTCACCTGACCTATCGATGGTATGGGGGGATCAATTTCTTTAAGATGGTGTCGCACATTATTTAGGTCATAACTAGCAGCATTGTCTAACATCATTCCATTCCAAGGGGCGGTAAAAACGGCCTGTAATTTTCAGTCAGTTCAGAAAGATCGTAGTTTTGGCACCCGTTTGCTGGAAGATTGGATGTACCATCCATGCCAACTAGTGAGGAGATGGACTTAAACCATTTACTAGAGTTTGATTTACGGTGGTCTTTGGCTTTACTTTCATAGTAGACTATTTTCGCTTTAGATATCAGACTAGAGACTTTATGGCACAAGCGTATATAGTTTATACTATCCCCACGACTAAAAGCTCGCTGTCTAGCTTTAATTTCCATTTTAATGTGGCTTGTCATCCATGGTTTGTCTGAGTTGTGGACTCTGATGGTTTTGACAGGCACCTCCGTGTCCAACATGTGAATCACAGTCTCATTGAACAACTTGATCTTTTCGTCAACATCTTCAGCACGGAATATACGCTCCCATGTTTGCTGCGCCACTTTCAGACTCAGAGCGGCTCGATTTCCAGATTTCATTAATCTGATTCCCTTTGTCGTAGGAGGGGTTTTCAGATTATTTTTTGGTTTAAGGAGAATACACTGGTGGTCTGATCTACCAATAGGAGGCAGGTGGCTGGCTGAGTCAAACAGATTAAACATGTTTGTAGCAATTTGGTCCAGGGTATTTTTTTCCTCGAGTGGGCGCTGATACAGTTTTACGTAGCCCAAAACGGCTGCATAAACGACTGATGTTCAACATATTGAAATCTCCTGCAATGATAATTCCTGAAGATATCCATTTGGTAAGTATAATATCTAGTCCGTTAGAAAGGTATTCTATCATTTCATAATCATTTTCACGCCGTTGGCCAGGTGGGTAGTATACGATAACGACAATGATGGTGCTAAAGGGTCTTGGGGTGCGAGGTGGTTTTAAAACCAGCCATAGAACTTCTTTACCGGTTTCCTCTAAATGAGTTATACGTTCCACGCGGATGTACGAACTAATATACGCTAGGATCCCGCCGCCTAGGGTATCTCTATCAAGTCTGAATATTTCATAATTGTTTCCACTGTTGACTGAGACAATACCAGACAGCTCATCAATTTTATTGCTTATATGGCAGACATTTGAGAGGAAGAAGGTTGGGCAAACAGAAGATGGATTTGCTGGGGACTGAACAGTTTTGACTTTTACACAGTTATACGTATACATTATACTTTTATAAGTATGCTGCGTTTGTCCAGGGAATTTTCGTTGTGAGGTATTATGCCGCGTAGTTATTCGGACTGGGATGTTGTATGTTACATCTTTATCGGGTATCGTGTTCACCATCGTGTTTACCGACCCTGACGGTATTGTGTGTGATGGTAAGGGATCTCCATCAGCGGTCGTGCCTGGGCTATTTGCGGACTTAAGTGGGGAATTTTGGACATTGGAAAAGAGAATTGTGGAGGGTTGGTGTGAGGCAGTTCTAATCTTTGTAGCCTCTCCCCAATCTGGTTCATCGATAATGTTAAATTGTCCAGTTTCTCTAAAAAAGGCGAGGGAGAATAGTCCCGCTGGTTTCTATGTGCATAAGATTGATGTGTTTCAGTAGATTGATATGTGACATTATGATAAAAGTCGCATCTCGACCCCTTTTTACAGAAACCTCTTTTTCGCAAAAAAGGACAGGATACCATATGCTTTGGTAAATTAGATTGTTTGTTTCCGGAGAAAGTGTCATCTATATTAGGAATGTTAATATCGTTAGTCGCTTCATTGATTTCACTATGTTCGTGGGAGGAAGTGCCATCTATATTGGGGGTGTTAATATCATTAGTCGCTTCGTTGATTTCACTATGTTCACGAATTGGAATCTGCATATAAGTTCATTGTCTATTTGAAAATTATTGCGAAGTTGCCGTTGGTGTCATTTTTATGTGGCAATATTTCGCTCATGAAGGTTAGTTCACAGCTTCTCTTATCAACCTGATGCATAGAGTGCATTCAGTAGTGCATGTAACAAACCAAATGCTTCAGGAATACAATTCCATCTCGGGGTGGGGTTTGCCCAGGAATTTTGTCCCGAGGGAGTGGCTGGCATTTGACATTTTTTAACGTTAAAATGTCAAATCCCAAGCACAGGTCTAATTTTTTATAGATATGTTGTCAGACAAACTTCAACAGGAAGATTTGATCTTCTGCAGTACAGTCTTTTGGATGCTTTGCAGATGGTCTCTTCAATATGCTTGTTCCATTTAAGATTGTTTTGCGAACCAAACTCCCAAGAGTTTGAAATTCCGAACTCTGTCCATCTGAACATTCCCTACGTGCAATGGTGGCGGGGCCGGTGTTTCCGTAAGTTAATCCACATATCCTTCGTCTTTTTTGCATTCAACTTCACTTTATTTTCCTCAGCCCAACATTGAACTGAATCTAAGGCTCTTTGCAAATTGCTAGGTTGATTAGCATTTACACGGGTATCCATGGTGCAGTCGTCCGCATATTTTCCTGTGTTTACTCTTGGTTGTGCAGGAACGACATCCTCTAGATCGTCAATGTGTATATTAAATAACGTTGGCGAAATAACGGAGCCCTGTGGTACAGCGACAGGGCAGGGAGCGGTATACGAAAGTTCTCCCTGGAGATTTACTTGTTGTGTTCTTCCTTCCAAGAAGCTCTTGGACCATATCCAAAAACTCCTGGAAACGTCCATTTGGGCAAGTTTTTCGAGAAGAATCTTTTCGAGAAGGTCTTTTGAAAGTCGATGAACAGCGCGTGTACCCCCTGTCTACCCGTTGAAGTGTCATCAGTTGAGTCAAACCACTCATGTTGCAGCAGACACTGTTGAACGTCCATTCGTGAAAGCATGCTGATTTTCTTTAATCTTTAAGCTTGATTGATTGAGTCGGAGTTGAAGCTTTTCAAGAACCTTTGCTAACTGAGGAAGCAACAGCAACTAAGTCGTTATCTAGGTTTGTCGGCGGACGAACTTCTGGTATAGGAGTGATAAGTGCATACGTTTGAAGTGGAAAACAGCCTTAAGACACCACGCCGGGATATTATCTGTTTCAGTCGCTTTCCGGGGATTTAAGCGTTTAAGGACGGATTTGACTTGACCAATGGATGGAAGTGGAGGTGGGGTATTTTTAAGCAAGTGTTCTACTTCGGAAAGATTCGGAGTTTCGGACTGAACGTCTGACCATGATTGAACAAAACTTTTCTGGAGTTTGTCAGCGATTCCAGAAAGGTCGGCCTGAGTAGATGTTGATAGTGTTTGGTCATCCTGGTTTATTGCCGCTAACTTATATATAGCGCTATACCACTTTGCGGGATTGGATGCACGATTACCCTCGCCTTTGGCTTTGGATTTATAATAGTTGGCTTTTACAACTCTCCGTTGGTAAACGCTTTCTGCCTTGCCTTCATTTCAGCTATATAACTGTGTAAACACGGAAAATGTTTAATCCAATTGGTATGCGGAAATGGTAACCGAAATTTAATCAACCGAACTTTTTTACAGTACAATCAAGACAAATGTGAAGAAATGCGAAATACAGTTCAGCAAATCAGACTCAAGCCAGCTCTATCCGGTTACAATCAATGACAAAGAATTAGAGCTGATCTTTGAGGCTAAGATCTTGGGTTTAACGATAAGAAGTGATCTTAAATGGACCAGTCACGTCACCAGTATCATCAAGAAAGCCTCTAAAAGATTGTACTTTTTACGACAGCTAAAACGTGCGAACGTGCCTACTGCTGAGATGGTTTGTTTTTATTGTACTTGAATCCGACCGGTAGTTGAATACGGATCGCCCGTTTTTCATTACGGAATCCCAAATTATTTGTGTAAAGACATTGAACGTATACAACAACGTGCTATGAGAATTATATTTCCTGCGAAGCCTTATAATGAAGCAATCTCACTGCCTAATCTTGGGAAACTTGAAGAGAGACGTCAGGCCGCGTGCGATAAATTGTTCGAAGAAATCATTGAAGACCCAAATCATAAGTTGCACCCACTAATGCCAGAGTTGAACTCAGATACTGGTGTCGCGAATTACGCGTAATTCGCTAGGGTTACCTAACCGGAAGTAAAACGAACAGTTTAGTTCGAGGAATTTGAGAAGCGCGAGAGACAATAAAAACAGCGAGGGACAAGGTTTTGAGATTTTATTATTATATATTTTCGATTTGGTTTGTGAGTTTTTATTCTGTGACTTTTGTGAGCGTGGGGGGACATCAAACACACCATTCCCCACACAGTGGCACCTCCGTTCGGGACTGTTTCGACAAGAATAGCGTAAATATTCGGCGAAAATTATCAACATGGAGAAACTAGAAGGCACATTGACGGCGAAATTGAAAGCTTTACGGTTTACCCTAAGCAAAACTGATGATATAGTGACAAAGGGAAATAAAACAGCACTAGAACGACATCGACAAGCACTGAATTCGATGGTAGAAACGATCCAAACGTTAAAGCGAGAGGTCGAAGAAGCGAAATTTGCGAGTGACGAAGGCGAAGAAAATGTCAAACTTTGGGGCAAACCTATCGAAGAGCAAATCGAAGAAGTCGACGCGAGAGTGACTATGTTAACGAAGAGAATAGACAACATGGATCTGGAGAAGAAAGCTGAACAACATGAGAAGGAAAATGTGCTTAAAAATCAGGTGAGACAAGAACAATTAGCATTTGAACGTGAACAATTGAAATTAAAACTGGAATTTGAAACAAAAATGAGCGAGTTAAAGAAACCGGAAATTACGTCATCGTCAGGAAAAACCGGAAGTTCCAGTTCAGTAAAGCTACCCAAGCTAGTAATCACAAAATTCAATGGCACGCACCAGGATTGGCTTCGATTTTGGAACCAATTCGAAGCAGAAATCGATCAATCCGAAGTGGCACCTGTAACAAAGTTTTCCTATCTAAAAGAATTGGTAGAACCAAAGGTGAGAAGTAGCATAGATGGCCTTCCATTTTCAACTGAAGGATACGAACGTGCAAAAACCATTTTAAAATCTAAATACGGAAAATCTAGTGAAATAGTAAATGCTTACGTCCAAAATGTTATGGGGCTACCCACCATCACTGGTACCCAACCCAAGAAAGTGCATGAATTCTATGAAACTCTCCTTTACAATGTACAATCGCTTGAGACACTAGGAAATTGAGAGAGATTACTGGGTATGTTCGAAACACTCTTGATAAATTAGAGGGAATCCGGGGGGACCTGGTTCGGGATGACAGCAACTGGCAAGAGTGGGACTTCCCAAAACTAGTAGAGGCATTGAGACAGTGGACTGAGAGAAATCCTGTGTCACATAAGGACACTGAGAGCAAACATGACAGTAGACCAAATCAACGGTATCCGAGACCATCTGGGTCACGTGACCGAGCATATCAAGCTAAGCAAAACGAGGTAAGAAAGGGGTGTGTGTACTGTGAAACCCCTAACCATAGATCCAAGGATTGTGACAAAGTAGTTTCGACAACCGACAGGAGGAAACTCCTTCAAGAAAAACATCTGTGTTTTAATTGTACTGGCTCCAAACATCGAGCGGCGGAGTGTAGAAGCAAGTCGACCTGCACAAACTGTGACAGAAAACACCACACATCTATCTGTGATAAGGTGTCTAGCCCATTGTTGACCACACCTGTGTCAAATAACTCTGTTGTTTATCCTGTTGAGATCGTTGAAATTCAAGGAGTGAAATGCCGTGCGCTAGTGGATACAGGGGCCGGAAGCTCTTATGCCTCTGCCGGGTTACTTGACCACATCAAAGCAATTCCAACAAAGTCGGATGTTCGAAGCATAGAAATGTTACTGGGGACAACAACACGGAAAATGGACATTTTCCACATCAATGTCAAATCTGTCGATGGTGACTTTGAGTTAGAAGCAGACGTGACCAAGATCAATAAGCATCAGCTACTCTCGTTGCCAAACCCACACTATGACGAGCTTCTAGGAGAATATCAACATTTGAATGGTGTTGTTATAGAAGATAAGGATGTTAAGGAACAGCTACCAATCCACCTTATTCTGGGAGTTGGTGAGTATGCTAAGATCAAGACAAGCTGTGGGCAGAGAATTGGTGTACCTGGAGAGCCGGTGGCCGAGTTTACAAGGTTCGGATGGATCTTGGTGTCACCGGGACAAGGGCTTGATTTATCACAAATGTTTATGACCCAAACATCAGCTGTAGAATATGAGGAGCTTTGTCGATTGGATGTCCTGGGACTAGCAGATTCCCCAGTCGGAGATCAAGAGACGGTGTACGACGAGTTTAAGGAGCAGCTATGCCGAAGCCCGGATGGTTGGTATGAATCTGGCCTCCCCTGGAAGGGAAACCACTCTCCCTTCGGGACAAACGAAGCCAACAGCCTGCGACGACTGCGGACCTTGGTGACGAAGCTTAAGAACACTGGTAAACTTGAAGATTATGACAAGGTGATTCGGGAGCAATTGGAAGAAGGAGTGGTGGAACCAGTGCCAGAAACTCCGGAAGGTAAAGAGTTTTACATTCCACACAAGGGAGTTTTTCGTGAGACCGCAGAGAGTACCAAACTACGCGTTGTTTACGATGCGTCAGCACGTCCATGCAAAGATTCCCCGTCACTGAATGAATGTCTGGAGATCGGACCTCCATTGCAGAACAAACTGTGGTCAGTCCTAGTTCGTGGTAGATTCCACCCGGTTTGTCTTAGTGGAGACCTACGTAAAGCCTTTTTGCAGGTGAGAGTTCGTAACACCGATAGAGATGTGCTCCGGTTCCATTGGCTGAAAGACATGAACTCGGACGAGATTCAAACCTTACGATTTACCAGGGCACTCTTCGGATTGACGTCCTCCCATTTCTGTTAGGGAGTCATTCAGCAACATCTGGAGAGCTGGCGACCTGTGAAACCTGCTGCAGTCGAAGAGATCGGTAAGAGTCTCTACGTCGATGATCTCGTCAGCGGAGCAACGACAACCGAGAAAGCATCTCAAGTGAAAAGTGAAGCTAAAGAAATCTTCCAGGATGCCACCTTTGAACTACACAAGTGGCACTCAAATGCGAAGGAGCTGGAAACCCCATCCACATTAGAGAGAGAAGATGAAACATATGCGAAACAACAACTGGGAGTCCCAACCGAAGAAAAGGGAAAGCTTCTTGGCCTCGACTGGGACAAGGAGAAAGATAGGATAAGCGTGACTTTTCCTTCAGAGAAAGCTGAATTATCAAAGAGAGGCATCTTATCGAAAGTTGCAAGAGTCTTTGATCCATTGGGGCTAGTGTCACCAACTACATTAGCTGGAAAGTTGTTGTACCGAGAGGCATGTGATCGTAAGCTTGGCTGGGATGCACCACTCGATGAATCTTTGGCCAAACGCTGGAAAAAGTGGGAAAACGATCTACCGGACAGTGTAACTTTTCCCAGGAGTCTCGTAGGAAATCGAGAAGATATCCAGGAAATCAATCTGCATGCATTTGGAGATGCGAGTATCAAAGGAGTTGCGGCTGCGGTATACGCGGTGGTGAGGCAACCTTCGGGAGATTCCCAGGGATTGGTTGCAGCGAAGTCTCGACTAACAAAACAAGGGTTAACCATACCAAGATTGGAGTTAGTCTCGGGTCACATGGCGGCGAACTTAGTCGACAACGTGAAAGAAGCCTTGCAGGGATTTCCTGTCACCGATGTGACAGGTTGGTTAGATAGTACCGTTGCGCTTTGTTGGATCGAAGGACAGGGGCAATACAAGCAGTTTGTCCAGAATCGCGTCCGGAAAATCCAAGAAAAGAGTTACATCAAGTGGAGGCATGTACCCACCAATCAAAACCCAGCTGATATAGGAAGTCGGGCTGGTATGGCGCTCAGAAGTAATCAATTGTGGCAGAACGGACCGGACTGGCTCGGAAAGAGAGAGAGTTGGCCTCCGGAACCATTGATCGCGGAAAATGATACATCGAGAGCTGAAAATAAATTAACGCGCGAGGTCTTCTCGGCGGCGGTGACAACAGAGGATGTTTTCGATGGGCTACTCGGAAAGTTTGATCTTAGGAAAGTGCTACGAATCGGGGCGTGGATTGCAAGGTTCATGTCCAACGCGAAAGCCCGGGCAACAGAGAGAACGAAGGGTCCTATTACAACAAATGAAATACAAAAGCAGCTCATCTTTTGGATAAGAAGAGTGCAAACAAGGAACGAAGCGACAGATATATTTCAAGATGATCAGCAACGCCTAAACCTACAAAAGAACGGTGTCGGTATCTACGAGTGTCGAGGAAGATTACAAGGACACTACCCAACGTACCTACCAGATCAGGATATCTTTACTGAGAAGCTCGTGACTGATACTCACATTCGTACTTTGCATGGGGGAGTGAGTCTTACCATGACTAATCTGCGAGAAAGCTATTGGATCCCACGCCTACGTCGGTTGGTGAAACGGGTGAGAAAGAATTGTAACGGCTGCAAACGTTTCCATGCAACCGCATTTGCACAACCTCCTGCCGGAAATCTTCCTACAGATCGGACAATTGGTTCGTCTGCCTTTCAAGTGGTCGGTGTGGATTATGCGGGACCCATTGTTTATCGTAAAGGGAAGAATCGCGAAAGTAAATCGTATATCCTACTGTACTCGTGCAGTTTGTCGAGAGCTATTCACTTGGAGCTGTTACCAGATCTTACCACGACGGAGTTCATACATAGTTTGAAACGCTTCATCGCTCGAAGGGGACGTCCCAAAAAGATCTATTCTGACAACGGAAAGACCTTCGTCGCAGCAGCGAAATGGTTGAGGAAAGTTATGAAAGAGGAACGATTTCACAACTGGCTAGCTGAACAAAGAATTGTTTGGCAATTCAATCTTTCGCGTGCACCGTGGTGGGGCGGTCAATTCGAACGTATGGTGGGATTGGTCAAACAAGCGCTGTACAAGACCGTGGGAAAGGCTTACCTCAAGTGGAAAGAACTCCAAGAAGTACTGATGGACATTGAGATCGTTCTGAACAATCGTCCGTTAAGCTATGTGGAAGAAGACATACAAATGCCAATATTAACCCCAAACAACCTGATGTTTGGTCAACCTGGTATCATTCCGGAAGAAGATATGGAAACCATCGATGATGCGAGTCTAAGAAAGAGAGCAAGATACGTTGAGAAATGTAAGAAAGCAGTATGGTCAAGATGGTCGTCAGAATATCTCAAAGGCTTACGAGAACGCCATAACTTGACACATCAAACGAAAGAACATAGCCTAAAACCAGGAGACGTGGTCCTTATTAAGGAGAGATCAAAAGAATCGAGGAAAATGGAAAATCGGCGTTGTAAATCAGATGTTCAAGGGAAGAGACGGGGTGATTAGAGCGGTGAGACTGAGAGCTGGAAAGGGATTCATGGAACGTCCAATCCAATTTCTGTATCCGTTAGAACTGTCTTGTGACATTGAGATCAATTCTGGATTGAATGCGAAAGCCCAAGAGTTTGAACCCAAGAAGTCTAAGAGAAAGGCAGCGGAAGTTGCTCGGGAGAACATTCAGAAAATAGCGGATGAAGAAGAACAAAGCGATTAATGACTTTATCGAAGACATTAAGTACATTCAAACATAGTTAATATTTGCTTCCTATCGCAACCAAATAGGGGGAGAGTGTCGCGAATTACGCGTAATTCGCTAGGGTTACCTAACCGGAAGTAAAACGAACAGTTTAGTTCGAGGAATTTGAGAAGCGCGAGAGACAATAAAAACAGCGAGGGACAAGGTTTTGAGATTTTATTATTATATATTTTCGATTTGGTTTGTGAGTTTTTATTCTGTGACTTTTGTGAGCGTGGGGGGACATCAAACACACCATTCCCCACATTGGAGACCCCCTGAGAACTACGAGAACTTTAACATTCCTAAAATTAAGACTAATAGATACATGAACACTTTTTTAATTGCAAGTTCTAAACGTTTTAATTCATAGTTCATAGTTTATAACTCATAGTTCACAGTTTTAGCATCAGTACTAAATCGTGCGTATAATAGACAATTTGCATTATAGACTAATTTTTTATCTAGGCAAAAAAAAAGTATATTGCCGGAAAGAACATACTAAAATTAGTAAAATTCCAAAGTTTGGTTGCGAAATGTTGTAGGAATTTCCGCACGTAATACAAAAGTTACCAAATTTGCAAACTTTGCAAGGCTATATTTTCCGCATTTTACAACATTTCGCAACCAAACTTTGCAATTTTACTAATCTTATTATGTTCTTTGTAGCTGTTGTGATTGATTCCCTTTTCCTTGCCTAGAACAAAATTTCATCTATAATGCAAATTGTCTATTATAATTATAATGGCACGCATTGTATTGTATCTATTTTAAAAACATGACGCTCTTTTCAAAGCTACATTGTTGATCAGTTGATACTTTCAAAATGTTGGAAGAAATAATCGCTACATTTTTGTCTTTGTTTTCCGCCTTGACTATGGATGCGCCACGACTTTCTCGTGAAATGAACGACAATACAAGTCGATCGGAGCAAGCTAACCTACCATATACATGGGAGGATAAAATTCACAGAGAGTATGCATCATTCGAGCAAGAGAATTTTCCATCAAGCACAGAGTATGTTGAACTAGGGTATGAACTGCAAGACGAGCGTACTTATAAACAGTCATTGCTTAGAAGTCTGAAGGCGACTCTTGCCATAACCTTAGCTGTTCTTCCTTTGGTGCTTATAGGAATGGCTCTTATATATTTTGATTTACGAACAACCGATTTATGTTCTGAATGGCTGACGAGAAATCATACCCTCTCCTTTGATGTTATGAGAATAAGGCTATTTGGCAAAGGTGTTGAGATTATAATCTTATATCTCTGGTTTCCCTTGATTTTAATGGCTATATTTGGTTGGAGTGAGTTCAAGAGTCATTATTCTTCGACTATCTTGGTAGGCCAGCTGGCTGGTTTGGTTAATACATTATATTTAAGTTTTTTACTCTTATTTGGCGCTGGTGATAAGAGCATGACTTTATACGACGTTGTAGCACTTTTAGCATTTACTATCTCTGGTATTTGGGGTTGTGCGATTGTGGTTCGCAACATTCGACAAAATCGCCCAACTATATCCTACTCAGGTCGCCATATTTTCATGGTCATTGCAGTGCCTTTATTAAGCTTCTTTGGTATGGCAATGTTTTACAAATACGCGGTTGTTAAGTGGTTTAATTATTTCGATAATGTGTTGTATAGATTCATAATGGCTATCTTGACACCGACCTTGGCCCTTGTACCAACTGCTATATGTAGGCATATGGCATTATGGCGTACTTCAGAGATTATCGATCCTGAACGATCCTTTGCTCTGGTATATTTCATTCGGGCGACGTTTATTACTTTGTATCGGATAATGCAGGCAGATTTTGAGAATATCTGGCTGTTTGTTGGACTATCTGTACTTTCTGGTGTCTCGAGTGTGCTTAAAACAGCGACTGTTGGTATTCGGGCGAAAGTATGGTCGCGAATTATCAAGCTTTGGAACAAAATATGCTGCATTAGACTGCGACATTTGCCTGGAGACACACCCCATCATAGGCGACTCCAAGCAGACACCGAGATACAAAATATACTCTTTGAGAACAGTGCATTAATTTTAAGTCAGGCTTATATCGTGTTATACAACATCACAAGTTTTGAGCTGTCTGATTGGACTGTCGTGAAATCATCTTTAATCAGAATTGCTATTGGATTGGGAATTGAATTCGTGTTCAATTTTTTGTCTAATTTTATTCGCATACACTGGCATGACATCCCCATTGCGCGAGTGTGGTCGAAGTTCTGGAAACGGCACGTGTTTGCTAATGGTATCATTCTTGCAGGCTTTGCGTGTTACTTTACCAAACCTTTACTCATAGTATTTCAAGATCGTTTTCATAATACCTCTGGCTCTGGTGCAGGGAATTATACCATAAGGAACTGTACCCTGCCTTATCAAAGCTGGCGTTGACTTTTACAGCTGAATTTTCATATAATGAAGCATACTGTTTTACGTTAGTATTGAGGTCAGGCCATGACTGATCACAAAATTAGGACTTGATAGTGCGGATAGAAAAGACACGTATTGTCTAAATTACTAAATTACCATACTTATTACTTATAGACCTAGACTTTCGTATTAAGCCCGGGTCAAACGACGTTGAGAGTTGGCAAGCGAGAGTTTTGGATGAGAGTTTCATCAACTCTCATGCCCCGGTCAAACGAGAACAAGAATTGCATGAGAGTTGACTGGATATTACCGCGCGTACCGGTCAAACGACGGAAAACTCTCGTCAAAATTCGAACCATGCATGAGAGTCGATGAGAGTTGGCGGTCAAACGCGAGCGAGAGTTGTATAACTCTCATTTTAATAACTCTCATCCTCATTTGACCGGGGTATTAGTGTTTCGTGTATATAATCTATTAAATCACCCCCGATACACCGATAGTCTGGCAGTCTCCGAACCCAGACGTCATTTCCCACGCTGATTCTTCGAGCGAAGAATGGCCGTCGCAAATGACGTCTGGGTTCGCAGACGAGTAGTATACCGATAATATCTGTATAATTTTTCCGGTATACACGCGGATACCAGAACTTGCTCATACAGAACATCCCTACATTAAATATATACTACACTGTAAAAATGTATTGGTAGAAACAACAAAAAGGTTGGTTAAAGCTACCAATTGGTTTTGACCGATAAAAATAGTTAAATTTGGCAATATTAATTATTACGTGTAAAATGCGGAAATAAAATATAACATTTATTGCACGCGAACGTTGATTGGTCGAGAAGTGTGTTTCTATATTACTGTACAGTAACACGGAAAATTTTCCGCCTCGCGCATTTCAATTTAAGAACGTAAACAATTGGTATAGGAGTGATAAGTGCATCTTGTATGCACTAGGATATTTACATTGTAGTATGCTAGCAACAACAATGTCATGAACCACTGGCGCTAATTCCTCGGCAAAATGCTTAAGACACCACGCAGGGATATTATCTATTCCGGACGCTTTACGGGGATTTAAGTGTTTAAGGACGGATTTGACTTGACCAATGGATGGAAGTGGAGGTGGGGTATTTTAAGCAAGTGTTCTACTTCGGAAACTATTCGGAGTTTCGGACTGAACGTCTGACCATGATTGAACAAAACTTTTCTGGAGTTTGTCAGCGATTCCATGCAGAAAGGTCGACCTGAGTAAGTGTTGATAGTGTTTGGTCATCCTGATTTATTGCCGCTAACTTATATATAGTGCTATACCACTTTGGACTGGATAGTGCATCCGCTAAGCATAAATGAAGCCAATGGCGGCCATATTGATGTGACCACCACAAATCTACTGTGGTGTTGGGGACATGTTCGAAAAGATTCTAAACAAGTAATATTTATTGGTGGGAAAGGCCACGTATTGTCTAGATTACTAAATTAGCACGGTACTTTTTTAAAAACCTTTACCTAAACTTTCAAGTCCTGGTCACACGAGGATGAGAGTTGATGAGAGTTGGCAAGCGAGAGTTTACATGACAGTTTCATCAATTCGCATGCCCCGGTCAAATTCTGATTCTTCGAGCGAAAAATGGGCGTTGGAAATGACGTCTGGGTTCGCAGACTAGTATACCGATAATATCTGTATAATAATTGTAAAAATGTCTACATTAATTGTAAAAATGTCTTGGTAGAACCAACCAAAGAGATTGGTTAAAGCTACCAATTGGTTTTGACCAATAAAAAATTAGTTGGTAGATCCCCTTAAGTTCTTGACCATTTAATACTCTTCAAATTTCAAGTCTCTTTTCCAGACCCACAGCTTGAACAAAATAGCACAAATCGAGTGGATTAAGATTGAACATCTGTTTGATGTGGTTTCAAATACGTATAATATGGCGGAAAGCAAAAATATATCGTTATTTTGTGACAATTAAAGTCAAGTTATGTTAACGATAACACAACTAGTGACAATGGAATATTTAATGTACAATTAAAATGAAGATATACTCGCGCGAGTAGTTATGTTAGATCTAATATCAATAAACATACTCTACATTTAATCCTATCTTGTGTATACGGGAATTCATGGCGAAGTTGATGGTTAATCAGTTAATAGATTGTACCGCAATCATATAAAGCAATAATATGCTACAATGATTAATTATCGATTGAATATTAATGACCTCTCATAAGCGGACACCTCCCGTAAGCGGACACCGGGACTGGTCCCAAGGGAGTCCGCTTACGGGAGGTTCTACTGTATATAACTAAATGTTAAAATCACACGTCACACTGTAGCATAAAATCAATTTGACTGCTATGTTTAGAATAGAGTTCAGTCGGAATTAATAGTTCGTTTTCTGATATTGTTCCACTTTGCCTTTGGCCATAAACACTTACTGATGTTACAATATATAGTACTCATTTTCAAATTGATACATTTTCACTTTCGCTATGCTAAATTAATTTGTCAACCAAGTGATATTTGGCAAAACTCTCGCAAACTCTGCACACAAAATTGCTACTTTTCCTGATCCTTCGTGTGGTGAAACAAACTTTATATAACTTCTTGATCAATTGATATTTTCAAAATGTTGGAAGAATTAATCGCTACTATCTTATCTTTGTTCTCCTCCTTAACTATGGACGCGCCACAAATTTCTCGTGAAATGAACGACAATACAAGTCGATCGGAGCAAGCTAACCTACCATATACATGGGAGGATAAAATTCACAGAGAGTATGCCTCATTCGAGCAAGAGAATTTTCCATCAAGCACAGAGTATGTTGAACTAGGGTACGAACTGCAAAACGAGCGTACTTATAAACAGTCATTGCTTAGAAGTCTGAAGGCGACTCTAACCATAACCTTAGCTGTATTTCCTCTGGTGCTTATAGGAATGGGTCTTATATATTTTGATTTACGAACAACCAATTTATGTTCTGAATGGCTGACTCAATCCAACTATACCCTCTCCTTTGATGTTTTGAGGATACGATTACTGGCCAGAGGAATTGAGGGTATGGTCTTGAATTTTTGGGTTCCAATGAATTTAATGATTCTATTTGGTTGGAACGAAATGAAGAGTCATTATTCTTCGACCGTGTTGGTAGGCTTATTGGCTGGTGTGCTTTATATATTGTACTTAGGTTTTTTATACTTATATGGCGTGTTTGATACAAATCTATGGTACGTCGTACCAGGAAATGTACTATTTACTATCGCTGTTTTGTGGGAATGTGCCATTGTGGTTCGCAAGATTCGACAAAATCACCCAACCGTATCCTACTCAGATCGCCATATATTCATGGTTGTCTCCCTGCCTTCGTTACTGTCTCTAGTAATATCGATGCTTTACAGATACGCGGCCGTTAAGTGGTTCAGTTCCCGTGAAAATGTGTTGTATAGATTCATAATGGCTGTCTTAACACCGACCATGGCACTGCTTTTGACTGCTATATGTAGGCATATGGCATTATGGCGTAGCTCAGAGATTATCGATCCAGGAAGAAGCTTTGTGCTTGTCTATGTTGTTCATGCTGCCGGAATAAATCTGTATCGGATAATGCAGGCAGATTTTGAGAATATCTGGATATTTGTTGGACTGTCTGTACTTTCTGGTGTTTCGAGTGTGCTGAAAACAGCGACTGTTGGTATTCGGGCGAAAGTATGGTCGCGAATCATCAAGCTTTTGAACAAAACATGCTGTACTAGACTGCGACACTTGCCTGGAGACACACCCCATCATAGGCGACTCCAAGCAGACACCGAGATACAAAATACACTCTTTGAGAACAATTCAATAATTTTAAGTCAAGCTTATATCCTGTTTTATAGGGTCATAAGTTTTGAGCTATCTGATTGGACTGTCGTGAAGCAATCTTTAATCAGAATTGCTATTGGATTGGGGATTGAATTGGTGTTCATTTTTTTGTGTACATTTGTTAGCATACATTGGCATGATATTCCCATTGCGCGAGTGTGGTCGAAGTTCTGGAAACGGCACATGTTTGCTAATGGTATCATTCTTGCAGTCACTGTGTGTTACTTTACGAAACCTTTACTAACAATATTCCAAGTCATCCAAGATCGTTTTCATGATACCTCTGGTTCTGGTGCTGCGAATTATACCATAAGGAACTGTACCCTGCCTTATGAAAGCTGGCGTTGACTTTTACGGGCGACTTTTCATATAAATGTCCCGAAAAACAATAACTTTGGTGCATTATGTTACGTTTTTTTAGGGTTAAGATCTGGAATAGGATTAGACTTCGATTATGGTGAGGATTAGCGTTAGGATTAGAATTAATAGGATAATGGTAATGATAACGATAACGGGGTTCGGATTAGCATGTGCATTGGGAATAGAATTGTTAGAATTAGGAATAGTTTAATGTTAAGAAATCGCTGTATTTAAGTAATTTTTTAGTTAAAAATGTTGGCTAAAAATTTATGTTAATTTTAATCTAAATCTTCCCTTGTGGCCAAGAATATATTTATGATCTGCATCGTGAAATCACCCTGTATTAATAGCCCGACACATGCAAACAGTAAAAAGAAAACAAATGCTATATTACCAAGTTTAAGGTGGCTCGATACAGTTTTCAAAAAATTTAGGTGTACAACAATCTGACATTTTTAAACTTCGTATTTCTAGGTTTTGTACAGCAGATATCGAGATTTTCATATATTTTAATGTTTCTTCAATCAACTTCATTCAAATTATGTTAGTTTTAGTAACACATAGTTCGTTGCTATAGCGACATACGCGTACGAAATTCACTCCACGCGAACGAATTTGCTTCGTGTGTTTGAAAAAGAAGCATGCTGACCCCAGCATGTACGAACAATAAGCAAAATATAAAATAGTCTGTTCACTTACCCTATTATTAACAGACTTGATAATCAGAGGCAGCGTCTTGTTGATATTGGCTTCTTGGGGGCATAATTCATCTGATATCTCTGACACTGAATCACGAAATCCTCCACCCTGGAATAGAGAAGAACAAATCAATCAATGTAAAAATATTGAACACAGTTGTTCAGTTGACAATATTGTTTTAACAATCATTCGTGGTACAGCGGGTAGTGCATGTATCTTTCACGTCTGTGATATGCCGTTGTTTGATTATAATTTCGCCTAAGAGGGCTTCCAGTTTGAGCCGTGAACTCTACATAAACTAGAACGCCAAGTCCTGTGATTAGATGAAGCCAATTTGAAGTTAAGAGCGGGAACCGCGCGGGGAAAATGCACTTTCAAAAAGACTAGGGAGAGTTTCGAGGAGTGGAAAATTCCGTCAAAAGTTTGTTTTTGTACGATAATGAGCAAGAAAAGTCCTTCTTTCATCCGAAAGCTTCAATTTAAAATAAGGGGTAACAGTTTTGTATACGAAAAAATGGCAAATGTATGAACGTGCCGAAGCAAACTTAGCTCTTCAACTTCGAAAAAAGCTTCTTTAAAACATTTCGACGGTCCCAAAACTTGTTTTGTACTAAAGTCCAAGTGTTGAAGTTTATTTTCAGCTTTTAGTCATTGCTGTAACTGCTGTAGAACGTGAATAAATCCATGTTTTCCAAGTGGTGTATTTTTCGACTCCGTACGTACATGGCGGTCATCATGAGTGACTTCAAAGATGACGGCCAAGTTAGTCGTTCCAGTTCCCGTAGAGTTCACTGGACGAGTCCGATCTCGTCCAGCAGTAACAATAAGGGATGGTCCTTAATGGAGTTCTAGGGAGAACACTTCAGTTGAACCGTCCAATATAAGGGTTAACACTGGGTCAATAAGGCACGATACTTATTGGACCTCTAGGAAGAACATTTAGACTGATAGGGCTATCTAGTTCAAATAAGTTTGTTAAGTTTTGTTGTAGTTTATAATAGTTTTGATAGCGTTTCGAACTTACTTGGTCAATAATTCCTTCTCCAACAAACTTCACCTCCCACCATTGATCACATTTCCTTTTATTCCATCTGAAATAAATTTAAAAGTATTTTTAAAATGGGCGCGCAGCCCTCCTCCCCACCCCCCTCTCCTCGCGACATATGCAGCATTCTCAGAAAAGCAATCATGCATCAGACTGTAGGAGTGACGCATTGGGACCCATTATGAAAATTTTCACCACCTTTGCTAAAGCAGCCTAAACTGAAGTAGATAGCTTTTTCAGTTCTAAATTGTTCTCCCTAGAGGTCAGTAAGGGCAATTACTAATTGGTCCAGTGTTACTACAGGAGGAAACCTAAACTAAACTGACTTTATATATACTAGAGGTCCAGTAAGAACCATCACTAATTGTTCCAGTGTTACTACATGAGGAATCCTAAACTAAACTAACTTTATTTATACTGGATAGCTCTATCAGTTCTAAACTGTTCTCCCTAGAGGTCCAGTAAGGATCATTACTAAGTGATCCAGTGTTACTACAGGAGGAAACCTAAACTAAACTAACTTTATTTATACTAGATAGCTCTATCAGTTCTAAATTATTCTATCTACAGGTCCAACTAAGGGCCTCCTCTTGCTGGTCAAGTGCTACTAAAAGAGGAAACCTAAGTTAGACTAACTTTTTACTGGATAGCTCTCTTAAATAGTTCTAAACTATTCACTGGAAAAGTTTTTCAAATTCAAACTATGGAAATAATATGGGAAGTAATAGTTCAAACACGAGTAGGAGGACTTCCTCCGATTTCACCGAGAAGAGTTGAAAATACGAGGCGAAGCCGAGTATATTTTAACGAATTTCGAGGTGTTTTGAAATCGGAGGAAGTCCTCCTACTCGTGTTTGAACTATCTTCTCAAACGAACGTGTATTTTGCGAGAAAACCGACTAGAAAGTTCCCTTAATTTATGTAATTACTTCTTCCGATTTCCAAATACACTATACACGCTTATGATTTCCTTTGTTTTTGGCTCATGAATTATTAATGAGTTTGAGAATGCTATTTCCATAGTAACTCCATATTATATCCATACAGTGTTTCCATAGTATGAAAATGGGAAATAAGAATAACAGAAAAATTAGTATGGAATTAGTACAGTATATATAATTTCCATATTAATTGCCATTTTCATACTATTTTCAACTAGGATCGATACTATTACCATGGTAAGGATTTTGAAAAAAATTCCAGCGATTCTCCCTAGACGTTCAAGTAATAGTTCAAACACGAGTAGGAGGACTTCCTCCGATTTCTAAACACCGAGAAGAGTTGAATATACGAGGCGAAGCCGAGTATATTTTAACGAATTTCGAGGTGTTTAGAAATCGGAGGAAGTCCTCCTTACGAGTGTTTGAACTTACTTCTCAAACGAACGTGTATTTTGCGAGAAAACCGACGTGAAAGTGCACTTAATTTATGTAATTTCTTCCTCTGATTTCAAACCATCTTCCACGCTTATGATTCTCGTTGTTTTTGGCTCATGAATTATTAATGAGTTTGAGAATATAAGAGCAAAAACGCAATCAGTTATATTGATCCCCATGTAAACTCAGACAGAACGTATATGGCAATTTACTAACCTGAAATTCATATTCTCAGCTTTCAGCGACTCGAATATTTGATAGAACACAGACGCCGCCGGATTATTCAGCCTTTCCTTGACAGATGATCGTCGATCAACGTACACAACTGGGGCCTGATCTGGCAGAGGCTGTTCTGTAGCCCTTAAGAGCTCCGCTAATATCCCAGCGCGACGATTAGACAACGGCAACAGGAAACGTAAACAGGATAAAATACAGCTTGCATTTGATTTGCCGTTTGTTCTCTCTGGAATCCACGAGAAAAAGGGTTTCGTAGATCCACCCTTTTCATTTAGGTCGGATCGTTGATTTGATTTCTTTTTTATTCTACCCAAGTTCCCTATAAACTGTTTGAAGTTTTCCTCCTTCTTGTCCAAGCGTTCGATCTGCTGTTTTAATTGTACTAATTCCTGTTCATTTTTCTCATCTTCGCTCAAAAGTGCTGTTTGTTTGTCGACGAGATCGTTCCGTTTCAATACGTGTTCCGTGATGCGTTGTTGCACGTGGTGGAATTGTTCCAATTCGCGCGTGCTCATGTGTTTTGCGTGCGATTCGACGTGCTGTAGCATTACTTTTTGTTCGTCAAATAACTGCATCTACGAAATGAGACGAAAAACAGTTAATAACCAATCTCAAGACATTTTTAAAGATAGTGTTTATTCCGCACGGCACTCGAAAAGTATCAGATATTCCGGGCCAGCAGATACCTGGCACTCACTTGGTTGTGTTTATTACCTCGGCAAAGAGATTATGTCTTCACATGGGTTTGTTTGTGTTATTAAACATTTTAAATGCGAAAATTGGTGGAGCTAATGGGCATAGACCAAGGACGAGTCGATTTAATTTTTGTTGGACTTGGATGAAAACTCGACGAGAAATTTACAAACGTTTGCCTTGCCTTCTCGGGGCGAAGAGAACTGAATACGTAATTAGTGTATGTATAATTTATGCATGAATACATGACCCGGGTTGTAGGTCAAGGGTAGAGTTAGAGTAATGGTCAGGTCTTCCATTTTTTCATAACGATATGGGCTCATCTTCGATCATTGTACAGGTCGTAGCACAGCGATGGTTTACTGTGGGGAGGGGTGCCAATTTCTGTATCAAATCCAAATTTTACATTTGGCAGGGCAATTATTAAGATAATATTATTTTTCAAAAACATTTCTGACAAGCAAGCTCAACCCCTTGATCCTAGTGGGGTCATCAGTAATGATGCACCCTGCCTCAGTCGATGTTCGCACCCTGCTTCATGACCAACGCCCACTCAGCACCCCCCCCCCCCTACCAGATCAAGTTGGACCATCCATGTTATAGCAAATCCCATGGTTGAAAGTCTTACCTGTTTCTTAATAAGAAACTGCTGTTCCTTGAATCTTCCAGTCAGACTTTGTCGAAGATCAAGTTTCTTTTTCAGACATTCCTTGCGTTTCTCAATATTTCTGATGCCAGTTGTCAAGCAGAGGTCGGCTGAAACGTGTTGTAACGCAAATGTCCACTTTAATATAACGTAATCTTGTTTACATCGTTACTACCCAGTTCACAATGTCTATATTCACAGAGTTGCGAAAAGTTTTCAACCATCTACCGGGTTTTGGGTTTTCCCAACCTTCCTCAAAATAACTGGAAATTTTCCAACATGCAGGCTTTTGCCTGGGTAGGTTTGCCAGTTGGCCATTGCAGTACTGCTAGTCTGACTGAGTGCTGACTGTTGCTTAAATTATAGCCTATTAAGGCTTTCGTGGTTGTAAAATCATTGATACAGCTTTGTTACACAGTTAATCAGCTATCATTCAAAGGCTTTGAGAAATTATTGGGGGGTGGCGACCGTTCCTCCTCCTAGTGTCCGCCATTGGTTGAAAGTAAAACACTGAATATAACATTGCAAAGCAGTACATACTAAACTAGTCAGGCTATAGTATTAGAAGTAAATTTGCATGAAAGTTAAGACAAGAAGGTTTTAAGAATTGATATTTGCAGCAACAAAAGGGTGGTTAAATGCTGGCAACCTAAGTTCGCACCCCCAATATTTCGCGAAGTGTCCGCCACTGCTTTCAACTTTCCTCAACGTCTGTAAACCTTCCTCACGGGTGTTACCCGCATGCCCGCAGCGTTTTTGCAACACTGTGTAACAACCCTGGTTTAGCCTTTCCATAAGCTTACCTTCATTTTCAGAACGGGGATCCACATGGCTAACAGGTTCATCTTGGGGCACAGGGGGACTAAACGAACTTTCAGTAAAGGATGCCAAGGGATATGGTCTCTTCGCCACAGGCCTGGTGACTAGATCAACATTAGGTGACGTACTGCATAGGAAGGGAATGACGCAATCGATCACGTGAACAACACGCAGCAGTGCAAGGGCACGGAATGTGAGAGACTCTGCTGGATATGAGGAGATCTTAGGGTACCGCACTAGGATAGTTGGGGAAAACAAACTTGGCAAGACTGAGATGTGCTTGGGTAGACACTAAAAAGTAGATAAATCAAGTGTTAATAGACAATTTGCATTATAGACTAATTTTTTATCTAGGCGAAAAAAAGTATATTCCCGGAAAGAACATACTAAAATTAGTAAAATAGCAAAGTTTGGTTGCGAAATGTTGTAAAATGCGGAAAATATAGCCTTGCAAAGTTTGCAAAGTTTGTATACTTTTGTATTACGTGCGGAATTGCTAGCACATTTGAGCCGAAAATGGTAGGAATTTCCGCACGTAATACAAAAGTATACAAAATGTGCAAACTTTGTAAGGCTATATTTTCCACATTTTACAACATTTCGCAACCAAACTTTGCAATTTTACTAATTTTAGTATGTTCTTTGTAGCTGTTGTGATTGATTCCCTTCTCCTTGCCTACATCAAAATTTAGTCTATAATGCAAATGGTCCATTATAAGTACAGCCAAACCTTTCTAATACAGACACCGAAGCGACAAACCAAATTGTCCATATTATAGAGATGTCCGTTTTACAGACTGAGGCTTTTTAAAAGAAAATATATTGAAGTTATGTATGTATCAATCTCCAATTTCTACAATAACGTTGAGTAATATGTTGATGCTGTTGCATGATTTTAATTCGGCCTCAGTCCCATGTGAGAAAAGTGCTCCCAAATATCGCTGGTTTTACAAACTAGTGTAGGCAATACTGGGTCAATTAACAATTAGACGAGGCCGAGTTGACTATTCGCTAAGAGACAACGAGACTGAGTATTAGTATAAATCTAATTATTTATTTATTTTGTGATGTGATTTCCATATTTTGTTTATAGTTTGTTTTGATTAAATCCATCTGATTGGTTTATTTTTTATCACGTGATCGCTTTTGTATTCACTATAAAAGCACATGTTTTCCCCCAGACCCATTCTACTAACTTCCAGACGAAGGGCCTTCGCTTGTATTTTTCAGGTAGTTTTACACAACAGTCAACCGCCGTATAAACCTACTAGTATATTTCAAGCTGAAGGAATAAAATTTAAGAGCATTCACGAGCATTTTTAATCTGTAAACAATATGGCGGGAAATCTCGAAGTACATAAAATATAACATTAATACGGAAAAAATCTTGAAATTTTATAGCTAAATGGATGAAAACATTCTTAAATCAAGAAAATGCTTTAAAGGCCAAGAAAAAATAGTTAAATAACTTCAACCGATTGTGTTTTCAATGTTTGGCTCAATGTGAAGTTTTTTTCTTAAAAAAAGCAAACGATTCACAAGTTTTTCTCTCGCTCTTCGCTACTAGTAGGCTAATGCCTGGTGGCCCTCTAGTAGAGTAGCCAATCAGAACACTGGATTTGTAATAGCCTACTAGTAGGTTTATACCAGGGCGTCTATGGTTTATACTAATACGGGATGGCAATTACTGTACCTCTAGGGCGACACAATTTCTACGAAATTCTATATAAAGAACTGTTTATTCGTGCAATCTTACTTTACTATTGACTTTACTGGTTGCACCACCCAAAGACTTCACCAATAACTGTACCAGTTCAGTGTCCTCTTCGCATGTCCAGTTTGGACCAGGGAGTACTTGTAATTCATTTGTCAAATACTCATCCACCTCAATAGGGCATAACTGCCTTTTAGCGTAAGCAAATTGCGAGGAAGTACAGCTTTGCTTATGCTCAGATTTCTCTTGATGTGATGGGCTTTTAGTATTGTTAGTAATCCCTTTACTTTTGTTTTCTAAACGAGTTTCTGAGCGATGATCGTCAGAGGGAATAACTTCACTGCCACACAAATTCATCACACAATTCCCATCACTCTCAACCATTGATTTCTCACTAGTGTTTGTATTATTGCTTGAAACTGCCGCATGCCCGTGTCCCTCCGTCGTAGATTTGCCATTTGTGTCTACATTAGTTCTGCTTGAGATTTCTTGTTCAGACCCCTCGAACTTCAAGTTGATAGCTTTCTCGGTAAGAGTAAGCAGATCCCCACAAACCTTTAGTTGCTCGAACACTCGTGAAATGTCGCTTTCGGTTTTTGCAGACTGGTTAGAACAACAAGGGCTGTCGTTTTGTGTGGCCTTTTGCTTTGAGCCTCCATTCTCGTGTTTTGTTGAAATCTCTCCTAATTTCGCCTCCTTCCCGTCCACCAAATGTTCATATTTTCGTAAGATTGTTTTAGCATTAGATACAAAACCGTTCACAGCATGGTCGTTGCTTAAAACTGGTTGGGATTTTTTACTCGCCTTTCGCTTAACTTTGGTGTACAATTGAAAGCACTTTTGTTGATGTTCAGCGTTAGTATTACACAATGAATAAGTGTAATCGACTACATTTTCCCATACCATGTCATATTGCAGGTCGTTCCACACAGAATCGCTAAGTTCGGATCGCACCGAATTGAGTTTTATGCAGAACGGTTCTTTAGGCTTTTTCTCGAAGAAATTGACAACTTGGTCTGCAGGATTAGGTGGGTGAACTTCGCTTGGTGCCTTGGTTGCACGTTTTAGCTTGGAGATTTGAGTAAAAGACGGTACATAGGCAAATGGTTTTGGTATACGGCCCGATTGTATGAAGTTCTCTGTTGGGAAAGTAAAGTAAAGTAAAGTAAAGTTAGGAAATTTTCAAGTGGAAATATATACATTTTTACACCTAACCAAGAGCAGTTGCGCAAAATAACGCAACTATGTATGAATTGAACCTATGCCCTGCATGCGATGTCAGGCATAGCTCTACCACTGAGCTCAGGGGTAGAAATAACGGCCAGTCAACGGACATGATTAAAGTCGGCAAAATCCTATCAAGATATTACGCCAAGATATGCGATGGTGATGTCATAGTAGAATAAGGGTAATTGCGTAATTTTTCCGAACTGCTCCTGGTTAAAATGTATATATTCCCGTTAGCTATACCGAAGCGAATATCTACAGATTGCGTTGAATTCAGGGCAGGGTAAATGCATACACTGAGTATGTTCAGACAGGTCTCAGATAAGATTAACAACTTTGATTGTAGGCTGCATTTTCAAAATACATAGAAGAAACTAATAACAACTTGGTCTCTGTAAACACGCTGTGCAAACATGATTCTTACTTGGTTATACATACCTACAACATCCTGTAGAGCCCTTAGTCTTGATAAAGATTTCCTTGCTGAGGTCTTGGGGATAAGCAGACCAGGCGGAGGATAGATCTTGATCTAAAAATTTCACATAATTCTTAAAAGTTAACAATAATAATACTCCCAATAGATTATGCTACATAAAGAATTCAAACTGAGGGAAAGTCATAAAATTTGAAATAAGCTTCAGGTCTTAAGCTTCAGACGCTACCTACACTGGCAGCATACAATATTGCAGAGCATATCAAATGAGGCTTTTTTACTTTTCCTTGAAAGTCCTTCAAGTTCAACTTACCTTCTTCGCTTTTTGTTTAAAAGAAGCAAATCTTAGTTTAGGAAAGTGTTCATCCTCCACGGGCAGTACAAGAGACTCAAAACATACATCACTTAGAACACTTTCATTTACACCAGACGGAACCAGCCGCTCCAATTTCAACAACTACAATCAACAAAACAATAATATATTCTACAAATGGAAGTCGTGGAACTGGACAAATTTGCACACGATTCTGAATTGTCCATATGGGTGAATTGTCCATAATACGGGTGAATTGTCCATATGGGTGAATTGTCCATAATACGGGTGAATTGTCCATATGGGTGAATTGTCCATATGGGTGAATTGTCCATATGGGTGAATTGTCTATATATGGGTGAATTGTCTATATATGGGTGAATTGTCTATATATGGGTGAATTGTCCATATGGGTGAATTGTCTATATGGGCAAATTGTCCATATGGGTGAATTGTCCACATGGGTGAATTGTCCATATGGGTGAATTGTCCATATGGGTGAATTGTCCATATATGGGTGAATTGTCCATATATGGGTGAATTGTCCATATATGGGTGAATTGTCCATATATGGGTGAATTGTCCATATATGGGTGAATTGTCTATATGGGTGAATTGTCCATATGGGTGAATTGTCCATGTGGGTGAATTGTCCATATATGGGTGAATTGTCCATATGGGTGAATTGTCCATATATGGGTGAATTGTCCATATATGGGTGAATTGTCCATATATGGGTGAATTGTCTATATGGGTGAATTGTCCATATGGGTGAATTGTCCATGTGGGTGAATTGTCCATATATGGGTGAATTGTCCATATGGGTGAATTGTCCATATATGGGTGAATTGTCCATATATGGGTGAATTGTCCATATATGGGTGAATTGTCCATATATGGGTGAATTGTCCATATGGGTGAATTGTCCATGTGGGTGAATTGTCCATATATGGGTGAATTGTCCATATATGGGTGAATTGTCCATATATGGGTGAATTGTCCATATGGGTGAATTGTCCATGTGGGTGAATTGTCCATATGGGTGAATTGTCCATATATGGGTGAATTGTCTATATGGGTGAATTGTCCATATGGGTGAATTGTCCATGTGGGTGAATTGTCCATATATGGATGAATTGTCCATATGGGTGAATTGTCCATATGGGTGAATTGTCCATATATGGGTGAATTGTCCATATGGGTGAATTGTCCACATGGGTGAATTGTCCACATGGGTGAATTGTCCACATGGGTGAATTGTCCATGTGGGTGAATTGTCCATATATGGGTGAATTGTCCATATGGGTGAATTGTCCATATGGGTGAATTGTCCATATGGGTGAATTGTCCATATGGGTGAATTGTCCATACGGGTGAATTGTCCATGTGGGTGAATTGTCCATATATGGGTGAATTGTCCATATGGGTGAAATGTCCATATGGGTAAATTGTCCATATGGGTGAATTGTCCATATGGGTAAATTGTCCATATGGGTAAATTGTCCATATGGGTGAATTGTCCATATGGGTGAATTGTCCACATGGGTAAATTGACCATATGGGTGAATTGTCCATATGGGTGAATTGTCCATATGGGTAAATTGTCCATATGGGTAAATTGACCTTATGGGCAAATTGTCCATATGGGTGAATTGTCCATATGGGTAAATTGTCCATAAGGACAATTTGCCCATATGGGCGAATTGTCCATATGGGTAAATTGTCTTTATGGGCAAATTGTCCATATGGGCGAATTGTCCTTATGGGCAAATTGTCCATATGGGCGAATTGTCCACATGGGTAAATTGTCCATATGGGTGAATTGTCCATATGGGTAAATTGTCCATATGGGTAAATTGACCTTATGGGCAAATTGTCCATATGGGCGAATTGTCCATATGGGTAAATTGTCTTTATGGGCAAATTGTCCATATGGGCGAATTGTCCTTATGGGCAAATTGTCCATATGGGCGAATTGTCCATATGGGTAAATTGTCTTTATGGGCAAATTGTCCATATGGGCGAATTGTCCATATGGGTGAATTGTCCATATGGGTAAATTGTCCATGTGTAAATTGTCCTTAAGGGCAAATTGTCCATATGTGTGAATTGTCCATATGGGTGAATTCATTCTATCCTGGCAAGCACATGCATAACAGATGAACTAACATACCTTATTACCACTGGGTACAACAATAAGACCTCCAGGCTTAACGAGCTCAAGCAAGAAGTCAAATCTCTCACGTGGACATGCAGCACCACAGTACAGTCGATCGTACTTCTGTACCGTTGGATCAACGTGAAAACAGTTGCCAGCAATGAATTGTGGGTAACATATCCTTCTCTTCATTTTTGGGAAATACATAAAGAATTCGTCACAACATTCACTAGCGTGTTCGACAAGATTTGCTCTCAACTCCACACCATGATTGGTGCCTTGGCTACCAACTAGATACCCAGCCAACATGGAGAAGTATCCTGTCCCACTGCCAATGTTTAGAAATGACATCCCTATACCAAATAGGAATAGAATTGAGCTGCAATTTAGCCGCAGAATCAGGGGTCAAAATTTACGCTATTCCGCTATGTCATATATAGTAAAATACCAGACGGAAGAGTAAACTTCATGATCTTGGCATTCCGTTTGTATAGTAGAACAAATTGTGGTTGCTACCAATCTATAGTATCCAGTGTTTTCAATAAAAGGTGGTTACTGGCATTTTACCGCTGCCTATTAGGACTTTCACGGCCACCTATTTCTTTGTTTATTTGCAAAATCTATATTTGTCTTTCATCTGGAAATTTTGAGCACAGATGCCTATTTTTGAAATTCAGCCTACTATTACAATAATTATTGAAAACACTGAGTATCAGTATGTTATTGAAGATAATTTTACCGTTAAGACTTTATTACTTTCGTAGTTGAGTTTTTGCTCGTTTGCCTATCTTATTTTGCTGCGTCAATTTTAACTTTGCTACATGACAGACTGGCACCAGCAATAAAGCATTACAGAGCAATGCATTTGATAGATTATTGGTGTATAAATAAAACCCTGATAACAACATAATTGTTTGTTGATCTTTAGTTCTGGGGTCTTCAGGCTTATGTCACAATGGCATGCATTAGCCCGTGAATGGGCTCTCAGAGACATAAAGGAATAGTGGATCTTCAGATGGAATTGTAAATTTCAAAATCCACTATTCCGGTTGTATAGGGGAACCAAATGTAAATTCTGACCCCTGAGAATTTGTGGCAGCCACTTAGTCGGGCGATATTTCGATATATCGATGCTATCATGATATGCTATCGATGCTATCATATCGAAGGTAGAAACTTGAGCAACGATATATCATAATTATCGCTACAGTCGAGGACTGTCGTGATATTCCTTCGCGTTTGTACATAGCTTCTATAAAATGCAGAAACAGTTCTTTGAAAATATAGTTTTTAGAAGAATTAAGACTATTTTCTGAAAGCTTGGCGCTATAAATGGATGCTGCGAATTACGATACAATATTATGCATTAATTCGCTGAGGATTATGAAATGATGAAATGAAGCAAGGTTTTTATTTGTTTATTCCCTTTTCAAGGCTGTTACTTATTTTTCAAGTCGGATAGTTACTTCAATCTGTTGTTGATAATAAGATATAACATATATCATTAGGTATTAGTCTAGCTTGTTATGTTAATATGGTTTTCGTTATATTTTCGTATTAATTTAAATTGAAACTGTTTGGTCATGGTTGTAATTGGATTTATCACGATATTATTGAATATTGTGATAGAAACATAGAATTATACAAATTTTTCGGAGTTTCCATTCAATTATATTTTATCCAAACTCGATGAGTTTTGAAACTCATCTTCCTCCTTAATTACTTTTTCACAACTTATCCCAAAGAAATTGTGGCAAGTGTGAATATTTTTTTGTGAAAGGAAGAAAATATTCGATTCTGAGTAAGCTCAGACGCTTACAGGTATATTTGCATATTATTCTTGCCTTTCAGCCATTTTTCGGGAAACAGCCCACATAAGTGTATGTCTTAATTAGTAATTGTAGATTAAATATTCCATTGTCGCTAGTTGTGTTATTGTTAGTACAGTCTGTTCTGCACACATGTACTTTGGAGTCTCCAGCCCATGATACAAACAGTTTAACTAAGTTTTATGCTCTTGCAAAGCCTGATTGTGTACCTTTATCGTTTATTTTACTCTGGAAACATGAAAATATATTTACAATAGTTGTCACCATTCATATTAGTTCATTATTTTGGGGATACAAAAATGTAAACAAAGCAGACATATTTGGTAGGGATTAGCCGATAACGAAAAATCCAATTTACCGATACGATAAATTCCGATACGATATGTGGGCTTATCGGCCGATATATCGGTAGTTACCGATATTGGTCAAAAAGTTAGGGCAAACGTATTAAGCTCCCCACAAACGAGCAAGATTTTCTTTACAAGTTAACTTACCCATATATGTATGCTTAACAAGTTTTTCTGGACAGGTTTTCCATGACAAGTTTTGCTTGCTGGTGTGCATCGAATGTTTAAACATTATATCTATCAGGGGCTATCTGCTAAATGGAATTGATTACGAACTAAACTTGCACGATAGTTCTGTTGTTAGAACCAAATGCATCTAGTAACATCACTCATTTTTCTTGATTAACAAAGGAAGTGTATAAATATAATAAGAAAAACAACTGAAAAGGCAAGCATTTTACATATCGGAATAGCCGATATATGCCAATATTCACAGATATTATCGGCCGAAAAGCCTAAAAGTTACCGATTATCGCCTTCTACCGATAAAAAACTGATTATTGGTTCATCCCTAATATTTGGTGTCCACATCCGCTTATAGGAGGTGTCCGCTTAAAGGAGGCAAATGCCTAGGTCAAAGTACATTTTATCTCTATCAGGAAGTTCAGAACCAATCCATGGGAGCTTATTCTTAGCTGAATTTATATAATTCCAAGAATAAGCTTTCACAGAAATTGTAAGATTTGGCAAAAGTGCTCTTTGGCATAGATCTGCCAATATCTATCCTCAAACTGTTATACCAATATTGTCATATAACATTACACAATTACATATTAAAATATATATACATGCAATAATCCTGATTTCATCATTTTCATGTACTTAAACTGAAACCTCAGCAATTAAAGCACAAACATGTACACTAAAAACATGTTTTGTTAAATTCAACACACTTTATAAAGCATAAAAGCTAGAAATTATTAAAAATTTCCTTTTAAATATTACTATAGTGATGTAGCAAAATACTACATGGAATACAAGTCAGTAACATAATAATTTGAAGAACCGAAACATGTTTTACAGCTTTTATATAGTTTTACGTTTGAAAACTTACCTTCTTTTAAATCTAATGCTTCCAAAACCGTAGCGTACATATGAGGAGCACTCATGTGCAAGTGGTCATCGCCTCTCACAGGATAATCTGCGTAAGCTTCGTCGTGTAAATACTCTGGCAAGAAAGCTGCTCTAGGAACGCTTAGAAAGGCATTTTCGACAACATTGCTCGAAATTATCGACATTTGTTTGAAGTTTTTCACCATATCCTCGTTTAATTCTCCCAAACTTCGCCAAGCCATGGCTTTGGAAAGTATCAAAGAGCAGAAATAAACCAGAAATATAGATGTATTTGCTATTTAAAGCAAACTAAATAGATAAAATCTAAGCCTATTTTGAGTTTCCTTTTCGCCATGTCACTGAATTTAGTAATTTACGTGTGTTCCAAAAACGACCATGATGCAATGCGGGCAGGAAACGGAGGGAAATTACTATAAAAGATTATGGCGACAGTATAATTAGGGGGGGGGGTTAATTAGATAGTGAATGGGGTTCGATTCATGCAGTTTTTAACAGTTCTCCTATTAAGATTGTGCCTTTTGGCATTTTTTCGTTGGTCGCATGTTAGAAAATCTCGCATTTGCCAAACACAGCAGGATTTACCAAGGTACTCCGGTTTCCTCCCGTACTAACACTCGACCAATAAGAGGTCGCCCTTACTGGACCTCTAGGGAGAATAGTTTAGAACTGAATGATGTAGTGTGAAAGAGCACACCTTAATCTATCAAAAAACACTACATTTACTATTTGCATATCAAGGAGACGAGTTACAGTTTCGTTCAAAAAACGCAATTTGCAAGACATATTTTCTGACATTCAGGCAATTTTTGGACGTCATCATTTCAGGCATAACATTTTTTGTCTCCGACAGTTACTAAGTTATCGTACATGTAGTGTGAAAGAGCACACCTTAATCTATCAAAAAACACTAAATTTACTATTTGCATATTAAGGAGACGAATTACAGCTTCGTTCAAACAACGCAATTTGGAAGACATATTTTCTGACATTCTGCACCAATAGGGATGGTCCTTACTGGACAGAGAATAGTCTATAACCGAAAGTAATTTTTCACACAGGACCTTCCAAAGCAACTAGAGTAATTAATCATCTATAGTCAATATTGAGATAAAAATCTTCATTTTGAATACATGCGTTGGCTATGAACTACACTACAGAAAACTAAATGCATGCGGAAAATATAAATAATGTACAGTACAATTTCTATGATGGCCAAATCAATAGAAATTTGCATAGCAAGATTAGTTTCACCGGGAAATCCTCTTATTTTTAATGTGTTACAGTTTAAAATAAGTTGGTGTTATTCAAAATTTCTTAAAACAGTTTTAAACCCAATTTTCCGTGATATCAAATAGATCTTTAGACTTGTCCCAAGTCTCTCTCTACGGACTTTGGGAAAGTCTAATAGATATTATACGTTTGTACATTAATAACGAGAGCATTAACACCGAATTTGGCACTGAGAAATTCTTAATTTAAAGAAAAAGGAATTCTTATTTGAACTCTTTTATGCCCTGGTCAAACGAGGATGAGACTTGATGAGAATCAGTAGGCGAGAGTTTGCATGAGATCATCGTCAACTATCATGCTTCGGTCAAACGAGAACAAGAATTGCATGAGAATTGACTGGATATTACCGCGCGTACCGTACAAGCGAGAAAAAACTCATGAAAACTTGAACCAGCTCAAAACTGAGAGTAACATAGGTGCAATTTGTCTGCGCATGCGCGAGATTTACGAAAACAAGATGGCGGCAGTAAAATCGACTATATTAAAAATTATCTTTGCAAGTGTTTTCTACGAAAAATAGTAAAATGAATGATTTTTTTTGACAGCGTTGTACATCATACTTAATTTTTCGCGTAATTCGCAAAATTTTAAGAAATTAGAATGTCTATTTACTAATATTGTAATTGTAAATCTATCATGGCACGTGTCTAAATTTGGCAGTTTTCCAAAATTTTACAACCACTAAAACATTACAAAAGTATTGAATACTTAATAAGGAAGCTTATATATAATTTTGGTGTGGTTTCTATGATGGGATTTTAACAAAATAGATTTTTTTCGTTAATTTACTCCATGCTTCTAAAAAACTCTTCATAGAAACCTCGCCAGAAATCCCAGAATTATATATAAGCTTCCTTATTAAATATTCAATACTTTTGTAGTGTTTTAGTGGTTGTAAAATTTTGGAAAACTGCCAAATTTAGACACGTGCAATGATAGATGTACAATATTAGTAAATGGACATTCTAATTTCTTAAAATTTTGCGAATTACGCGAAAAATTAAAGTATGATGTACAACGATGTCAAAAAAAATCATTCATTTTACTATTTTTAGTAGAAAACAATTGCAAAGATAATTTTTAAATCTAGTCGATTTTACTGCCGCCATCTTGTTTTCGTAAATCTCGCGCATGCGCAGACAAATTGCATCTATGTTGATGAAGTGCATGAGAGTTGATGAAAGTTGGCGGTCAAACGCGAGCGAGAGTTGCAACTCTCGTTGACTCTCATCAACTCTCACTTCGTATGAGCAGGGCTTAAGTCTTTTAGAACAGTTACTTACACCAGATGGTGGTCAACTTCAGAAATGTTGAAACATATAGAAGCAAGCAAATTCAACTACATCTCAATTCTATTGATTTTCTACCGAGTACAAGACTACTACATATAATAAGAGGTGGAAAAAGTATCGGATCCTGGGAACCTAGTTCCCAGAAATATTTTTGGATCTGAACTCTCGCAGAAAATTTTTCACAGAAATTTATAAAGTTCATAATTAACTGATTAGCAATAACAAAACTAAAGTATGCTCTAGTCTAGACTAGTAATTGTAATGCATTTTGTATTCACTATATATCAAGAAACATCAACTGAATATCAAGAAACAACTCCAATCAGTCCAATTTCAAAATCAATCATTAATTATTAATTTTGAGTCTGAGACCCAGGTTCCCAGAAAAAAACAAACTTTTTCCACATCTGCATATATTGAAAAAAATTAACTGGTGATAACTGGTAGTTGACCACCATCTGCTGGACGATAGTGCTAGGTGAGACTCACTATTAGCATAAAATTACGTTATTATATAGTACGTACATTCCCGTTAATAACATGACCATTTTGCAAGTGACGACGATTTTGAGTTTAGATGTGACGTCAGTATGTAACCATGGAGACTAAAATTCCATTGGTTGTTCTGCAGGGGCAGCGAGGTCGGACATAGGAGGATGGGTACTAGCGGGTTCTGCAGGAGATTTGTCGGCAGAAACTTCTGTTGGAGGAACTATAAACGTGACAAAAGAACGGATTAAGATTTAGCGTTAATCCTGAATTAAAATGTAATGCAATGCTTTACGCAATTTCCATATTAGTATCCTCAATCCTAATCTCAATCCTAACCCCAATCTGGGTTAGGATTGACGAACTATAAATGGTAACTGATGGCACGTTTCGCGGACGTGTAGGTAATGTAAAACATTTAACTTTATAGATTGTTCAACAACTATTTCGGCACCAAAATCGAAATTTACCATGAAGCACCGCTTCACATGCGCCTCCTCCAATCTCATCTACTGCATACTTTGGTGAAACTGGAAGATGTTTAAGGACAAAGTTCGGTGAGCATCGTCGTGCTATCATCGATGCTAATCAACCTGTTGTCAGACATTTCAACAGTGGTCACCATGGATATGAAAATGCGAGCCCTCTGTCCCATTTCAGGTAGTAATGATAGCTGCATAAGACGGGAATGCGTCTCATTTCCCAACTTGGCACCATTCGTTTTCCACTTGAACCGTACCGCACCGAAATGTAGCGTATTTCTTCGTTTCCTGAGCACTTGGATAGAACTAATGACTTCGACATAAAAGAAAATGCTACGTGACGTTACGATACGTTTGAAGTGGATGACGGGCCTTTTCCATCTCAACGAACACTTACAGGGTTCCACCCACGGTAGGCGGCGCCGGGGGGGGGCAGCGCCCAGCACTCAGCAGTGCCGCCCGGCACTCACGCCAAAGCAGACTCTTCCGCCCGGCACTTGAAATGTTTCAAATATGCAGTACGAAAATCCCGATGTTGTACTTTGTAATAGATATTTTATCTTGGTGAATTTTACTATTTAAACGTTAGTATTAGATGAAATTCAGCACTACAATGCGCACAATATTAGTTACTGGTGATTCGGAGAAATACGCTATCCCCCCAAAGCCAGAAAGACGTCTGACGAACGGCTCTAATCACTTTGCATTTTGTTAATCGATGTCGCGCTTCAAGCTACTCTGAGACCAGTCGATCAAGTTTTAAAAGTTGTCGGCAGGGTGGGAGGGGGTCATGCCCTCAGGGCTGCAGGTACCCGGCACTCACATGATCCTGGGCAGAACCCTGCACTTACATATTTTCCCCGACCCACACTACTAACTTCCGGACGAAGGGACGTCGAAGTTCTTGCTATATTTTTCAAGTGGTTTGGTCCTAACTAACCCTCAAGCATAAATCCTAACTTCTCCTATACGGTACAAACCTTGTGGCTCAGCAGTATTTTCTATTTCTGCATTGTTTGTAGTTACAGCTGAATCTTCAGATGCGCTAAAAACATATTTGAAAAATGTTAGAAACAACGCAGCGTAATACACTGACTATTCGGTTTGTGCAAGTGACGTCACAACTCGAAATTGTGTGGCTTCCGGTTTTTTGGGGGCAAATTCCACCATTTTCATTGGATAATTTCAAACTAATTAAAATCAAATTCAACATGGCTGACAATTGTTGACATCAATACGTACGCAAACTTTCCTGAATAACTCGAGTTCTAGACATGCTAAAGCAACAAACTATGCACCAAAATACTCATCGTTGTTCAAGGATTCTAGAGAGGTATAGATTATCTTATAACCCTCAGTATTTCGCAAGATATAAACGAAAACGGCACTTCGTGAAATCCACGATTCCCCCTCCCCCAAATTGCCGGTTATATAGCATGACGTAATATTCTCGCGTGACTTACACAAGCCGAATACCAGCCGTAAGAACAATCTTTTTAAAAAAATCGTTACCTAAGTAGGTTTTCAGCATCTTGTACAGTCGGTTGATTCTCGACATTGTTCACTTCTTCTGGTTTATTGTTAATATCATTCGTAGTAAGTGTATTGCTTGAATCAACTCTACATAGTAATTAAGATTAACATTAATTAAAAAATTTAAGAGGTGATTTTTTTGTATATTACGTAACATGCGCTAAAAGCTGATGAGTATAAAATTGCAGTTGAATCATAACATGTGTAGCTGAGACTCAGTGGCGTAACGTTATATCAGGGGGCCCCCGGTTCAAAAATGTTGAAGGCCCCCCGCCCCCCCCTAGTACGAGTGCCGAAGGCACAAGCTCGCGCCGAAGGCACGAGCATTCTAGGAGGGTCCGGAGGCATGCTCCCCCCCCGGAAAATTTTTAAATCTAGAGTCTCTGAAATGCCATTTCCTCGACTTTGGGGGACGATTTTACAGAATTCTGACGGTCAGAAAACGACTTTTTAATATATCAAGAAAGAATATATGTTTTGTTGTTGCGTTCATGCATTTTTCGTTTCTCAAAGTCTTCCCTGTCAATTTGTTTTTGCTCTACAGTCTGAGCTTGGCTGCCTGGGGCCCCGCCTTTGGGTTGGGGGCCCCCGGGTTCGCCCGGTCTGAACCCATAGTAGTTACGCCACTGCCGAGACTACAAGAATTAAAATATGATTGCATATCCATGTATTCAACTGTTCAATCATTCATTTGTGTTTCACATATAGCCACAATAGAACTGTCATTAAATCATTTTTGTACTTAGCATCAGAGGTGGAAATGTTGTTGTTTTTTTCTGGGAACCTGGATTTCAGACTCAAAATTTATAATTAATGAGGTTCAATGATCATTGATTGATTTTGACATTGGACTGATTGGAGTGTTGTTTCTTGATATTCAGTGGTGTTCATTTTGATATAGTGAATACAAAATGCATTTATACATTTGCTAGTCTAGACTAGAGCATACTCTAGTTTTGTGATTACTTATCAATTAATTATTAACATTCAGACATTTTTGAAAAATTTTCTGCAAAAGTTCAGATCCAAAAATATTTCTGGGAACTAGGTTCCCAGGATTCGAGACTTTTTCCACCTCTGCCTAACATATTTTGTCTTCTGTTGAAAGAAAATTGTTCTTATTTAAAACGAGTCAACCGTGCAGAAACTAATTGTTCTTCGAGCAACTTTTGCATCTTCAAATGATGCTCGAACAGTTGAATACATCGATATGTAATATATCATACACGAGAAGGAGTTTATTATAGTGATTTGAAACACGAGAAGTGTGTTGAAAAACAAGGCGCTAGCCGAGTTTTTTAACATACTTTGAGGTGTTTTTAAATCACTATAATAAACGACTTCGAGTGTATGATATAGCTTCTCAAACAAACCAGTATTTAAAGAGAAATTCAACGCGAAAGTAGAGTTAATTTATGGGTGTTTATTACCGTGGTATCAAGACAACGATACGGTGGTGATTTCCTTTGTGTTTTGCTCATGAATTATGAATGAGTTTGAGAAGCGTATTTCAATTCTTCCACTTCGAGCTACATGTTATGATTGAACTGCAATTTTATCCCGAAACTCCGTGCGTTACAGAAAATATTCGGGAGAACGTACTTGTTGCCATTAGCATTGCTGGCTTGTTCCGTGTTTGCAGGTTTCTCCGGTGAGTTTGCCTCAGTACCTTTAGGAGAACTTGCGGGTTTTGGCGAGCCAGTCTTAGATGTTGGTGCACTAGACGACTTAACTTCCGACTTAATTTTCCCGTCTTCGTCCTCGCCAGTTTTGTCGGCGACTTTAGGTCGTTTTGCGGTCGGTTCGTCGTCTTTATGCGAGTTGGCATGTCGTCGTTCTCCGCCATCTTCCGCCTCATCTTCGGAATCCGAGTACTCCTCGGGCTTGGCGATCTCTTTGTCCGATGCCATGACTGTAAGATAATAATGTATGAATGTTAATCACTGATCGCTTGTTCAATGCTGAAGAAACTGTAAATAGTTAAACATCCTTAAGCCCTAGTCAAACCAGGATGCATTTGCGGTTCGCCTCAATGCGGTTTGCCTCAATGCGGTTTACCTCAATGCGGTTTACCTCAATGCGGTTTGCCTCAATGCGGTTTGCATCAATGCGGTTCGCATCAATGCGGTTCGCATCAATGCGGTTCGCATCAATGCGGTTCGCCTCAATGCGGTTCGCCTCAATGCGGTTCGCCTCAATGCGGTTCGCCTCAATGCGGTTCGCCTCAATGCGGTTCGCCTCAATGCGGTTCGCCTCAATGCGGTTCGCCTCAATGCGGTTCGCATCAATGCGGTTCGCATCAATGCGGTTTACTTCAATGCGGTTCGCCTCAATGCGGTTCGCATCAATGCGGTTTACTTCAATGCGGTTCGCCTCAATGCGGTTCGCCTCAATGCGGTTCGTCTCAATGCGGTTTACTTCAATGCGGTTCGCCTCAATGCGGTTCGTCTCAATGCGGTTCGCCTCAATGCGGTTCGCCTCAATGCGGTTCGCCTCAATGCGGTTCGCCTCAATGCGGTTCGCCTCAATGCGGTTCGCCTCAATGCGGTTCGCCTCAATGCGGTTCGCCTCAATGCGGTTCGCATCAATGCGGTTCGCCTCAATGCGGTTCGCCTCAATGCGGTTCGCCTCAATGCGGTTCGCATCAATGCGGTTCGCATCAATGCGGTTCGCATCAATGCGGTTCGCATCAATGCGGTTCGCCTCAATGCGGTTCGCATCAATGCGGTTCGCATCAATGCGGTTCGCATCAATGCGGTTAGCCTCAATGCGGTTCGCCTCAATGCGGTTCGCCTCAATGCGGTTCGCCTCAATGCGGTTCGCCTCAATGCGGTTCGCATCAATGCGGTTCGCCTCAATGCGGTTCGCCTCAATGCGGTTCGCCTCAATGCGGTTCGCATCAATGCGGTTCGCATCAATGCGGTTCGCATCAATGCGGTTCGCCTCAATGCGGTTCGCCTCAATGCGGTTCGCATCAATGCGGTTCGCATCAATGCGGTTCGCATCAATGCGGTTCGCCTCAATGCGGTTCGCCTCAATGCGGTTCGCATCAATGCGGTTCGCATCAATGCGGTTAGCCTCAATGCGGTTCGCCTCAATGCGGTTCGCCTCAATGCGGTTCGCCTCAATGCGGTTCGCCTCAATGCGGTTCGCCTCAATGCGGTTCGCCTCAATGCGGTTCGCATCAATGCGGTTCGCCTCAATGCGGTTCGCCTCAATGCGGTTCGCCTCAATGCGGTTCGCATCAATGCGGTTCGCATCAATGCGGTTCGCATCAATGCGGTTCGCATCAATGCGGTTCGCATCAATGCGGTTCGCCTCAATGCGGTTCGCATCAATGCGGTTCGCCTCAATGCGGTTCGCATCAAACAAATTATTAGATATAATGTCCTTTAGCGAAACCAGACTTAATTCAACAATACCTGATAGCATGATTCGTATAGATGGCTATGAAATCATACGAAAAGATAGGTCTAGAAATGGTGGTGGTGTCTGCATTTACCTCCGTAGTTCTATAAATTACCAAATCAGACATGATCTCATACCACCTGATTTAGAAGCCATATGCATAGAAATAACTAAACCACATAGTCGACCTTTTGTGGTTGTTACAGTTTATAGACCCCCAGATGCATCACCTGATTTTTTTATCCATCTTGAAAATTTATTTAAAAAGATTGATAATGAAAATAAGGAGATCTATATTCTGGGTGATCTTAACTGTGATCTCATTAAGCCAAATCCTGAACATCCAACAAAGAAACTTAAGTCCTTACTCGAAATTTATCAATTATCCCAATTAATAGATGAAGCAACAAGGATAACTATCTCTTCCTCTACTCTTATTGACCATTTTATTACCAATGAACCAGGGAAAATTTCCAAATATGGTGTAATTCACACTGGAATCAGTGATCACAGTCTTATTTATGGCATAAGAAAGATTAATATAAGCCATAAAGATAATGAAAATATTATTGAAATTAGGAACATGAAAAATTCAGTGAAGAAAAGTTTTTGCATGATTTAGGAACTCAATCGTGGGAGCATGTCTACTTTTTTGCAGACAATCCTAGCACTATGTGGGAAATTTGGAAAGATCTATTCTTACAAGTCCTAGATAAACATGCCCCTCTTCAAAGCAAAAAAATCAAATCTAAAATATCTCCTTGGATTAGTAGTCATATAAGACATTTAATGATTTCAAGAGATAACTTGAAAAGAAAAGCAATCATTACTAAACTTGAAACAGATTGGGAAAACTATAAAAAAGTCAGAAATGAAACAAATATTCTACTAAGACAAGCAAAAGAGACTATTACTCCAAAAATCTCTGCAGAAAAGCAAAATCCCAAAGCTGCTTGGAAGACAATTAATACTTTGCTTGGCAAACATAACCAACCAACTAGAGTAAATGAATTAAACGTAAATGATATGAAATTGACCAGCCCCAATGATATTGCCGAGGGTTTCAATACCTTCTTCTCAAATATTGGACCAAATTTAGCTGAAGAAATTGGTATAACAGAATACCATTTCAAAGACTACCTTGACAAAACTAATTCTGAATTTACTGCATTCAAATCAGTTACTGTAAACCATGTTTGTCTTTTACTACGTGAACTATCTGGTAGCAAAGCTACTGGCCTAGATAAAATATCAAGCAAGATAATTAAAATTGCAGCACCATTGATTTCTGATTCATTGACTTACATTTTTAATCAAGCAATTACCGTATGTACTTTTCCACACGAGTGGAAGATTGCAAGAGTAATTCCCTTTTTTAAGAATGGCAAACGCAACTTGCCAGGAAATTATCGACCAATTTCTGTCTTGCCTGCCATTAGTAAAGTTATGGAACGTATCTTATATACTCAACTTTATGAATATTTGTCCGTAAACAACATACTTTCTGAGCATCAATTTGGTTTCAGAAAATTTCATTCAACTGCTTCAGCTTTACTTGATTGTACGAATGATTGGTACATAAACATGGACAGGAAATTGTTCAATTTGGTTGTATTTATAGACTTAAAAAAAGCCTTTGATACTGTTAACCATGAAATCTTATTGCAAAAACTAATGCAAGTTGGAATCACAGGAAATGCATTTCTACTGCTTAAATCTTATTTAACTGACCGTACCCAAAGATGTGAAGTCAATGGCTCTATTTCAAGTGAAAATGGTGTAAAATGTGGTGTGCCCCAAGGGTCTATATTAGGACCACTGTTCTTTTTACTGTATATTAATGATTTACCTGCATGCCTGAATAAAACAAAACCCGGCTGTTTGCTGATGACACAAATATCACAGCAGCTGGTGGGTGTTTAAGTGATATTGAAGATGCAGTAAATTTGGATTTAGAAAACCTTCGGAAATGGCTCATGGCAAACAAGCTGAGCTTGAACGTAGCGAAAACTGAATATCAAATTATTGGTACTAAACCAATGCTAAAAAAGCTTCTGCTCAACAGCTTAGAATTCATATTCAAAACAAACCAATAAAGCAAGTTTTTCAATGCAAAACGCTAGGTGTGACTCTTGATGAAAATCTGTGTTGGAAAAGTAATACAGACACTATTTGTAAAAAGATTTCATCTGGCATTTATGCTCTCAAACGCATTAAAGAGTATGTTGATAAAAAAACACTCATTTCTGTGTACAATGCTATAATTCAACCCTATTTCAGCTACTGTTGTGAAGTTTGGAATGTATTTGGTGAAACTCAATCAACACGTCTGCAAAAACTTCACAACAGAGCTGCTCGTATTATAGCACATGTGCCAAATGAGGTAGGTCAACAAACTGTACTGAATATATTAGGATGGGAACCACTCAAAGAACAAAGAGTGAAAGCCAAGGCAAAAATAATGTTTAAAACGCTCAATAACATGGGGCCAAACTCGCTAAGAGAATTATTTACTTTCAAAACGGAAATATTAGATCACAGTCTTCGTGACAGCTCAAGTTCAATACGCTTGCCAAAGCCAAATACGAACAACATGAAGAAAAGTTTCATGTACGATGGAGCTTCCATATGGAACTCCCTACCAGAAAATATAAGAGAAATTAAATCAATCTCAAGTTTTAAAAGAAAAATCGCTACTCTTAACTTATAAAATCACATGATTCTTAATGTAAATAGATACTTAATATTTGTATATTTGTAACTGCATGATATTTTTTTATTTTTTATTTACTTGTAACTATTTGTTAATATTTTACACGCCCATTGTGGAAACCAGCTTTAGCTGACAATGTTAGCGTGGTTAAATAAAGTTATCATCATCATCATCATCATCATCAATGCGGTTTGCATCAATGCGGTTCGCATCAATGCGGTTCGCCTCAATGCGGTTCGCATCAATGCGGTTTGCCTCAATGCGGTTCGCATCAATGCGGTTCGCCTCAATGCGGTTCGCCTCAATGCGGTTCGCCTCAATGCGGTTCGCCTCAATGCGGTTCGCCTCAATGCGGTTCGCCTCAATGCGGTTCGCCTCAATGCGGTTCGCCTCAATGCGGTTCGCCTCAATGCGGTTCGCCTCAATGCGGTTCGCATCAATGCGGTTCGCATCAATGCGGTTCGCATCAATGCGGTTCGTCTCAATGCGGTTCGTCTCAATGCGGTTCGCCTCAATGCGGTTTGCCTCAATGCGGTTCGCCTCAATGCGGTTCGCATCAATGCGGTTCGTCTCAATGCGGTTCGCCTCAATGCGGTTCGCATCAATGCGGTTCGTCTCAATGCGGTTCGTCTCAATGCGGTTTGCCTCAATGCGGTTTGCCTCAATGCGGTTCGCCTCAATGCGGTTCGCATCAATGCGGTTCGCATCAATGCGGTTCGCCTCAATGCGGTTCGCCTCAATGCGGTTCGCCTCAATGCGGTTCGCATCAATGCGGTTTGCATCAATGCGGTTCGTCTCAATGCGGTTCGTCTCAATGCGGTTCGCCTCAATGCGGTTCGTCTCAATGCGGTTCGTCTCAATGCGGTTCGCATCAATGCGGTTCGCCTCAATGCGGTTCGTCTCAATGCGGTTCGTCTCAATGCGGTTCGCATCAATGCGGTTCGCCTCAATGCGGTTCGTCTCAATGCGGTTCGTCTCAATGCGGTTCGCCTCAATGCGGTTCGCCTCAATGCGGTTCGCCTCAATGCGGTTCGCATCAATGCGGTTCGCATCAATGCGGTTCGCATCAATGCGGTTCGTCTCAATGCGGTTCGTCTCAATGCGGTTCGCCTCAATGCGGTTTGCCTCAATGCGGTTCGCCTCAATGCGGTTCGCATCAATGCGGTTCGTCTCAATGCGGTTCGCCTCAATGCGGTTCGCATCAATGCGGTTCGTCTCAATGCGGTTCGTCTCAATGCGGTTTGCCTCAATGCGGTTTGCCTCAATGCGGTTCGCCTCAATGCGGTTCGCATCAATGCGGTTCGCCTCAATGCGGTTCGCATCAATGCGGTTTGCCTCAATGCGGTTCGCATCAATGCGGTTCGTCTCAATGTGGTTCGCCTCAATGCGGTTCGCATCAATGCGGTTCGCCTCAATGCGGTTCGCCTCAATGCGGTTCGCCTCAATGCGGTTCGCATCAATGCGGTTTGCATCAATGCGGTTCGTCTCAATGCGGTTCGTCTCAATGCGGTTCGCCTCAATGCGGTTCGTCTCAATGCGGTTCGTCTCAATGCGGTTCGCATCAATGCGGTTCGCCTCAATGCGGTTCGTCTCAATGCGGTTCGTCTCAATGCGGTTCGCATCAATGCGGTTCGCCTCAATGCGGTTCGTCTCAATGCGGTTCGTCTCAATGCGGTTCGCCTCAATGCGGTTCGCCTCAATGCGGTTCGCCTCAATGCGGTTCGCCTCAATGCGGTTCGCCTCAATGCGGTTCGCCTCAATGCGGTTCGCATCAATGCGGTTCGCATCAATGCGGTTCGCATCAATGCGGTTCGTCTCAATGCGGTTCGTCTCAATGCGGTTCGCCTCAATGCGGTTTGCCTCAATGCGGTTCGCCTCAATGCGGTTCGCATCAATGCGGTTCGTCTCAATGCGGTTCGCCTCAATGCGGTTCGCATCAATGCGGTTCGTCTCAATGCGGTTCGTCTCAATGCGGTTCGCCTCAATGCGGTTCGCCTCAATGCGGTTCGCCTCAATGCGGTTCGCCTCAATGCGGTTCGCATCAATGCGGTTCGCCTCAATGCGGTTCGTCTCAATGCGGTTCGCCTCAATGCGGTTCGCCTCAATGCGGTTCGCCTCAATGCGGTTCGCCTCAATGCGGTTCGCATCAATGCGGTTCGCATCAATGCGGTTCGCCTCAATGCGGTTCGCCTCAATGCGGTTCGCATCAATGCGGTTCGCCTCAATGCGGTTCGCCTCAATGCGGTTCGCCTCAATGCGGTTCGCCTCAATGCGGTTCGCATCAATGCGGTTCGCATCAATGCGGTTCGCCTCAATGCGGTTCGCCTCAATGCGGTTCGCCTCAATGCGGTTCGCCTCAATGCGGTTCGCCTCAATGCGGTTCGCCTCAATGCGGTTCGCCTCAATGCGGTTCGCCTCAATGCGGTTCGCCTCAATGCGGTTCGCCTCAATGCGGTTCGCCTCAATGCGGTTCGCCTCAATGCGGTTCGCCTCAATGCGGTTCGCCTCAATGCGGTTCGCCTCAATGCGGTTTGCCTCAATGCGGTTCGCCTCAATGCGGTTCGCCTCAATGCGGTTCGCCTCAATGCGGTTCGCCTCAATGCGGTTTGCATCAATGCGGTTTCCCTGGATGTGGTTTTCCCTGGATGCGGTTCGCCCTGGATGCCGTTTGCCTTGCATGTGGTTTGCCCTCGATGTGGTTTGCCCAGCTTGCGGTATCTGATATTTAACACCAGCTTTATATCAGGTTTACAAGAGCTGATGTTTGCTGGTTGCACCGCTGCGCTAAAGAAATTATTTTCAACGACTTACTGCTGATTCTTTTATCAGGTTTACGATCTATTTCCTCATCCTCAGCCTCGCTATCATTTCCCAAACCATGATCATCTGGTATATCTGAATGACAACAAACATCCCTTTCAGTTCACTGTACTATACTATACCATACCATACCGTACTGTATTGTACTGTACGTAATATATCATACACGAGAAGGAGTTATTATAGTGATTTGAAACACCGAAACGTGTGTTGAAAAACAAGGCGTTAGCCGAGTTTTTTAACATACTTTGAGGTGTTTTTAAATCACTATAATAAACGACTTCGAGTGTATGATATAGCTTCTCAAACAAACCAGTATTTAAAGAGAAATTCAACCCGAAAGTTGAGTTAATTTATGGGTGTTTATTACCGTGGTATCAAGACAACGATACGGTGGTGATTTCCTTTGTGTTTTGCTCATGAATTATTAATGAGTTTGAGAATGTACTGTACTGTACTGTACTAGAAAAGTGAATAACTTGCTATGTTACTTATTTAAAAGACTTCACGACTTCTGATTTACATCGCACTATTTCACGTCATTCACGCTTTGAGGTCATACCAAACACGAACAAAAACAATATGGCGTCGCCTTCGGCTGTTCGCATACTAAGGGAAGCAGAATTTATAAAATAAAGACTAAATATAAACCAAAACAACAAGAATATTTTTACGGATATTGGAAAGAAAAGAGCACATATTTCCCGTAAATGGTAGTATGGTACGAAGAATTTAACCCACAGGTTCGAATGACTATTTCGAAGAATTGAACCCACAGGTTCGAATGACTTTTATATCTCTTAAATAAATAATAGAACAATTATTGAGCTTTGACAATTCTTCATATCATGCTTAAGCTCATTCAATATACTCACGTTGCATCTGAACGCCTGGGGCGTGTGGAACCATGCGTAAATTCTCAAACAGCCTTTGTCTGAAAATAAAAAATTGTAGTTAAGTAAGTTCGTATGTCCAGTCTCATATTTGCCAGATTTACACTGCAAATCTAACTCGGGGTGAAGGTACACCGGAAGCTCAGGGTTTTCAATAGAAGCCGGTTACCGGCGGTATACCGCCGGCTACTTTAGCAACGACCGCCGGCTATAATTCAGTTTAGTTAATTTAGTGAAGTACCTAGTAAATAGTATTCTTCTTTAATTTTTTTATTTACAACGATGTATTTAGTTTTCTTGCAGTCGAAAACATCGCAAAAAAGAGACAATTTTGGCATGTTCCCGGCAAAATGTTCCTACAAACTATGTTGCAAACCAACTTCGATAACATTACCCTGTACTATTATCCAAAAAGATCTCCAAAATGGCAGGAAATACCATTTTCAAGGGTACAAATATCAAAATTTTCCCGGGGGTTCATGCCCCCTAGCAATAGAGACCTTTAACATTGCGTTTCCCGCGAACCGCAAACCTCAAGAAATCACGTGACCAGTCCTTGGCGTCGCGTTTGACGTATTTTTTTGGCGTTTTCGACGGCAGGAAGAAGGTTCTCACGTAAGTCATTTACCTCAGCTTTTGTTTGCCTGAATATTGTTTTATCTCACGTATACCTATCATTGGTGTACAGAAGAAAGTTTGTTATTTCACTTATATGTAATTTGCTCTTGTAAACATTGCTCTTTGGTTTAAAATTATCGCAAACATTGACCAACACTCAGCATGAATGAAATTCAATATGGCGGCTATTTTGTAAATAAAAACAAAATGAGACAAATATGAACAATACCGTCTTGCAGTCGCCATGTTTATTGCCTAGAATTCCGCTCTTTACGTATACGTACGGTTTGAAAAAAAGCGCCATGCTAAATGTCGAAAGCTTGACGGAAAACGTCTGACGTCAAACTGCAGTTTGAGGTTTGCGGTGCCGTGGAAGTGACGAGATGCTAAAGGTCTCTAATGCCTTTGGCACCACCTCGGACATAACCGTCTACTTTTTTCATACAGCCACCTAATTTAAATCGTAACGAAAACCCTGGAAGCTATTGTTAGAAAGTTTCAAAACAAGCAAATCGTCCCGGCAAGTGAGATGAAATTTCCTCACATAAACACAAGTCAAATTTCGTCTCAATCCACATAAACAGTCCCTACGTAGTGCATGCCTTGAATTAGCACATTAGCCGTCGATGTCCCGCTTGTTGGCCAATACACCCTCGTAATATGCTGAAATTCACGCCCAGTAGTGGCCTGCACTCAATCTCAGTACTGAGTAAAATTGACAACTAAATTACTGTAATAGCAAGAGATTTTGGGCAACTGTATCTTAGAAACTTAAAGTGAAAAAATAGGATACAAAACGGTGAAATAATTTTTGCTCTTTTTTGAAAAACGTGCAACGCATTTTGAGTTTATAATGAACACTGTATTTACAGTCTTTAGTACTCTTTACTAACTATAACTTTCTAGTTTTCTGCAAACTAAAACAGTATATTATACATGTACTCGTTTAAAATCTTCATTCTACATCGGCGTGTGGTAACTGGTAAGGTGCTGTAACTATGTAGCAACTGAATGAAAGTTGGTCTTTATGGCCTGTGTATTGGCCTTGGTGCCCTAGAAAACATAACATTCAAGGACAACTAGCCTTGCATTTTCTTTTCCCAACTAGTGCAAATCGGGCTATCAACAGCGCATAAGAAGCAAGTATATATTATGTCTAAATCAGGCTTTCTACATTGCTCTCCTATTTCTAGTATAGATATGAAAACTAACATTAAAACTTACTTAGTTCTATCTAAATAATCTTGTTGGTTCGAGTTTGGCATGTTTGATGGACTGATATGAAGCTTGAAGTCAGGACCAAAATATTCAAAATAATCATTATACGGTAGTTCTAGACAAGAATATATATTTCGTTATTGATCAGATATTATACATATTTGAGGAATGGATGTTTTAAATCACGCCAAAATCGCATCTTCATCACTATCACAACTATCACTATCACAACTATCACTACCACCATCATTACTACCAATTCTACCATCACCATCACAATCATCATTATTAATACATCATAACCATCATCATGATCATCATCGTCACCAACATCATCACCACCACCACAAACATCATCACCATCATCATTATCATCATCCTCACCACCACCATCATCGTCATCGTCGCCATCGTCATCACCGTCATCATCATCATCACCACCACCACCACCTCCTTCATCATCACCACCACCACCTCCACCACCACCACCACCATCTTCATCATCACCACCACCACCATCATCATCATCATCGTCATCACCGTCATCATCATCATCACCGTCATCATCATCATCATCACCATCATCACCATGCACCATCATCACCATGCACCACCACAAACATCATCACCACCACATTCATCATCATCACCAAATTACCATCAGCAACATTACCGCTATCATTACCATCACCAATACTTACCATTAGCAATATCGAGATCTAATGCAACAGAAGTTTCATACGTCCAACATCTGGCAACGTTACGTATAGTGTAACCGCCTCCACCCAGCATTAACAGCGGAATATTAAACTTCTTCACGAACGCAACACATTGTGCATGACCTAATAGATAAACACAGGGCTCGCAAAATCGCCTGCCCGACGTCCCGGGGCAGCTAAAATTTCTGTCGGGCAACCAAAATCTCTTGACTTATGTCCCGACGGGCAACCAGAAATTAGGCTAAGACCAGGATTAAAAACATACTTTTACAAGTCTTGTCATTTCGTCTATGCATTTAATAAAGCCGTGTGAAAAGTTGATTTGTCAAATGTATTGAAATTGAACAAAAAATTGTTGAAATCAAAGGGTTTAATTGATGGGCGATAAAACAAATTTCCCCGTACGCTATTTGACCTATTTCAGTGAGCGTGTGTTAATCGCGAGGGGTAAATTCAATTCATCACGCAACTCGCGAGATAAAACATGGCCGCAGCTTCCAGGTCGCCATACATTGTTGTGGTTCACTTTTCACTTTAGAGAAAAACGAACTGATAAAAGAGACAGTTTTAACTTGATTTTAACCTCCAGTAATATAAGTAGCAGACTTTAGGTTTCCTGTGTATTATCGGATCAATAATAAGAGACCCTTACTCTGCATGATAGAAAGAACAGTTTAGAACTGATGGAAGCATCCAGTAATAATAACCTTAGTTTAGGTTTCCTCCCCTGTAGTAACACTGATCAACAAGAGATGATCCTTACTGGACCTCTAGAGAGAACAGTTAGAACTGATAGAGCTATCCAGTGTAAATAAAGTTAGTTTAGTTTAGGTTTCCTCCTGCAGTAACACTGGATCAATAAGAGATGACCCTTACTGGACCTCTAGGGAGAACAGTTAGAACTGATAGAGCTTTCCAGTGCAAATAGAGTTAGTTCAGTTCTATTATGACAGTTCAAAAAAGCACCTTTTAACGAGAGGTTAAAACAGCCCAATCTGTCGCCAGCTAAGGAATCTGCACCACATTGTAGAACTACGGCATTTGGCTGGTAGATCTCCATGACCTTGGTAACAATCTGAAATACGGAAACGTTGAAAGTGACATAGAAGTTTTACTTATAGTAAAAGGCCCGTCTTAGTGTAAACGCAAGAAAAATTATCCATGCAGACGAACTAGCTAGAATAGCGCGATGGTTCTGGGAACAAATCATGTCTGAACTATTTTTTTCATAGTTCGTTTAATACCGTATCTATACACACATGTGGTCATCCGTCAGGGCTAACTACGCATGCACGAAGTGCGCAGATGAATTATCAGACGCCCAATCTACATCTTTGCCCAAGTTCGTCCAGACGAATTGGTTGAGTATACAGTGTACATGTGAAAATTATTAATATGATAATATCTGTTTCATACTAAGACTAAGAGTTTGGTATTGAACTCGAAGTCCACTCTAAGAAACAAATTGTTCTACCACTATATTGGACATAACTCGTCATTGTATTTAGACCAGTATGTTTCACCATTTGATGGCTTATATAGTGGATAAGTTGGTATGCACTCAGCAAATAAATGCTGTACTAGTTGTTCTTTTTAAAACACTGGCCCGATTTATACTAGAAACGCATCATCCTTAATTCTGAAGTGTAAAGCACGGTGTTAGCCAGCCTGCCGTCCAGCCGTCTTATGGGCGGCCATCTTAGAATTTGGACGGTCACTTGAAAATGACGGCTTTTGGACGGCTGATTATTATATTGACGCCCTTCTAAAAATCTGTACATTGTACACTGTTATAGTTGATAACTCCAATTCGCAAAATAATGCAGACCTGTAGCGATCATGTACAATAGGTCTTCTACAGCCTACAGTCTAATCATTGATTCCTATCATTGTCCAAGAACTCTCGTTGTCTCCACTAATCATTGACGACCTAAGAAGTCACATGTATATAAACAGGTTAAGACAACACTTACTGGTCTAAAAATTTGTTCATACGACTCATCATCAATGCCATCTCGTAATGGAAAGTTCACAGCGTAATATTTTCCTTTGCCAGCACCGATATCCTAAATAACCAAAATCACTTATTGTAGAGTGTAGGACATGCGTTTGGGGGGATGCGGAAGTAAAGAGCCTGGCTTACGAGGTTGGCATTGCGATACTGTGTGTGAGGGTTGTGTGCTGGGGTTGTGTGCTGGTGCATGTATCTTTCACTTCTCTCTGACTGCGGTTTTGGTTTACCTACCTACCTACCTACCTACCTACCTACCTACCTACCTACCTACCTACCTACCTACCTACCTACATACCTACCTACATACCTACCTACCTACATACCTACCTATCTATCTATGCAGTTGTCTGAATATAATTTAGCTGCAGTTACATATGAGATTGTTTTACGGCCTGTTCACACGATCCAATTTGTCAGATCCGATTCTTCTCCTGACGTATGTGATTTCACACATAACAACGACACTTTTCGCCAGGTATGAGCACTGACCTACAGCATACTATACTTTAGTATAGGTCAGTGGGTATGAGCCAATAGCCTTACTCTTGTCAGCAAATCCAGTAAATCACATACGTCAAGTCAAGAGGAGAATCGAAGCCGACAAAACGGCCTTTAATCTCCAGTTTGACTCTATCAAACACCAAAGGTTTTCTTCAAGTAGTCACGTTTCCTCCTGTAGTAGTGCTGGATCAATACGGGATGATCCTTGCAGGAACTCGTGGAAGAAAAGTTTAGAACTGATAGAGCTATCCAGTATAAATAAAGTTAGTTTAGTTTAGGGTTCCTCCTGTAGTAAAACTGGATCAATAAGAGATGACTCTTACTGGACCTCTAGGGAGAACAGTTTAGAACTGATAGAGCTATCCAGTATAAATAAAGTTAGTTTAGTGTAGGGTTCCTCCTGTAGTAATACTGGATCAATAAGGGATGATTCTTACTGGACCTTTAGGAAGAAAAGTTTATAACTGATAGAGCTATTCAGAGTTTAGATAGACTTATGATAGCTAAGAGAACATCATTATTCTTGTCGTTTCGCTTGCAGTTTGATATTTGTTGTATAGTATAGATTTCCACGTATACATACACGAATGTCTCCTGTTCCAGGGAAATATTCACCATATTTATGAAATGAGACGGTCATCACACGATCTGTTGTGTAGAACGCTTCTTCAACACCATCACCATGGTGAATATCAATATCAACATACAATACCCGTTGATGGTACCTTGAGTGGAGAAAACAGCAGCGATGAACTACCTTTTACACTACAAGAGATTTTTTGTACCTTGCATAGTATGTGCTCAAAATCAGGGCTGCCGAGAGAATTCGCGGGGCCCAGGGCAAAATTTTCTCTGGAGCCCCAATGACGTCAAACGGAAGCTTGTTAAACTTAGGGGGGGCGACTCCATCGAGGCGTGTAAACAATGTAAATCTCAGTCTACCGAAGGTTAAGACCGAAAGTGGAAGAAAACGTTTTGCCTATCAAGGCACTACTATTTTTAATAAACTTCCTAATGACTTAAAGATCGAACAGTCATTATTACACTTTAAGAACAGATGCAACAATATTAGTTTAGATTTTTAACTCCGTTGGAACTTACCATCTATTTATGGTATTCTATCCATGGATTTTATTTATTTTAGCTTATTTCATATAGAGTATAGGTGGTCAAAGGTACTTTTAAAAGTTAAATAATTTATACTATATTACTTAGATATTTACGACAGGGCCTTGATTGATAACAGGATTCTTTTTGCTGAACAAGTTAGCCTGTATAAAAAACTGATTATTATTATTAAGTTGGGGACCCCTATTAGGTCGGGGGCCCGGGGCAACTTTCCCCCCTGCCCCCCCCCGGCAGCCCTGCTCAAAATTAGGCTGGGTGAACTACGCATCATCCTGGTAGCCTAGTGGGAAGATCCTTAAAGGACATTAGACCCTTATGGATTATTTTTATTTTTTTCTCTAAACCCTGGTAAGATCCTGCAAGGGAGCAATTCATCAAGGATCCTTGAGATATTTACTAGGACGATTGACAAACAGAAATCTACTGTGGAGGATCTTTAGCAATATCAAGGATTTTTGTAAATTGCAGGAAAATATTTCCTAATGGTACATGGCAATGACTTTTTTTATGTGTTTCCAACCAGCAATAACAGTTTAAAAGTATGTTGAGTATATCATCTATAAAATTGTTGAAACCTGGGGAACACATAGTTTTGGTAAACCAACTTCTTAATAAGTACACAAGTCTTCCCTTCAGCCTTGACAAGCAAAATCAACTGGCGTTAGGACAAAATAATCTGGCAAAGTTTAGATTACTGTACATATGTAAATAACAAAATTAGGGTGCATCACCACTTAATAGTTGAATGAAAATGAATGCTCCTAATAGTGTTGTGCATAGGTAGAGTGTGCAATACATCACTAATGGTTAGACAGACATACGTTACCTCAGCAGTTCTAGGATGGCTAACACAATATCATTGACATAACAAAATCCTGATGCTTCAGACTTCTTGGCATGATGTAATCCACCTGCCCAATTGATCGCAATGTCTGTCTGTTGCTTGTTTAGCTTCACTGCCCCAGCTAGAAATTTTGGTAAAAAAATTAAATAGTACTAAATTTTAAAGACAGTGTTTTCATCAAGTGATTCGACTCCATGTGACTATCCCAACATTGCTGAGGGCAACAAGAGAAAAACGAGAGCCACAAGCAATCCGGAAAGCATTCTGTTCCGTACTAGAAAATGTAACACGACTACATGTCAGCGTTCGTTCATCAACAGAGTAACAAGAGTATGGAACATTCTACCTGATGAACTGAGAGACCAATCTTTAAGCTTAATCCGATTCTACTTCTTGAATATTACACTGCCGCTTTAAATATAAACTACAAAACTGAAAATCCCCGGACATGGAAATCAATATTCTTGAAATGTAATACCGCTCAAAACCTTGCTACTCCACTGTCTTGTTGCCTTTAATATTGTATTGTAGTTTTCTTAAATTAACTTTATTGACTATTGTATATAAGTTAACATGTAATTGAAGGGGCCACAGTAATTGGTTTTATACTGTTGTTGTGACCCTGCCATTCGTTAATGTAAATGGCGAAGTTAAATAAAAAAAATTAAACAATACTATAATTTCTGACTAGGTCAACTTACACACATAAAAATCTCCCAATTTGTCAACAAGATGTGTTCGCAACAGACTTGTAGCAAGCTTCTCAACAAGTTGTAACAAGTTGTAACAATGTTATCATTTTATCAAGTTGCTAGAAGGTTGTTCCTCACAACTTGTTAACAAGTTGTTAAATTGCAGGACGATAACAAGTTGTTGGAACAACTTGAAACAAGTCTGTTGAGTCAACAACCTTGTAGCAAGTTGTCAACAAGCTGTGAACAAGCAGTGCAAACGCATACTAATAACAAGTTGTTGATACAGCATTGCTGCAGGTTTGGTACAGTTTGTGTGTTTTTATGTGTGTACATCATCCCACAATTGTATCTGTAAAGCTTGTCGTACAGTATTTGTAGATTAAATATCCTGTGTTTAGTGTATACATATAATATTTCTGAATTATACCTCAATCAGGCATCGAGCACTGTTTAAAGACAATAAGGTAGAATTAAGAGTCTTACCAATTGATCCACCAGTTGCGAGTTGACAAAATTCAAATAACCCATCAAAAACTGGACAATCTTCACCCACATTAACTATAAATACAACAAAAAATATGGGTGAGAATTACAAAGAGGCAGTTCAAACACAAACGTGGCTTTGCATCTATTGAACAATTACTCACATCTTTGCATCTGTTTTGTATATTCTGACATGTTATCTGGACGAATTGTCTTTAAAAACTTCACGTAATCATCAGAATGATATTTTGTCATTTCTTCAAGGTTCGCTTTGTGAGGTCTCTGGAAAGGTGCAAGTTTTGAGCATTAGAAATTTAGGTTGATTTATTTTTTGGGGGTGGTGCAAGGTTTACAGACCCCCCTGGAAAATATGTCAGGGTCGAGATCAATTTTCATGGCCTATATCTTTTGACAATTTATGATGGTGGAAGGGTGGAAGTGTACACCCCCTACAGCAGCAGGCGTCAGAATTTAGGTTGGTAAAATTGGCGAATGGTAATTTATCTCAATTTTTCGCTAATTTCGAGGCCTGTATCAGATAAGCTCAGGTCTCGAATTTGGGAAAAGAAAAGGCAAAGCTAGTTTGGCCTTGAATGTTATATTATGTTTTCTAGGGTATTAGAAATGAAATTTAAACTACTCCTGCTGACTTTTAAAGCCTTACATGGCCTTGCACCAAGGTACTCGACAGAAATGATTCAGACACTCCAAGGTGGCATTGTTCCAATGAGTGAGATACCGAGGCCTATAGATGAGCACCGACTGCGCCCTAGGCGCGAGATTTTTATGGGGGTCCGGGATGCCCCCTCGGAAAATTTTTAAATCCAGAATCTCTGAAAATATGCCATTTCCTGCATTTTCGGCACTGTCGGTGTCTGCCATTTTGTAATTTTTATCTCATTCTCACTCCCAGGCCCTCGATTTGAGGCTCTGGTTGGCACAGGTAACAAGACAACGCAAGATGTCGCAACATTTTCGGAAATGCGTGAGATTCTCACGAGCGTGCGTGAGAGCGTGAGATGAGTCCTAAATGCGTGAGTCTCACGCGAGATGCGTGAGACTTGGAGTGTCTGATGATTGAATGCTATACTCCCTCGAGAACTCTTCGTTCTTCATCTGCTTTCTTATTAAAACAAGAAAGATTTAACCTTCAATCATATGGGGCAAGATCTTTTGCAATCTCAGCACCAGAGCTGAGGACATGCTCTAACCTTGATATTTTTAAATCTAAACTGAAAACCTATTTTTTTAAACAAGCATTTGAGCTTGACTAAATAAAATACTTAATAACATAGATATATTTTATATACTAGATTCTTAATTAATTAGCTTTTACCTGAACATTCTATTAAATATGTAATTAAGTATTAATTAAGATATTTTATTGATTCGTAATTTAGAGACATTTTGGTATAGGCGCTATATAAATGTTATTATTATTATTATTATTATTAATTAAGGACAGTATACAGGACATAAAGACCAACTTTCATTCAGTTGTTATTCAAAGTACCTCACTACACACTGATGTAGCATGAATGTTCACTTTTAGTTTCAAAGATACAGTTGTTCAAAATATCTTGCTATGAATTTAAGTACTGAGGTTGAGGGCAGGCTACTACTGGCTGTGAATTCCAGTATATTAGGAGGGCATAGCAGCCAACAAGCAGGGCATCGAGGACCAATGGCCGCCAGTTCTGCCACTAAATTCAATGAGGCCTGTAAGCCTGGATCCATAGAGGTTACTATACATGACATGCCATGTATAGTAACTTCTATGGATCCAGACATGCCATGTTTCCTGCATTCTGAGGAAAGATTGCACATGCAAAACCCTCAATGTTTCAATTAACTTTAACAACCCACAAATTAAGCCACAGAATTATGACATTCAACATCTCATAACCATTCATTTGGACAGCCTTAGGACAGCTTTACCTCTCCAGCCCTCGCAATGTCAATCAATCATCATAGACAAAAAAATGCTGTTGATATTTAAGAGTTTGGCAGTTTGACAGCAATTTTTTGGCCCATAATGACAATTTGAATAATAACAAATGAATTATTTCAAACCTGAAGTATTGATTCATTATATGTGTATTCACTTGTTGTTAATGCCTTTGAGCATGCAGCATATAGTAAGTAGTAAGTGTTTGATAACCATTGGGGAAAAAATTGCCATCAATAATTTAATCTTTGGTGGCATTATCAGCGGCAATTGCCGTTTGCCGCCAAAGATTGCAACCTGACCGCTCTAAGATTTTGATCACAAGACCATGGGTCACTGCGGAAACTAGTCGCAACATGTCAGCTGTTTGACCATTGTTAGTCATTATATAGTGGTTTTTGAAGTTCAAGACAACCACTCAATCTGAACGATAAAAGATACTTCTCAACATTAAATCAAAGGCCCTTTGTCAGGAAAGTTAGCTATATATTCTACACCACAGCCGATGCTGTACCCCCAAGGTTAAAGATGTTAATTGGTCATTATGGATTGGAATATTGCTGACTACCCCACGCTCAGGTCAGACTTACTTTATTGGTCGACCGGATAAATTGAGCGTAAAAATTAGACCGGATATACTGTATCTGGCATATGTCAGCAATGGGCCAAAATACATCTACGGTAGCTGTTTATGCATTAACATCACATCGCCAGATTTTTTTGTTAAATACTAACACTTTCTTTCATGCAAACACATGCACACATTTTCAAACGTAAGAAATTACAAATCGATTCGCTTAAAGTTGTCAAACATTTTGGGGCGAAAAACGCGAAGAAACTGCCGCTACGGAGAAGAAAGTTTAGCGAAGCGGTAGTCGTCCGACAAACAGCAGCTAAAAGAAAACAAGCTGCACGAGCTGCGCTTCAAGACAAAATGTTCAAGTGTCACTGGTCTGAACTTGATATGCAGCTCGTGTAGAGGATAGACAATGGTGGACTTTCAAGCACGTTGTCGCCAGAAATAGAATCATGTTATCGTTCAGTCAGCTACGAAGCAAGAAGATCGCTGGCTTCACGGGCGAAGTTGGTGTAGCCGCTATTAAACGGAACAATCTGCTTCTTATTAGACAAAAAAACAAAACATCAAGAAGCGCTTCCGCAGATCTCTAAGATAAAATAACGGATTTTCAGTCATTACGTAATCACCTAAAATAAGAAAATAATCAAGCTTCAAGAATAATACTGGAAGGCGGACGGCAGACGCCAACGTGTGGTTTGAAATGCCAAACAAAAAAAACTGTAAACAAAGCACATAATAAGAGAACAAGCTGTGAGACAAGCGACAGTGAAGGTGAGATTCACCACAGTGTTGTATGCATGGTTTATGGTTCCAAACTTAAGGAAAATGGTTATCATCATTCCAGAAACAATGCCTATGAGGAAAAGGTCCGCAGTGGAATCAACAATGGCGGATGGATCGGGAAAGATGGACGCAAAAAAGGATGGAATCTGGAACGCACTGGCGGCCATCACACCTGTGGCTCATCGAAGCTTTAGCGCATTTGATGCATTCAGCGCCATTGTGAAGCGCCATGAAGAAGCATAGCAGAAAAGAAAATACTTACTTGTGTCAGTTATTCCTGAGGTTCAACAAGTGTGGTGCAACCGCTAGATGTTTGCAACAAACAAGCCCTTCAAAGACCGACTGTGTGAGAAATGGTGTGAATGGATGGCGAGAAGACCAAGATTTCACGCCGACGAAATTTGAAACGCGGCGCTTCTTTACACCGTTTTTCAGTAAGTGTTAGGGGACGTGACCGCACGAGATATGCGGTATTCAAAGAATGCTCCATTTCACCGCATGGATGGCACAGGATGGCACAGAAGATGACACTCTGATGGACTTGATGAGTAGTTCTCTGTGAGGAAGAAATGCGACAAAGCGATGTTATGATGTCGTGAAGGAAGAAGCCAATTCGGACGCACGATCGATCTGGACATTGAATTCAACAAACTTTTTCTGATCTTAGTGATGATGTGACTGACACTGATTTTGATTTTTAGTGTATATATAGTGTTAATAATAATAATAAATAATATAAAACAATTTAATATTAAATTTTCTAAATATGCATGCTGTGCCCGATAACGTAATGTTCTATATTGGAGGACTTATATACAGGATATCGATAAATCAGAATTTTTGGGTCTAAAAATAAAAAAACAGCTCCACTTATATGCCTGGTCGACTTATACTCCGGGAAATACGGTAGTCATTTTGCCAATGAGTCGTTTTCCACCTTTTCATTCACCAAAGGTTTGAGAAAAGGGTCTTATGAACTCAACATATTGTAAATACAGCTTTTAAAAATTAATAGTTCACAGACTGCAAAGTTGGTAAACTGGCAATTGGTGAAACAACTTGTTGGTGAAATAGCTGCTTTTTGGTTAATAATTCAATGAAGTAATCTGGCAATATTTGCTATAGAAGTGTAAACCCTTTCTATGTGGACATAAAACCTATAAATTTGAATTATACATATACACTATTAACTTACATAAATTTCCATCTTTCTGTACAGTCCATAGTTGAGCAATAAATTATGAGTCATCCGAATACGATGAGGTTTCATGGGATGTCCCTGACCGTAATAATAGTTCCCAACATCACCTATATATAGAGCAAAAATTACATGACAATCTAGTCACTAGTGTCACGGACAAAAGTTGAAATCTAACTCTACTTTAACACTACAGAACTGCAGGAAAATTTCACAGAATACAGTTGGACATATAACTTTACTGCATAAGGAAAATGTAGTGGAAATAAGCACGTACCATCATAATAATAACAAACTCTTTTTTTGCCGGCCGGATAGACGTTCGCCATGCTTGTTGCCTTGTTCTTTCTGTTCAAACTTCAAAAGCTGGTAGCCTTCCAATAAACTGGTCATGTGATCAAAATTCGGCCTCTCGACCAATCAGAGCGCCGTATTTTGTCATTGTTAGTCCAATTGCGTATATAAGTCAGTGGCCCAAACACAGCAACCCAAGGATAGAACTTCAAATGTCGACACAGAGAACCCAGGCACTAAAACTCCGGCCCACTGAGCTGCATGTATGACTGGACTAGAGAAATTTGTTCAAACTACTGAGCTATATATATACCACTGGACTGGAGAAAAATTTGCTCAAACCACTGAGCTGTATATATACTACCGGACTGGAGAAATTTATCCAAGCCACTGAGCTATATAGAAACTACTGGACTGGAGTGAGTAATCACATGACCAAAGTGGATGACAAGGGATGACGTTATCGCCCAACAAGGTAGAGATACTCTTGTGATAGATAACTACCGTCATCACTATTTAAAGCATAGTGAGTCATATTTACGTCTCATGCTTTCAGGCAACACCAGTGGGCCACACCTTCGGCCGTAACGTTTAATAATAGGGGTCAGTAATGACTCGTGAGTTATGCAACCCCCAGTCGCGTGTGTGAAAAGTGCTCTCGTTTGTTATATAGTTTAATAGTTTAGATTTCCTCAGTGCCGTGACACTGGACCAATAGCTGGTTACTTCTAACTGGACGTCCAGGGATAACAGTTTAGAACTGTAGAGCTATCCAGTATAAATAAAGCTAGTTTAGTTAACTACCAACTTCCAGACGAAGGGCCTTCACTCGAAACGTCGAAGTTCTTATTGTATTTTTCAAGTTTAGTTAAGGTTTTCTTCTATAGTATACTTGACGAATAAGGGATGCTCCTAACTGGACCTCTGGGGAGAGCACAAAGTTGCAACTGAAACGCTGCGGGTATGCGGGTAGCACCCGTGAGGAAGGTTTACTGGCATTGAGGAAGGTTGAAAGTGAAACACTGAATAGAACATTGCAAAGCAGTAAGTACTAGACTAGTCAGGCTAGTATTAGTAGCAACAGTCAGCACTCAGTCAGACTAGCAGTACTGCAATGGACAACTGGCAAACCTACCCTGGCAAAAGCCTGCATGTCGGAAATTTCCAGTTATCTTGAGGAGGCAGGTGGGAAAACCCAAAATCCTAACCGGAAGAAGGTTGAAAACATTTTGCAAGACTGTTTAGTTAGAGCATATGGTTAGAGCATGCAGTATAAACGAACTTAGCTCAGTCTAAGGCATCATGGGTATTTTTAAACATTGCAAAATCTAACGGTAGACCTCGCGGTAAGTAACAAAGTACTAACTCTATTAGTCATGCCACCTTCCGGTTATTTATGATTCGTAAGTGTATATTGAACATATACAAGGAGTCGGTTACTTCAAATGACTTCAAGTGACTTCAAGTGACTTCAGACTTACTTTGAATACGAACGTCATTTCTATATATACAACCTTCACAGATTTCTAATTTTCGAACCTTATCCTTGACCTTGCAAACTAATATTTTGCCGTCTGCAATCTCCAGTACCGTCCATTGTCTATCACTACTAAGTGCTGTTAATAGTCACTCGTGAGCTTTTGAATATTGTTGCTTTGACTAATTTTTGTTTACAGCAAAATGCCCTGCGAATATTCAAAATTTTTGTTTATAACGAAATGCCTTGCTAATATACACTCATTCAATTAGGCACACTTGAGGCACTTAAACTTGAACTATCGTAGCCAATACTGCATGAAATATATCACACAAGTTAGCATGGAATAGTACTATAGTAAAACAGCCTTTTATGGACTTTTTACTATATCTAGAGTAGAAATAGATGTTTTTAAAGCCTGTATGTACACTTAAGATATTTGTACTCTCTGTTTTTATGCCAAAACTTTTCAAGGAAAACTGCTGAGTGAAGGAAGAATTCATGTTCCCTCTTAAATCTTGGCTTCAATATGCACTATTGAAAATGAAAGTAAATCCAACATTGACCGCTAGTAGTTTTATGTCTGAGTCACTTTCGTGATGAAACATGAAAATGCACCAGAATCAGGTTAATCAAGGCAGTCCAACGCAATATCTGCACAGAGTCATGTTATGTAGAAATGTACGCACAGAAAAACAGTGAACATGGCCCGCGTTCCAATTCACCGATATTATGCTCATGCATTTCTTTGTCGCCTTATGGACATGTTTAGTAAGAAAAATATCGGCAAAGTAAAACGAGATTTATATATGCTCACAATTTCTCTGCGAATATACTTTTTACCTAACATCGCTCTGTGTCCAAAGGGGCTAGCGCAACCCATGCAAGCCACAGCCCCTAAAACCATCAGGTTTTAAAAAAGGAACATGAAAATCAAGAAAATTGTAAGATCCATTGTCAAAAAGCAATCATTCAACTAACACGGTATAATAGTACATTGCTCAAAATGAAGAAATTGTAATGCAATGTTGCATGAATGCAAATGATGATTAATGGTATGGAATTTGCAAAATGGCGAAAACAAGTTACTGACATGCTTATTCATACGACCATAGAAATTCAGAATTGAAAGGCATATGCATGACTTATCAAATGGATATATTTTTCTCAAAAAATGTTAGTGCGGAAAATACTTAAGCAAAAAGTGTTTACAATCGAAATATCTTAAAGTTTGAGTTTCATAGCCGGTAGTACCATTTTTTCCGCAACGTTATTCGTTATTCCGTCGCCATTTTTACCGGTGTTGTTGCTCGCCGGTTCGCGTTGTCATGCATGTTTTCCGATCACCCTAGCTCGAATACATTATATGTGCTGCCACTGATGACGAAGATCCAGACTTGCGGATCGAAAGTCAGTTTTCAGTGCCAAATAAATAAACGTGGTTTTTCCACAAAGCAAAACAATTATATTTATCGCCATGCAAATTGCAAACCTACAAGAGGCTTGACCTTGTGCTTTTATGTCGGCCACTCACCCTTAAGTTTAGTCCTGGCCAGTATTTAGTCTAACAAGTAACATGAAATGTGTCATTATTCATTAATCATTGTTATTCTAGTGAATTATTGAGAAGAGGAAATAAATATTACTTCGTTTCATGGCAACACGACTTAACACAACCGTCCTAACTAATTGAAAACGGGAATCATTGCCAAGATTGATTTGTAACAATATATTCAATCACAGCTAACTATAAATTCTATTCATACTGGATATCGATACTCGATAGCTCTATCACTGCATCAGTTCTAAACTATTCTCCCTAGAAGTCCTCTAAAGGTCATCCATTATTGCTCCTGTGTTTACTACAGGACGAAATCTAAACTTTACTCAACTGGATAGCTCTTACAAGGGCCTTAATATTGGTCCAGTGTTGCTACAGGAGAAAATCTAAACTAGGCTATAACTTATTTATACAGCTTTCAGGACAGCTCTGTCAGTTCTAACTTCTAACTTCTAAACTGTTCTCCCTAGAAGTCCAGTGAGAGCCATCTCTTACTCAGGAAACCTAAAAATTAACTTCAAACTAACTAACTTTTGTCTTTATTTATATTGGATATCTAGCTCTATCCGTTCTAAGAAACTCTATGCTGCGTTTGCGTGATCAGAACTTAATTCTACCAGGAAACCCTCGCCCCTGTTTTCCTGAAATTTTTATCATGCAGGAGTCTGAGATCTTTCGCTGTCGAAACTGCTCAAGAGCACACGTTCATTAATGACATATCAATTTGGTAATCATCCAAGTTTAATCCGAAACTAATTAAATCATAACCACTCCTCCTATAAACGACGACCTTGGCAGATGAGCGTTTAATCAGTCAGATAAGATTAAAGATGTTTTTTGCAAGTTTTCTGACAAGATTGGTGATATGTTGGATATTTGAAACTCATTCATGTTTTTAGCTGCACGATTGAGCCTCATTACAATTTTGAGCAAAATTAAGTGCAACTGCATGTATTTCTTCAGTAGCGACTGTCCACCCACTCGTCTAGTGACAGTGTTTTCACCCCATGATCAATACATATTTACTTTGACTATATATTCTTGATTTCAGCATGCATAGCTAGAGTGCTCAACCTCTCTCAACCTTTAGTTTATCCAGTATAAATAATGTTAATTCAGTTTAGGTTTCCTCCTGTAGTAACACTGGATCGATATAAAGGGATGACCTTTACTGGACCTCTAGGGAGAACAGTTTAGAACTGATAGATTTATCCAGTGTAAATAGGGTTAGTTCAGTTGAGATTTTCTCCTATAGTATACTAGACGAATAAGGGATTCTCCTTACTGGACCTCCAGGAGACTTGGTCTAGGGAGAACAGCTTAGAACTGATAAAGCTCTCCAGTGTTAATATAGTTTTCACTTTAAAAAGTAAAGTTAGTTTAGTTTAGGTTTCCTCCTGTACTCTGTAACAACAGTGAAAGAATATAAGAGATGGACTTAACTGGACTTGTAAGGAGGACAATGTGGTTTACCCCATGATGAATACATATATTTTCTTTGAATTAATATTCTGAATTTCAGCATGAGACTATACTGAGCTTGTTGAGAAACATATGGTGCATTATGCAGATAGCCCTGCGAAAGATGGATAGTTCAGTTACGGGTAGGGCTAGGATTGGGGTTAAGGTTAGAGAATAATGAACACAGAAGGAATACAAGAAAACATATGGGACGCTCGCACAATATTGAAACAATAAACTGCATGTACAAGCATTCAATGGAAAGGAATTCAACCCAGCTTATATCACTTGCATATTTAGTAACTGATTGATTAAAACTTTGTCATTTTATGAAATTTCAATGGGAAACAACTGATATACTGCGGATACAATGATTCAACACGGATTAAAGGCCAAGCTCTCTTTTCTTATCTGACTGTTTACTTTAGGAAACAATATAATTTGGCAACAGCTTATCTTTGCAATCTTTCATATTGTTATTAGGAATTGCCCGTAGCCACTGATATATGCATTGCCTTTATATACATATTATATATATGGCAAGATGTACGAATATGTTTGGTATATATACATACTTTTAGGGTCCTCGTCTCAAATGATTTTCATTCATAACAATATACTCATTAGCTTATCATGACATTTACTACAATCACGAGTTCATATTGTTATTACTATATTCTATAACCCAATCGGATTATGCATATAATCTTGTGGTTGCAAAATGTCGATGGGTATTCATGAATCATGTGATACTTTACAGAGAGAAAAGGACATATATAGACATAATCATAGCCGATAGGGTGCCAGCCTTATATTCTTCACATAATAACAGTTTATCGTATGACATTACAATTATTCTACATGTATCTATATTGTCATATTAGTCATCAGTTTATGCAACAATATAAATCTGTAGTCCTCAGTGCATATGTTTGAAAAAGAATTCATGTGCTACATACTTTAAACAGAAAATACATCGAGTTCTCGCTTATACCTCGCCCTAACTATAATGATCATAATAAAAATTGCTAGAACAGTAGAAATCTAGTATATTTGAAAGGTAACTGAACGTTCCCCGGATATGCCACTATTTGGGCTTGTAACAATTTTTGGCACACAACCCAGGAATCATGTCGACTTACAATAATGACTAATGAAACATTGTCATGTGCTTCGCATGTGTGGGCAATAATGAAACTTTGAACACAAAGCATTATTGAAAATGCAATGTTTCAACCTTATAAGGGAATATTTTGCGTTCTAAGGGGAATCACCCTCGCATTATCTACATATAAATGACCCAATGATGTAAATCGTTAATTGTTCTTGGCGCCTTGCACCTATTTGATAGTTTACATCCGAAATCAGTTTAATACTGTTTCCTGTTTCAATCATTCTTGATCACGAGATTTCTGTACATTTATTTTAGTTCACTATGTAGCTAATGAATTTCCGAGTCCCCGAGATTCGTTTCGTTGTTAACTTCCTTGTAGGGTAATAGTGGTGATAACTACAATTGATATATTTTTGTGCACCGTTCGCCCATATATTATTTGATATATTATTTGATCTTTATACTATTTGAGAATATTACTTGATTATATTATTTGACAATATCTTATTTGACCTTTTTAATTGACTATTATTATTATCTCATCATATAAAATGACCATATATTATTTTACAATATTACAGTTAGTATTTGACCATATTGATTGACCATATTATTTCATCATATAATATATGTGTTGTCAAATTGTGTTATGTCTATCTTGTCAAATTGTGTTATGTTCCCACTATGACTGACAAAGTCAAAAACGTTTTATGGCGCAAATAATTGAAATCAACCTTCGAAATAAGCAAGATTGCATGAGCTGTAATGGCAAGGGCATCGGGTAATGTCATATTATACGCCAGTTTGAAGAGCCGTTTATTATTTATACATGGGATTGGTTCCCAAAGAGAAGAACAGTAGCTATAAATTTTTTTCATGCAGCATGCAACCTGAAATATATCAAAAGAAAAAACATGTCTAGTGAGGCTTTCTAAGTGTGCAATTCACCAACATACAATAATGCCATCAATAGCACTATATATATATTTAGTAGAATCATACTAGTATACTATTGCAAATGCTGCAATTTGATTGGCTACGCTACTCGCTATCTAATTGTCGATAGATAGCGAGTAGCGAAACAGCCATCTCCTCGGCGCGATTTTTAACGAATTTATTTCAATAAATTATGAAAAACGTTTTGAAATACTGTTTTCTTGCTGGTTTCTACTAAAACAATTAGATTATTCGCTCTCGATTTCTATGAGATGATAGTTCATTCGGGCTTCGCCCTCATCAACTATCACCTCATAGAAATCTTGAGCTCATAATCTAATTGTTAAATAGACTGCTTGAACTAAACTGTATTCTATAGACTATACTGTATATAATTAGGGTGATGATATTATAGAAGATATATTCAACTCTAAGTGCAGTAATTGACTTGTTTTTTAATTCATTTTTGATAATATACATTGAGATAAAATGCAATTGAGGTAATCACAAGCAAATGAAGGAAGGACAAAAGACAAAACAAAAAAATACAGTGGAACTGAAGTGTACCGCGGTATAATTAAGCTTCGACATACAAACACAGGTAAAGATCAAAAGAAATACTTCATTTTGTTTTGTCTTTGCAAGCCTGAGAAATAAATTATATTTTTACTTCCTGCTAAAGTCTCACTCGTGTGATGTTAGCATAACTTTGAGCACATGCATGTTATGACAATAATTTAAGAGTATAACCCAAGGTCGGCCTGTTTCAAACGTCGCTTTTTTCATGTGCTGAAGTAGTCTCAATGATCTTAAACAAAGACTTTAGTTCATTAGGACGAATAGGACCATTAGCACTCAAAATTTCGGCACATTAAAAGTTTGACCTTGGAAACGGGCCTTACAAATCAATGAAATTTTGTTTCACACGTTCGTCAAAATTGAGACAAGAAAATCAAGAAAATAAAGTCGATTCTCAAGTTGTTTTCATAAATATGACAAAATATAATGATTCAGGTTCAGGCAGGCAGGAGTAATTGCACAATATATACCAATTTAATATTGGCTTTCATTGTATATCCGACACAAGTGCCCCACGCCGCAATTTTGACTACCTCCAGAGGAGAATCTAAGTTGGCTCGATAGACAAGTTATATCAGTGTTGTCCATTGAACTTTCATTAATATTACATGAACTTGCATGTTTCTATCACATGACGATTTGTTATGTAGTACAGTATGCCATGCAATTATGCCCTATTAAAGCTGAAGGGCACTTCTAACTTGCCAAACGAACTGCCATTATTCCAACAGTCAAGTTCTTAATAATCTTAAACAACCTAATTTACATAACTTGTGATGACTGACTCACTGACGTGTAGATATTGTTCTGGAGGAATTCTATATCATGATAGTAACAATTAGTGCTAAACTGTTCTCCCTAAGCCGAGAGGTCTTAGGCATAAAGCATTAAAGCATAAAAGCATAGCATAAAAGCAATACTTAATTGGTTCAGTGTTACTACAGGAGGAATTAAACTTAGACTTGACTATAACTTTAGTTATACTGGATACCTATATATAAAATTGTCTAATTGCTACTTCAGGAAAACACCTAAACTAAACTAACTTTATAATTAATGTAATTTAGGTTTCTTCCTGTAGTAACACTGGACTAATAAGAGATGCCCTTGTTTGACCTTCAACAAGAACACTGTTTAGAATTTTACAAGACATTACATATAAGCATAAATAAAGTTAATTTAGTTTAGGTTTCCTCCTGTATAGTAACACTGGATCGAGCAATCAACGATGGCTCTTACTGCATGGACCGAGCTATTCATAAAATGAGTTTAGTTTAGGTTTCCTCCTGCAGTAACACTGGACCAATAATATAGACCTCTGCGGAGAATAGTTAAGATATTTCCAGCATAAATAAAGTCAGTTTTCCCCCCAAATAAATAGAGTATTGAATGTTTTTCTCTTAATATTGGCTCCTAACAACCGAACTATTATTTATTATCGAAAGGAAATTAACAGGGTGCGGTAAAAATAAAATGGTTTAGTTTGGGCAACAAGGAGAAGTGGACCCCTGACCTCGAAATCAAATGTTAAAAGATGACTCAAAACAAAAAACTCAAAACATCAATTTTTTTTGAGAAGCGATAATTCAAATCCGTACTTCGCCAGCTTAAAACCGGAGTATTTTTATGCGTGCACTCCTATACGTTGACAGGCGTATCCGAGTCGATTATCAGACTGAAAAATCATGTGAGTTATTACAAGTAACAAGTGGTACGTCAACACTGAGGGAGATTTGCAGATTTTAATCAAACTCTTCAGAATGTCTGTCACGACCATTGTTCTTTTGTCAAAACAGCTAGTGCGTGGAAAATTAAAATCGATTGAAGAGTTCTTCCAGTTTACGACAACGAAACATCGTAGGGTGAGCCACGTTTTCTCAGGGTACTCCAGTTTCCTGGTGAATAAGTGGTTATAAAAGGGATATGGCTCTTACTGGACATCTAGGGAGAACAGTTAATAGAACTGATAGAGCTATCAAGTAGAAATAGTTAGTTAAGTTTAGGTTTCCTCCTGTAGTAACACTGGAGCAATAGGAGATGACCATTACTGGACCTCTAGGGAGAACAGTTTAGAACTGATAGAGCTATCCAGCATAAACAAATTTAGTTTAGTTTAGGTTTCCTCCTGTAGTAACACTGAACCAATAAAGGATGGCAACGACCATTTTTGTAACTCAAGTTCTTTACACTAATTCCAGTATCAAATTAAACTGTTCTCCATTAGATCGAGTTAGTGTCCTTATTGGTCCAGTGTTACTACAGAAGGAAACCTAAACTAAACAAACTATAGAACAAATTAAAGTCTACGATAAACAAACTATATTTGTACTGGATAGCTTATCAGTTCTAAACTGTTCTCCCTAGAGGTCCAGTAAGGGTCCTCTCTATATTGATCCAGTGTTATTACAGGAGCAATTGGTGAAATTATAGTCAGAAAACCGCATGCATACATGTAGCAGCCAGTGCAGGAGTCGAAGTCCAGTCGCGGAAGTGAAAGGCACATATAATGCCACACACTAGCTGTATCATCACCCAAATACCCAATATTCCATTTTATTTGGGGGACATTAAAGTCTAAGATTTACTTTTACACTACTTTTGTAAACATAAACACAAAACTGGAACTTGTTTAGACGTGCACGGAAGTCCAAGGTCGGAAGAATGATAAATTTGTAATAAGATTAGGTACACTTACAAACTATTGTTCATTGCTACGTCGACTATGGTCTGAGGCCAAAAATCACTGATGAATATGATGTTGTTTTTGAACGAACGCCAAGGGAAATCGTACATTACTGTTTTATTAGGACTCTTTTGTCAACACCTGATGAATTTATCGCGGATATAAATGCATGTGATGTAGAAAGATCACAAGATAAAAATAATGTGCTCAGGGATATTGATGCCAAATATTATTTGGCCTATTTTAAGATCCCAGTTATAATTTAGAGAGCTTAATTATCATATAATAATATTATTATTAACTATAATTCTTATATTATGCGAATTTTCATGACTTAACGCGTGCATACATAATATTAATAGTCAATACAATATTCTGATTTCTATTCTATTGAACGAGATGTCAAATATCTAGATATTTACCCTTATACCATACACACTGGCATCACCCTGGTATATATATACATGAACTTGTGGTTAGTTCTTGACAACTGGATCTGTAGCTCAGTGATCAGAGTGCTGCACCGGAATCACAAGCCACAGGTTCAATTCATGCGAGATGACCTATACAACGTTGCACTTTCGCAACTGCTCCCGGGTTAGGTCTAAATTTGTATTAAAGGATTACCGAATGGTTTTCCGTGCAGGATTGCATGATCCTAACACGCGGGATGTTGCGAGACTTAGCTTTCAGAAAGTCGAGCAACATCCCAAGTGTTAGGGTCACACAATCCTGCACGGAAAACCATTTGGTAATTATTTTATAAAATAACGACAAAGAAACAACGGTAAAACTTTATTAAAAAATGATGAAGTGTTCATCGTTTGCATGTGACTTATTTTCATCGTTTGCATGTGAAAAAAGTTTCGAGTTGAAAAAATTAGCATTTCTCGACATTTTAAAAACCCCCGAAGGGCCTAAAATTTGCCATGCATGATTTCAGTCTCATCCTGCACAGGTATTGACCAATCACAGCTCGCGCAGTGAACATGTTATTTTATAATCAGTTTTCTTTCATGTTGTAATGCTGGACAAGTCAATTTGAGGAGTGGCTCTTACTGGACCTTTAGGACTATAGGTGTTTCTGTATAATTCATATCTAAACGAGGAAACGAAGAAAACCTGTGCTATTTGGAAGATTAAATTTAACTAGAAGCAGTCTCGTATTTTGTAACCGAGGCAAAATTATAATCAGCCAAATGCATATTGCAGGAATCGAAGTGATCGAACCCCTGTCACAGAGGCGAAAGGCATGCACATGCATGTGCAACACCTCATGACTTAACCCTGGTCAAGCAAAGATGAGAGTTGATGAGAGTTAGCAAGCGAGATTTTGCATGAGGATTTCATCAACTCTCGTAGCCCGGTCCAACGAGAACACGAGTTGCAAAAGTTAATGAGAGTTGGGGGTCAAACGGGGGTCTCGTCGACTTTCATCAACTCTCGTGGCTTGTTTGACTGAGGCTGTAGACCAGCTCTTTTCGTTTTGCAGAGCATATAAAAATACGTTTTTCAATTGACTACCAATATGAAAAGTGTCTTATTTGCATAAAACAACATAGGCTTAAGCCAAACGCTTGTCGTGTAGCATCATGCTTATAAAAAGAACTATAAATCATATGCATACATAATTTCAAAAGAAAATACGTACTGATAAGGAATTAAAGTAATTTGAACATATCTGCATAATAATGTATTGAGGTCTTTATACACAAGGTGGCCTGAACACTGTTTAATTAAACAGAGTGAAGACTTCCTACCGAGTAATGAGACGGGCGCGATTTGCTTGAATAGACATTACATACAATTCTACCCACATTCGTGAGAGAACGCCGAGTTTTGAATGCGTGAGAAAAAAATGCAGTTGAATTATAACACACAGCTGAGACTGGAAGATTTAGGATATTTGTATCAAAGTATTCAACTGTTCAATAATCCAATTGCGTTCTTATGCATACAACCACTACAAAAGAGCAGCAGATGGTCAGTCAGCATCAGAAATGCTGACACTTTCTCACACTTTTAAGAGCCAGAAAATATACTATATCTCTCAATTCTATTCACTCGCTAGCAAATACAAACTACCACATATGATGAAGATAGTTAACATTATTTTCTCACTCTGATAACTGCAGGTTGACCACCATCTGCTGCACGACAGTACTTAGTAAAACCCACCTTTAATTCTGTGTCTGAAATGAACATTATTGACAATTGTTATCAAATAGTAGAATGTCTCAATTACTACAAATAACTATTCATTAGTGATAAAACGATTTAGGCGGAGAACTAGACTATTGCTTAACACTGTGGCTGAAATTGCGACACCTGTGGCTGTGTGGGAGTAAGAATATTATAAGGAACCGGCTGGCACTATAGACTTTATACAATACCCAATGGGTGCGGTATCCTATTCGGCAAAATATAAAGATTTCTAATTATTGGGTTTCGTTCCATTTTGTTACTATAACAACATGATTATAGCTTGTTTCTTCAAAACTTTTTGCAATTAATACCCAAATTAGTAAAATTCAATTGTTGTGGGAACCCACATGTGTTGTTAGTCGATATTGGGTTGAGTTTGATTCCCAAAACTCAAGTACTGGCTAATGTGTTTACTATACTGAATAATGAAGTATGAACGGAGTAGACCGTGCGTCTAAGATACACAAGTATAAATGTCAAAACATTATATTGATAGAGCTATCAAGTTACTTTGGTTTAGGTTTCCTCCTGTAGTAGCACTGGACAAATAAGGGATTGGACCTCTGGGTAGAACAGTTTAGAACTGATAGAACTATCCAGCGTAATTTATATAAAGTTAGTTTGGTTTAGATTTACTGCTGTAGTAACCCAGATGGCCAGAACAAATAAGGGGTGGCCCTTACTGGACCTCTATAGGCCTAGAGAGAACAGTTTAGAACTGATAGAGCTATTCAGTATAAATAGACTAAGTTTAGTTTAGGCGTTTTCCTCCTGTAGTAAAACAGGACCAACGATGGTTGCCCTTACTGGACCTCTAGGGAGAACACTTTGAAATGATAGAGCTATCGAGTATAAAAGTCAGTTAAGTTCATTTAGTACTAGTTGCCAAAGTCTATATAACAAACGTGGTAACTTTCCTGATAGAACTTATATTTTACTCCGTCTAATGCCAGACGATTTTACTTGTCAAAAGCGAAATTCCAAGACGGAAAAAGTTAATATAAAACTGTTAGAAAGCGGACGTAGTTGCATTTTATCAATAAGCTGTTTGTTCAAAATTGAGTGTAATGAATGCCTGTAGTTATAAAAATTATAAATAATTCATAAATGACACTTAAATCGAAGTGTCAAATGTGTTGGAACATGTCAGCTACGGTTGGTCAGTCTAGGTGACACATGCACTTGACTGATATAGGCCTTCTGCCTGCAGTACTTTAGCAATATTTAACTACAATGTTTTTGGCTACCGGTGTACAAGTTATAAAATAAACAAGGCTCATTCCTCTCTCATGCACTATCTAATGACAAAAGTGCTAGATTCTAATCCACCCAATCTGTTTATTGATCTCTTAAACGAAAACAAGAGCTTTTATTTTTATTTTTACTCCTTTAAACAACTGCAACGAATCATTTCATTTGCAAACTTAGACTTAACTAACTTTGAAATTTGAATAGCTCTATCTATCAGTTCTAAACTTCTTATCTTTCTTAGAGGTCCAGAAAGGATCATCCTTTATTCGTCCAGTTTACTACAGGAGGAAATCAGAGCACCTGGAGAAAACCTGCGGTGTTATGGTAGAGTCAAACTTACAGCACTCTTCTCATATGCGACTGAGGTGAAATTATAATCAGACAACTGCATATTGCGGGAATTGAACCCCAGGCCCAGTAAACTCAACAAAACAACACAGGCTCCTCTAGTTTCCTCCGTGCATGAGAACTCTAGTAGCACTTGACCCTCCACGGAGAACAGTTCAGTTAGAACTGATATAGAGCTATCTAGAATAGATAAAGTTTGTTTACGGCTTAGGCTTCGTTTCGGTTTAGATTAGTTTAAATTTGTCTCCTTGTCATTCAGAGTTTCAAAACGTTTTCAACCTTTCCCCTGGGTAGGATTTTGGGTTTTCGCAACCTTCCTCAAAATAACTGGAAATTTTCCAACATGCAGGCTTTTGTCTGGGTAGGTCATTGCCGCAGTTGGCCATTGCAGTACTGCTAGTCTGGTCACTGAATGGTGACTGTTGCTACTGACTAGTCTAGTACCTATTGCTTCGCAATGTTTTATTCAGTGTTTCGCTTTCAACCTTCCTCAATGCCAGTAAACCTTCCTCACGTAGTAACCACATACTGTATACTTCGCAACTCTGTTGCCATCCTGTTACTCAAATGCCCTTACTCACCCCTGACAAAGGTCTTTGTTCGAAACGTCTTAAATTTCTAATCTTTCTAAAACCTATACCATGCATGCCGAACTCAACGTATAAATTTCTATTCAACATACATAGTTGGCCAGTTCTCAACATATTTCAAAACTTATCAAAATATCCACATGTGTAAGATTTCATAAGATATAAAACTGAACCTTTTAAACTGCGGTTTGGCAACCAAAACTTCCGATCAAGATACAAAAATTATCTTTCTATTTCCCCCCTCAAAAACTTCCTGTTTGAACATGGCACGCGTTGCATGGATCTGATATGTCAATATTAGTGTATAAGCAAAGGTTTTTCAAACGTGAGGGTCCAGTGCATAGGTAGTGTTCTGCAATATGTAGTATTCTACAATAAGCTGCCGTGGTTTGTGTCTGAACTACCTGAAAAAGATAAAAAGTCTTCGTTTCGAGCGAAGGCCTCTCTTTTAGATATATAGACTAGTTCAGACACAAGCAAATCGGCAGCTTATTTTTTTGAACTTTGCTATTTGAATGATTACTCGATCGTAAATCATACGAGTTAAGTACTTTGTACGCAGCATAGTGGCGGACACTAGGGAGAGGGGGCGAAGGGGAGGAAGAGGTTGTCCCATGCATGTACCCAATAATTCTCACATGACAACTGATAGATTTGCTGATGAAATGGCTAAAACGACTTAGCAGCATTTTCATAAGTTTAGCTTTGTTAAATACTATGAGTATGGATTAAATTAATCTGAAATTTTTAGAAGTCTTACGGATTTGCAGTTTTAATAACAGTTCTACAAATGAAAGCCAATATACATTTACTCCAAATATGGCTTCTTCATATAAAACATATCCATAAATCTAGCTCACACATGACATGCTCAAATATACATAGCACTGACATTCATCATATATGTAACTACATCAATTTGTGGTGCCAAAATGTTGTCCATTTGTTAAAATGCCCGGCTTGCTAGGCCGATCATATAGCTTTCCAAAGTCTAGCTTTTCATCTAGTCGTCTGATCAGTCATTTTTTATTTATTATTGTTTTTTTATCACATTAGCTAGAGCGCGTTGTTGCTTAGTGGCTAAGAGATATTGGTAGTTAGTTTGGTTAACTAATAACCAATCCTTGACGCGAGTAAAATTGTCTGGCTTTAGGTAGAATAAACTCACAAAGTGAGGCGCATTATAGGGCGCATCGTGGCTTAATGGGTTTCATATATCCTCCAATTTTCAGTCACGAGAAAACCAAATATGCATTTTTAACAAAATATGCATTTTTGCATGGTCACCATAATTATATTAATCGTGATCAATCTCATAGTCTCGTGATTGCAACAGGATTGCGCCATATCCTTTCGAGTTGGCGTTAGGACGTGAGCACTGCAAGTTTCAAAACTACGCATAAGTGTGATAGACTCTTCGATTGTATATAGTATATCCGCGGCTCCACTTAACTCGTGCCCAATCGGAAGTAATTTTCATCGGCTAACTGCATCACTACAGCATCATGACGACGTGAGGTTATCGGTTACGTTAATCAATTTTTTGAAGAATTATGAAGCATGAAAATACATAAAGGAATAGCACACCTTATCATACACGAGCAAACCTAAATTAAAGTAATATTATATTTATACTGTATAGCTCTTTCAGTTCTAAATTGGTCCAGTATTACCACAGCCAGTACAGGAGGAAACCTAAACTAAACTAACTTTATTTATACTGGATAGCTCTATCAGTTCTAAACTGTTCTCCCTAGAGGTCCAGTAAAGGCTATCTCTTGTTGATCCAGGTTTACTACAGGAGGAAACCTAAACTAAACTAACTTTATTGTCTAATTGATACTGGATAGCTTTATCAATTCTAAACTGCTCTCCCTAGAGGTCCAGTAGGGGTCATCCCTTATTCATTCAGTGTTACTACAGGAGGAAATCTAAACTAAACTCACGGCCCTGAACTTTGATAAACGTATTTTAAGTCCTGCTGGCTATCCGTGCATGGGCATGGTGACTGCAGTGTAACCTTGTAAGGCTATAACAGTGAACACTGTCAGTAATAAAGCTAGACACATGCATGCTGACTACATTCTTAAAGCTTTTGTTAAAAATCCTCAACCATTTCAAATGCAGTCCAAAACTGGTTAAATACTTTGAGTAAGGTTAGTTTAGTTTAGTTGCAGTGGTATTAAACACTGGACCAATACTTACTGGACCTCTGATTATGGTAGAACACTTTAGAACTGAAAGAGCCATCCAGTATATGTGTTTGAATTTTAGTATTTTTACATCCTCATAAGAGGAAGACTAATTTTAGACCGCGAGAAGGGAAGATTTGCCGGTATATTTTTAAAGCCGAGGGCAATATAACCAATATTTCGGTTCCATCTTATTGATTCTCAATGACAAACAGGCAAATGCCGATTAAACTCCTATTACATCCCCAAAAATAACAAGGGAAGACTATGATAATTCTAGAACACGATAGAACTTCTGCCGATAAAATTTTGAAGCTAGTGGCCGCAATATTTTGCTTCCGGCCTATTGGGTCTTCGCAATGACAAACAGCCCGATACCGGTTAAACTTCAATACATCCCAAAACTTTATCATCCTAACAAATTTAAATTTAGTTGAAAAAAAAGAGTTGATGAGAGTCAATGGACAATGAGTGTTTCGCGCGCGTTTGACAGTCAATTCTCATCAATTCTCATGCATGCACTCTCGTTAACTTTGAGCTAGTTCAAAGTGATGAGAGTTTTTGCTCGTTTGACCGGTACGCGTGGTAATATCCAGTCAACTCACCATGCAACTCTTGTTCTTGACCGGGGCATGAGAGTTGATGAAACTCTCATGCAAACTCTCGCTTGATAACTCTCATCAACTCTCATCAACTCTCATCAACTCTCATCAACTCACATCCTCGTTTGACCAGTGCTAAACAAGTAAAGTCTAATTTTTGACCCTGATCGGAATTTAATTTTGCCGGCAAGGAAGAGCATTATATTTTTTCAGATTTTGAAGAGAGGAGCAATATATTTTGCATCCATGAGCCCACTGAGTGTCTCGATGACAAACAAGGTCAAGATCGCTGTTGAAAGGGAAATGACTCGCAGAGACTGATCCCACTCGATATGATTAATCGTGACTGCTTCTGCCATTCACTACAACGCGCTGCCTGCTTAGTTACCGTTCGTATTTCTGTCTGAATAGATGTATCAATTCTATATAAACTGTTCTCTCTACGGACCTCTGGCTCTGGTAAGCGCCATCCCTAAGGCCTTATTGCATGCTTCAGTGTCCAGCACGGGATAAAAGCGAAGTAAATGTAGTCTAAATTTTTGGGATCTCGCTCGATAGAACTGCAGAACGTTGAAGGATATTTGTAGATTGAAATTTCGAGCGAAAATTATATATACATATATTTTAAGACCTAACCAACCGGGAGTTTTAACCTGCGATTCCAGTGCAGCTCTCTGCCAACTGAGCTACAGAGTCCAGTTGCCAGACTGCCAGTTGCCAAGAGCGGCTAACCACAAGTCCATGTATGTAGGGTAAAGTTAAACTGGAAACATACATGTGACTGGGGAGAAATTATAATCAGACAACTGCCGATATTGCAGGAATGGAACCCTGGTTGCAGAGATGAAAGACACATGCACGAAGGGCTATTTCTTTGGTCTGTCGCACACGAGAGATTTTGGCTGAGCTCAGATCGCCATGAAAGATCGTAGCTTAGAAAGTTACTCGCATATCAAACGGCCTCGTTACCTCAGCCAAGACGGCTCTCGTGCGCGGCAGGCAGGCTTTATCGGTTCAGCATCATAAGCTTTACTACAGGAGTAAATCTAAACTATAATCTGTAAATCCTAAACAGTTCTACCAAAGGCTATAGAAGTGGCCAGTAAGGCTTAATGGGCAATGTTACTATACAGCAGAAAACAAAAACATGAAGAAAGCCTTCGGTGTTTCAGCCGGGCTATAACCTTGTGAGCAATTTCGTCCTTAATGATAATTTACCAATATCAAATTGTAAAATATAGAATAGGAACGCGAGTACTTTTTGTATATGTTTCGGACCTTGTCGAGCTTATATTGAGTGGTTTCCTTTCTTGCTTACTTCCTAGTTACTGTTAGAAAGCACCTTGACCTTCAGTGGCCTCCAGACGCAATTGTCCTCCATCACTGAAATTTTAAAGTGATCCTAAATATCAAAAGCATTTGCTAGTCGGGTTTTGCAATTTTGGGAAGAGTTAGTGATGGATATTTTAGGTAAGAAGAAACATTAAAGTCATCCTATTTCTATCCCACTCCGACAAAGTCGGGTCATATGAACAGCCCAGACACGCCTACGGCATTGGCACTATTTTTTTGTTCCTTAGAAACCAAGTCTATAGACTAGAAGGGTCCAAGGAAGAAGGAACACGTATATACGTGCAGTCACCTTCATTGACAATAATAGTACTATGATATGATGTCTAGGTTGGAAGATATTTGGGATGTTGTTGACTCTATGCGTTCCTGGATCTCTAGAGAGAACAAACTGATCACTCTTTATGAATTTATAATGTATTGCAAACGTAAATCTATATTTAATGATCATAGACATAGTCATTACTTTAATATTTTGTATATTACTGTACAATAAAGAGCTTTCAGTTTGTGCTTGGCTTCGCGTATAGGTTATGTCCTTGAAATACGCATGTACACCCTACACTTCCTATAGCCTATTTTTACTAGTACAATTTGGAAGCTTCCAGATTTAGTCTAAAGTAAATAGCCCTCCAATCATTGCGTTACTATAACATTCTGGCAGATGGCCTTTGCTCGAAAAATCTAACATCTTTTTAATATGTTATGACTCTAAGCAGCTATTACAATGCAATTATAATCAGTCCTAGCAATATTCAGCGCAACAAACCCTTAAACCTTCAAGGCTTTTCGGTTCCAAAATTATAATCACTCGCGACCCAATTAGAAATACAACACAGCATTTAAACGAGATTAGTTTCCAAGCGCAACAAGCGATCTTAATCGAGACTAATTAAGCTATACTTGCATTAAGAACTGTGACAAGCGTATCCTAGCATTCGATCAAGCCCTGGCAAGTCAAAAAAACAATAAACAAAGCTGGCTCCCAAGCTATGCCAATGTTAACTCTACCATGACGTTAATTAATTAGGGAGAACCATACTTATCCTGAAGCGGTTGTAAACACAATTTTGTGGTCACTTGTTTGTTTGTTTGTTCTTCACATAACACCTGTGGTCAATGCGCCACTTTAGAGCAAGCGTTTCATGCCAGATATATCAGATCAAACATTCATAGCTGATCATCTACCAACTATCGAGCTATCAACTGGGAAGCCCATATATAGTACACATTAATATCCATATATAATCAAGGGTATATGATACAAAATATCCATGGTAAAATGCTATAAACTGTATTGTCCATGATAGACGGGGAAATTCTTGCTGTAACTTGCAACGCAATTTCTGCACAAACCCATGTTATGTGGAAATGTACGCACAGAAAAACAGTGAACATGTCCCGAGTTTTGCTTCCCCGATATTATCATTCTCATTCATTTCTTTGTTGCCTTGTGGGCATGTTTAGCAAGAAAAATATTGGCAAAGTAAAACGAGATTCATGTTCACAATTTCTCTGTGAAGGTACTTTTTACCTACATTTATAAAAGCCGAAACGACGGACAGTAGAACTGGCCGAAACGTTGCAAATATATATATCAATTTACACCTTTGTAAAATCCTTGAATGAAAAGTAAAGTTTACTGAAAAATGTGAGTTTAATATATTTATATGTTTTATTGTATTCCCCTGATGAAATAGAGTTGAAACTGCATTCTGCCATCGGCAAGAATAATGTTTAAATTGATAAGACGTGAGAATATCTCGTGTTCTTAAATAGGGATTTGATGACTTTGCTGCAATAAAGTTCAGACAAACATGCAGGTCACGGATTTAACAAATTTCAAACAGCAAACAATCAATTTCGCGCAACAGGGATTGAACGTTTCGTAACAAGCCCGAACCCTATGTAATATTCACTGACGTGTATCCGAAACAATCGTATTGTACCTAACAATAACCAATTGTTTGCGCGGCCAATCACAGCGAAGCATACTTTGGTAAAATCATCGACAATCAAGGTCGCAAAATAAACAAACGCTTGTGCAATTATTATGTCACAGCGCACGAAAATTGCGAGTTCCTTTCGGCAATGACGTCTAAAGATGAACCCTAGTAAATTTCTGTTGCGAAATGACCGCAGGGTAAGTTGAAAAGGCTGATTCTATAAAAACAACGAAACACGGACGTGCAATACGGAAGAAACTATTCATTTCCTATCGCAATTCTGACGTACGCACAGTAGTGCGGTTTGGACTTTTCCGTGACTATTAACACCGATAGCACAGCACGCATATTAACACGAATTTCATAATTTTCTATTCCGTATCACAGACAAATAGGCCTTTTTAGGGAAGCCCTAATCTTGCCAAGAAAACAGCTGTAATAAGCGGGCAAATCATGAGACGAGCTTAGCCTTAGAGCGTTAATCTCTACGGCTGCCTTAGCCTAAAGGGGCAAAACAAATCATTCAATCCGTGATATGTTTACGGCGCTTGATAGAACCTAGATAGTATATATAATAGAAAATATAAAACCATATATTTAAATAAGCTTTATTTCTTAAAAAAATTACGATTTAAAGTGACAATAAAAAACCCCAGTTTTGAACTAAACTATATCAGTATATATACATACATAATACTAAAAGCTTCTCATTATATGATGAAAGCGAACGCCGTTTGCATATAAAGTACAAAAAATCTTTACAAAAGACCGGTTCCATTAATCGTACGCAGCTCGCTCAACAAGCGCATATATACATTTACGGTATAACTATCAAAGTCAACCTATTTAGAACACCTTATACTGTTTATATTACAAACCCGGCAGATTGTTCTCTATAAAGCTGCTCATTTATACAAACCCACTTACGAACGATACGAATATATTCCCCAAACGATATTTACACTATGAAAAATGTTTTATTATATTTACACTTGGGTTCTGATAACAGCCGTATATTAACGACGCGTATTAAAACTTCAAATCTCTCGAATGTTCGGTTGTTTTGTTCGCGGACAACTGCGGTGAAGCAGGGTTAATAACGATCTATATTACACTCGCATGATACAGTGCCCAAGAATACATTATACGCTGCGAAAGCCAGTATAAGTGTTTCTTTATTAAATTATCTTGGCTGGAAGAGTTGCTGCATGATATCCAAGCTAATCGTAGCACAAGTATTGATCAAACTCGGCCCGATCTAGTACCGACATGTCTTCGCCGAATATATAATTTTGAAGGTTAAAATCGTCCATATTCACAAAGTCTAGCGAGGCAAATTGGTAAGGGTCATCGCTCGCTTGACTGCATGTCGGCGGAGTAGCTGGCAGAGTGTACTCGCATGTCATGCGTTTGGGTTCGTGTTTCGATATGTTGAAATCAAACACCGTTGTTTCTTTCTGAATGTTTGGGCTAGATTCGGGAGTTAGTGGAAAGAATTGGGGTAGATTTGCTGCAGGTTTGAGGCTCGTTCCGCTCGGTGACTTGCAAGAGTTATCGATGCCTTGTTGCACATTTGCTAGTGGTAGATTTTGTAACATTGGCTTCATGTTTGCAACATTCGAATTCACCGGCGCCGACTTCACCATAGCCTTTTTGCAAACGCGTTTCGGATGCTTGCGACGCTTCGGTCTGTATTTATAACTCGGATAGTCCTGGATGTGTTTCACTCGCAGCCGTTCAGCTTCCAAGAGATATGGTCGCTTTTGCTCGACAGTAAGAGCTCGCCAGTTCTGGCCAAGGATTTTGCTCAACTCCGCGTTGTGTAGGTCGGGGTTTTCCTCCGCGAGTCTACGTCGTTCATGTTGACTCCAAATCATGAAACTATTCATCGGCCTTCGAATATGTTCGCCTTTGTCGTCCTGGTCCAGTTGTGTCGGTTCGCTGTTTGCAAGCGAATCACCGATATCTCGAGCGGTCTGGCCTGATCCAAGCTGATCAGACCAATGGCTTGCACCGAGTTTATTCAATCTTCTGCCTTGCGCATCCATAGTGTTTCGTAGCTTAAACTCTGATTTGATCTTTTGTTCTGCAAGCGGTTCGATCCTTGTATTTGACGAGCAATCCGACCACTGTTTGCCGAGTGTGTTCAGGTTGATATTTTTCTTCTCTAAGCCCAGTATCGAATTACTTTGATTTTGCAAGAGATCTGTATAAAACCCAGCGCTACGGGCAAGCGACATAAGTTCGATTGCCTTCGACATTTCGTTGTGTATATAGGATGAATATATATACTCCTTAGCTAGTATTGTGCTCTGTCTTCCGCATTCGACGGAGTGTTACTATAATGTTTTTCTCGAGGGCTTAGCGCATTTATAAGTAAGCGGGGTTCGCTATTAGTTGGCAAAGCGACAACGTGTTCTGCGCGCTGATTGGCTAGTGCTCACGTTTCGAGCGGATATCAGGGCAATGACGTAGTGTGGCACCATAGCGACTCTTGCTTCAAAGCCGTAAGATTATTTTTATCTGTCGACACGATTCGTATTTGGATATCAAATTTCAAATTTTAACAACAGAGCTGCTGAAGCCATCAAAGTAGTGTGAAACTGAATTTCACCTATGGCTATGTGTGAAGGGGAAGTTTCTCAGAGAAAAGGTGTGAGTAAGCGAGTTCCCTAATAGGCGGGGACAAGGCGGCGCACAAAGCACAACGCAACCCAACATTCTTGTTTAATTTTTTTGTGAAAAACTTGGAAAGGCACTGCGGTTTGGGGGCGTGTTTTTGTGATGAAACGTTGTGGGTAATTATGCGCAGTTAAGTAGAGTAACAAGTGAACGGCCCGATCAGTTTGACGCCGTAAATTAGTGTGCGGAAGTATCCAAAAGTAGAGATCGATTAGACTTCGCTCGCATGTGAATTGAGAACTCGCGTCAAGATGTCGCATCGTATTTCCTCATACTTTCAACACCCATTTTTAAAGATCTCACGACAAATTATCGCGTCCGGCTCATTTTATGACTGTGTATTTTTGGATTATTGTGAGAACGGGAGGGAATTCTGAGGTCAATTGGCAACGTTGCGTGTGAAACGCCATGCAAGATTACAATGTCACTAATACACATTGAATTTTAGCATATGGGATTATGGCTAATATGCTTATTAGTTTATCGTTGATATATAGTCGCGCATATATAGTACATTTTCTTTAGATTTTGCCACATTTTGTCTATGTAATCATATTTTATTTACCAGCTAGGCTTGGGGGTTTTGTGTTACATAAAATGGAAACTCCGCGAGGATATTTACCTTTTTACTCCTTATAATACAATTAAGGATTGGATGCTACAGTCGTATCGAATTTGCATATTTATCAACAAAGTCACAAATCACCTGATTATATGCGTAATGTTTCATCATAATTCAATATATCATTATATATTGGAATTGCTGATAATATGAAATTAAAAACACAAGTAAAGGCATTTTAGTCTATAGATGCTTTTCTTGTTTAACAACCGACGATTTTATAACTCTATAAATGCAATGCCAATGGCCACGGATTTCTTTACACAACTTAATGCTTCTTTCTCATATTCATATGCATTGAGGTTTCACTGTTTTCAATGTCACATGATTCTAATACTTCACACTAATTACACCATGCAGACGCCTTAATTTTAACCCGTCTAATCCTAAACCCAGGAATTTTCCTAGTTCAAGGCTTAGGCCTTTACCCAACAAGTCTATTTTCAGACGATTTTACAATGTAAGTCAGAAGGTGAGAGTTTAATACGTTTAAGACTGTGGACATGATTTAATTGGAGGTTTGTAGCAATGTAAACTCCTGAAAATTGAAAACATAAGGCAAGAACTTCGACGTTTCGAGGGAAGGCTCTTCGACGTCTGAACTCACTTCCAGACGAGTATAAATTATATCGTATAAATTTCGATCCTATTAATACAGAATCATCAGCTACTCTGTCTAACACCAAACAGTTTAACTCTCTGTGATTCCAGACAATGGTACTCTTACCACCCCAGATATTTGTACAATACTGTCTAAAGCGAGCAGACGTTTTTAATCTGTCTAACACCATGCATGATCCAACACAGTGACTGTCATCCGGCCGGTACCGCATGGGAATTTCTAATGGAGTAATATATGACTATCAATGCAGAATTTCACTGAAGACTAAAATATGCTAACCAAGACAAACTGAAGTATATACTATAGTCAGCAATGTGGTATAAAAACCGCATACAAAGGAGCTCTTGGCTGAGATAACGACCTCGGGAGACCGTTTGATCAGCCACACACTCTCACTGTGCGCATGATTTAGCTGAGTATTTTACCTCGCGAATCATGTTTGATATGCTAAGCTACGACCTCTCTCGTGGCGGTGAGCTCGGCCAAGAGCTCTCGTGTGAGGCAGGCTTTAGACCGATTCACACTCCATCGATGCTTCTTTGAATTTGGGGTTCAGCGTATAAGTGGCAAGGGTGTAGATATATAAGAAACCGTAGATTTTAACACCCGTCAACTTGAGAAAAGTTGTAAAACACTTCGACGTTTTTTCTAGGCAAAACCCTTCGTCAAGTACTGTAGTATTAAAATATAACTAACTAATAACTGACCAGGCCGAAGGAGTAGTCAAAGTGTGTGACAGTGTTTTTGCGTCAATCTTTGTCTTTGATGACACAACTATCCGTTATACAGAAACATTTACAGGGTAAACAAGCCTACACGGTTATAACTATCTCATGGTCTTCAATATGAATTTGCCGATCTTCAGGCTCAGCTGAATCGATAGCTCATTTGATATCCAAAATATGCGGGTTCAAATCTGTTTGAGTCAAATTGATGTTGACAACACAGTTTTGGATTTTTACCATGAATATCAAATCAATACATAGTCAAGCCCTTAATACACTACAATATATATTATACTGTTTGACAACTCGAATTTTAAAACCTATATAGTATAGTCTTTTGGTCTAGCGGGTAATAACAGAGTCAGAAGCCGGATATAGTTCTCAAAACCCTTATTCACATTTTCTGCGTGAAATTCCTGGTAAACAACGTCGCGCCAGATCATAAAAATACCTTGGCTTTGGCTTTGGCCTTGCGCTTATGAAAGAGCTCTCTTGCAACGAAGATATATATAGCAAAAAATTGTTATTAACGATATATAGTGCTGTTTATCGATATTCTGATATGCCAGCGAGTGATTGAGTGGGCTGAATGACGGTAGTATAAGAAGAATATGTACACATTCCTATATTACGGATGAAAAATATAATGTTTATATTAAGACAGGACTTTAACCCAAACTCGCCTACTCAAATATGCGTTGCCTTTGGACTTCGCGTGCAATAAAATATTTTCATGGGGTGTGTTAGGAATTAGGCATACAAGCATTTAAGCGCTGTTTACTTGAAATATTTGCATAAGGGGAATTTTGGGTCGTTTTCAAAAACATGTTTTATTTACCGAACTATTTTTACGAGTTACTCAACACTATATCATTATATAATCATATATTGCGTCTTATAAACATAATTATATAAGTATAGAATAATTTAGTGATTAACTATAGTCTATATGTCGCAATTATATTTGAATGTATGAAAATTACACTCTTAATTAAAAGTTGTTGAAAATCGTTTATGTTTTGATTGGGTCCTAAATTATTTTCCGTCTTATTTTAAATTGATCTAGTGAGTTATATGGAAGTTCCCATGCATGTAGTGAAAATATTAGGGGTTTATATAAAAGCATAAACTGAGGGCAAATTGGGCTATCAACACAATAAAATTCATAATACAACCGAGCCTTGACTTCGGAGGGTTTATAGGATCAAACTATACCTGAAAATTAACCAGAACTTCGACGTTTCGAGCGAAGACCCTCCTCGAAGGCCTATATTTGAAATATATAGCGCGGCCTATATATGGCTATGCAAACCCTCACGCATACCTCAACAGGCTCAAGCATATCGTTTATCGCGGCTACCTACATTGGAATCACGCATTCAGGTCTCACTAAGCACTATCGCACACGGCCATGATGGTGGTCCGGCAAACAGCAGTTACCAGTCAGTAAAAACAATGTTAATTCTTTACACTATATGTTGTAGTCTTGTATTTGGTGGCACTAGTTAAATTCCTGTACCCTGTATAGTTAAATTTCCTCGTTCCTATATAAGTGTCAACATTTCTGAGTGAAGTTTATCACCATCTGCCGCCCGTGACGCTTATGGAAACACACCTATATAGTCAATATAGAACTGACTTGAGCAGATGTTTTCTGAATGGTAAAGCCCTATCCGCTTATGGACATTCAAACATGACCGGGTGAATTCTGAAGGAGTGAAGCGGACTCCAATTCGTCCGGTTCCATTTCGGTTCACATGAAAATTCGTACGGCCGGTTAACGGCTGTGCCGGCGAATTCGCATGAACTCGAAAGGCGAAAGTTAGCGCAAACTCGACTACGAATTCGTCCAACCCCGTGTCTAAATCAAATTCATATACGCTTGTATTTTCATGCAATAATCTATTTGAACGAGTTTGCGGGTTTGGCCGTCGACGTCGACGCCCTTGCATGACCTTCTGAATGCTTAAACGTGCTTAAACTCCCTACTATAGATAGCTGGTTGAATTTCGAGTAACGCTCAAGGGGTCTGACAAAAATCATGCTTGAGATTCAAGTTCACTACATATGAGCTGTTTTGAGTTATGTTTAGCAACGCAATTTATCGCTACGGTAAATATTTGCTTTGCCTTTGGCTTTGGTTTATTATGATTGCATAAGTCAACCCATCACGTAGGTATAGGATGTGTGATGAATACGGGGGGGGGGAGGGGGGATGGAAAGAGGGGAGTGAATAATAGGGGGTGATAATCGATCGACTATACTGGCAATAGTTCTGGGAACAAATCGGCTTGGATATTCACCTGACAGTTCGTCTAATGCCGTATTTATACACAGAGACGTCACGAATCATCTGTAAAGACAAACTAGCTTTTTTATTTTTTATTTATTTATAAACTTTGCCGATGAAACATGATGTTACGTTACATCTGAACAGGACAACGGCTGGCCACGGCTGGGTGACCGCAACAGCGTTTAGCCAATTACACCGACACTCAAAAGTTTGTTTGAGTAAAGTGACTAGTAATAACACAGATGGATCGTCTCTACGGATGACCCCTCTCTACGATTCTAGTATAAATAAAGTCATGAGCATTTTTGTTAATTTATTAAACCGGATAAAACACTCGTCATAACCTCATTGACGTTAGTATTTTTTACTTGAAAAAACCTCTTAATTCCTACTTATAAAAGTATAAAAATGGAAATGGAATGTAACTCTTTCCCGTCCGTATCGATCATGAATGAGGCTGACTTAATGTGACTTTAAGAAGAAAACACCTTCCGAAGAAGGGTCATCTTGAAATTCAAGTTTTTGAAACTGTAAATTTTCGATTTTATTTCAAAGTCCGAAGGTTTCGATGTCATCTTATACTTCTATCGACTATCGTTTTCATTAGTGTCAAAATGTATTTCGAAAGCTTTTCTAAGTACCCCAAATAATACCCCCACCCTCCTCCTTCCTTCCATCCTACTCATCACACCTCCCTAGCTGTCACACATCCTATACACATGGGATGGGCTGACTTATGCAATCACAATAAACCAAATGACAAATCAAATATTTACCGTAGTGATAAATTGCGTTGCTAAACATAACTCATAACAAACCTTATGTTTTTAACTTAAAATTTAAAACAAAATTTGACGCGTTACGTACACCTTGAGTGTTATTCGAAATTCAATATGAGTTCGAGCCCAACATGACGTCGAAAAGACATTATTATTATTATTATTATGAATCTTTATACAGGATATGTACAATGCTTCACTATATATATATACTGCTATCCTATCCGAACTCTTTGTCGGAAAAATGATAAACAAACTCTTTTGTTGGGAAAATTACGTGCTATAATAGTATAAGCATGTTTCAAACCGATTTTCAAATACCTGCAACCATAACACTTCCGATAAAAGATTCGAGATCTATTAAGCTTTGCTTTCATTTGCGCTTAGTTTGGCTAATCAACTATATTATTATAAAATCTAATCAACTAAGAAAAAACTCATCCCTTTATAAACTTATAATCCTAATGCTGTTAAGTATATCTGCGTGAAAAACGTGGGATTCCGCGGTAACGAAGAATGATGTTTGTTGAGTTATAGCTGCAGGCATTAGTCTATTAGATTACAGAATTAATCAGGACAAAAATATCAAAGTATTAGAAGCAATTAAAGCAGCGACGGAATAAAATAATGAGAAAATATAACTAAGACGCATGCATCTATACGCTATCAAAGTTGTCATCAAAGTTTACAGTTATAGTATAGAAAAGCAATCGTTGGCAAAATGTTCGTGTCGGGTTATTAAACTATAAACTCTATATAAAGAAGTGAACGTCGCAAATATATAGTTCCCAACAGCAGGCAGGTAATTTTGCTAATTGTCCGGCGCGGATATTAGCTGAGAAGCGAATCAATCGTTTTACCAAAAATATAAAATGACAACACGAGGTCGAAATCAGCGATCTCTTTATTCAAAAAATACTAAGACAAAGAATATGGTTTTTGCTGGGTAATTCACAGTCACTGTAAAATGTTTTGGTCAAAATTTTCCCGAAGATATTTTTGGTGATATTTATATCCAAAAGTGAAACTTTGCCATGCATAATTTTCGCGATAATTTTCTACGGAAGCCATTAAGATAACAAACATATAAAAACCGCGGTTAAAGTCTCGATTTCAGTGCAATATGTAGTTGACTTTAAACACAGCTGGTTTTCTATATAGAAACACAGGACAATGCAATAGGTCCCTACAGTACTAGTGGACATCTGGTTAAAGGTCCAGAATAAGAGCCATCTCACCGATAAATGAAACAACCACAATGTGCAACCAATATATTCAGTCGAAGAGAGTAAAAAGCTCATATGACACGTGTTAACAATTTCCCATTCCTGATTTCCTGGACTCGAAACTATTATATAATAAAGCCTTTATACTTTGCTGTAATAGTTCCTGCTTGCATAAGATATGAATCGACATTGAATAAACTTGCCTCCTCCGCAGGCAACTGCATGTGTGTTCATACTATTCTTCAACTAACTGCATGTGTGTTCATACTATTCTTTTAACTAATATTTGATAATAGCGAAAGATTTAATCCGAAAACCCGATAAAATACAATGATATAAGATACAATCTCTGTTTCACATAATTTTCCGGTATTGATCCATTACAGTGTAAACAACATGACGTAGGGGGCGAGGGCGAAGTACCTTTTCCACCTGACGACAACAACATTAAGAGTATTTTTTGTGTGAAATCTTGCGCTATTATGAAATATTAGTTCAAGAATAGTATGAACACACAGTAATGTTGCCTGCGGAGGAAGCTATGAATAAACCAAAAGGTCAAGTTATGTTCGTCATCGTACATAATTAAACTCACGTATCATTTGAGCAATCATTACTCTATCATCACAGATATACAGATGGGAGATATTATATCTCCGGGGTTTGAAATAAACCATGTGCGATCAAGCAAAATATGTAAACAACGGTCTTACCTCGGGGAAATCGACTCTATAAGCAAAATATACTACACAGATGTATATTGGATCAGCTGTTAGGTCAAATTAGAGTTTGGTATGGTATTGATATACACTTTGCCTTTGGAAGTTTGGCAGTGTAAATCTAATGTACTATTGTTATGATAACAATTCTAGTTTGTACTATACAGATTATAGATATGTACTATATATATACATATATACGGAGCTGTGCAAGTCCATGTTTGACAATCTAGAAGATAGTAAATAAATCATATGTTGGCGGAAAACAGCCACAGGTTAGCGCAGGGTCACGGATTTAACGCGCGCTTACCTTAATTCTTAAAACCACAAGAAATTGCGCGGTAAAGCCGCAAAACTACCGCTTGTTTCCCGCTGTTTTTGCATGTTATGTTATCGCTATTAAAGCGGTTTTGTAAGCACGCTCTTCAATGTGAGCGACTACAATAACTGGTAAGATCATGCAAATGTAATACCAAATATATGTTCTTGAATGCGGACTACCGTAAGCATGTTTAGATCACGCATGTTAAGCATGGTTAGATCATGCAGAGGAGCTGTATGCATATTGATGAAGTAATTTAATCCACGCACAATTCGCACGACGTCTTGGATGTTGGGCCAAAAATCAAAATCAATTATAGACTGCCCCTTTCCCCACCTCCACAATGTTGATGTGTATTTGTCTTCAAATAAAATAGGTTCAGTATACATCGTAATGACGAACAATAGAAGGGTATAATACTTCTCTACAGTCTTATTACTTTTTGGCCAAGCATAACTAGATTCTAAATTTCGCATGATAAAATTCCCGAATTCTCACTACCTGCATGCATAATTAAGATTGTCACATCAATTCTGCGCTTAGCATAAAATCCTTCCGTTTTCGAATAGTGTTGATAGCTGTATTGATCATGACGCTTTTGTACTTTTAAGCAAACGTTTTACATCGCAGTGCAAACTTTGTCACTTCACGTGCTCTTATATGCACGTGAATATCAAATGCCAGTATCATACACCTCCATATATACAGGGAGATGAAAATCGACCAGAAGAGATGTTGGTGACACAGAGGTTAGCGTATGTGGCTTTCACATCTGTGACCAGGGTTCAAAGTGCTTCCAGTTTGACTCTACCAACACCGCATGTTTTCCACTGGTACTCCAGTTTCCTTCTGTAGTAAATACTGGACCAATAAGGGGTGCCCCCTTCCTCTTAAAAGTTCTTAATGGTTTTCCTTAGAGGTGGGCATCCCTTATTGGTCCAGGGTTATTGCAAGAGGGAATTGGAGACTTGGAGTACCCGGAGAAAATCTGCGATATTTGCAGACTCAAGCTGAAAACACTCTTCTCACATGTGACTGAGGTGAAATTATAATCACTATGTGCACTAACCACTATTGATGAGATCAAGTTTTATAGTCTTGTATATTGCGCGCAGGGTTTGAAAACAATTTAAACATACATCTGTGGTCCTATACATTGTCAGCTGGAGAGCGTCAAGTTATTGAGAATTTAATCATGCATGCCAATGAGGCAATTATAAATCAATTTCAAATGTCTGGAAAATATCTGGAAAACGTTCAAACTTCCTGGCATTATGTATTTATAGAATAGCGCTCAACCTTTACAAGGGTTCGCAAATAAAAACAACATAACAATGCATATTTTGAAACACACCTCAACTCGTAATATCAAAACATTATTATAATGATATCGTACGCTTAAACAATCAGATGAAGAACTTCCTAAAGGCTAAATACTAAAAAGTGCGTCTGTGCGTCATTCATGATAATTCCTCGATTTTTTGAAAAGAAATCCTGAATTAAACTTGATTGAACTTCCTTTATTTTTAGCCAAATAATGTGCAGTATGCGTAATTGATTGCATCGTGAAGCTTCTATGTTCTAACCCACCCTGTCAATATTCCTTGTTGGGGGAAAGCAGAGTAAACCTGCAACTTTAGAAAGAGCGTTTACTTTCTTTTTTTTACCAATACTTGAATATACAGGAGGGCAGATCACAATTTCAAACCCATATTTGTAGCTCAATTATTATTAATATTATTTAGAAAATCTTAAAACAGAAACCGGTAGCCCTTCAAGGTTTTGACAAGCATGTTTTGACGTTCTAAATAATCTCGATTAATTTTGTTAATTTTCGCTGAAAAGCCTTTTAAGGGATATGAAATAACATATATTTTCATGGCATAAATTCCACTAATGTTGTTCCGAAATAGTAATTAGCTTCGCTTGCTGTGTGTAGACTATAGGCGGATTTAACTTATAAATATCAATCCCAATTTGGTTCTCAGTTGCAAACACCACAGCTTTTGTTTAAAAACCACGGGCAAGAAGTGCGCGAACTGTAAATAGCATTGAACCTTTGTGTATATTAGTATTATGAGCCGATCTTTATATTCATTATTAGTATGCAAGGGAATCACCAAAACGGCAAAAACAAGATTATTAATTCCACCCACGTTCGGCCACAAATATGATGTTTTCACAGCGCTGCATGTGTGTAAGGAGTCTTAAGGCCCGTCCAAACAAGTCCAAAATGTTGGTCCAACATCATCCTACATTGTTGGATGCAAGATTGTTGGATCTGTTTGAACATTATATGTTTGGTGTAAATGTTGGCTGATTTTGGAAAATGTTGGATCAGGATTGACTTTCTTCAAAATTTTCATCCAACATTTCTGGATCAACAATGTTGAACGGTGTTGGAATGCATAGTTTGAACAGGCCTTTGGAAAAGTTATAAGCCCTGGACAAACGAGGATAAGGGTTGAGGGTTGCATCGCTCGAGTTTGACCGTCGACTCTCATCCACTTTCGATCATCTTTGAGTTGGTTCAAATTTTGATGAGAGTTTTTGCTACATGTGGTAACACCAGTCAATTCCAGTCGAGGGGCAAATCACTCCTAAAAAGTGCACGAGATTAAAAAATCTTGGATCTCTTGATTTGTTTTGATTTTTTTGACATTTTTCTATATTTTTGTGATTTTTTTTTCTGATTTTTTTGTAATTTTTTTGTGGTTTTTGTGATTTTTTTTTTGATTTTTCAATTCTGAGGTGTACGAGATTTAAATCAGTGATTTGCCCCTCGATTCTAGTGGTCAACTCTCGTACGATTCGAGCTCGCATCTTCGAGTTTACAGACGACGGCTCGATCTACCCATTGAGCTATCCGACCAAGAAAATTGTATCCAATTTAAGGGGCCGAAAAACTTTCGCGACGACTTAACGCTTGTTTTGGAGGACGTGCAATGTTTCAATTCTATAACAAAATCGTCCTCAGAGATTGAAAACCGATTTCATTGGATAAACCTCGCCCCAATGCCATATTTGGCTCGACAGCTCAATGACAATGGATAGAGTGGCGGTCTTAGAAACCCGAAGATGTGAGCTCGAATATCCCGCTTGAGACAACGAATTTTTTGTTGTTCCCTGCAGTGTCAAGGTCTGTTCATACGATACGATTCTCCTCTTGACGTATGTGATTTACTGGATTTGCTGACAAGAGTAAGGCTATTGGCTAATGCCTGGCGAAAAGGGGAGTTGTTGCTGTATTGTGTGAAATCACATACGTCAGGAGGAGAATCTCCGATGAACAGGTCTTCAGAATAAATATGAAATATTTTTCGTATCTTCGAAGAAGATTCTGTAATAGCTACAATACTTTATATTATCATGACTTTATAATATCAACTAAGCAAAGAAAGTGTCTAAAATAGTAATAGTGCAATCTATGTCATATAAAATCATGTTATTCAGCTATATTTGCCCAGAAAATCACATGTATATAAATGCTCTCCCGCAACGGTTGCATATATGGATCATAACATGATAATGATCAGCTAATCTCTCAATGCAAAGTTCAAATCAGCAGGCTACATCGCGTTAAAAATAAACCTGCCAACTCCTGCTTCGAACTTAATGGGGCATTTCCGATAACAGAACGTCAATTTCCGGCCTGCCACGCCCCCTCGCGTGTCGTCCACGAAACAACAACACTTCGAGTTTGAGAGGAAGGAAGGCCATTTGGATCACAATCAGTGTCGCAATTTGTTTGATAAAAGTCATCAGTTAGATCTAATGCGTAGATAGCATGTACGTGCGAGCAACCTCCTTGCCTCTAGGGGGAATTGGTCAAACAAAGAAATATGGGAAGTTCTTAGATAAATATTTGATTTTCTGACAATTGACAGGAAAAACCATACCTTACAGCATTGTCAACATGGAGCGGGTGCGAATATCCTGTATATGATTGTGCGATTTAAACATGGATTTAAACTCTCGCTCTTGCCTGGACTGGTCTGACACATTAAAACGTTTGATCAATAAGCCCGGATTTTGATCAGCGCAAATAATATGAACTAACTTTATCATACTGCATGGATAGTTCTAGAACTTCTAAACCGTTCCTTCGAGTGGTCCAGCTAGAGGGCCTTTGGCTTTGAGCACTCCAGGACTGCACTAGTAGCACTGGACCATAATAGCTGTCCTTCCGTAGAAACACTGGATATATAAACCGATAGGAATTGAGCCTTATAATAGACCTCTAACGAGAACAATTTAGAACTCACAGAGTGACCCTGAATAGATATAGGGATATAGTCAAAATTTCCTCTTGTAGTAACATTAGAACAAGAATTAAGGAATGATCCTTACTAGACCTCTAGGGAGAACAGTTTAGACTGACAAAGGTTCACAGTTAAATTTTCCCATGCGAGTGAAGTGAAATAATAATCAGACAACTGCATATTAATAGATATAGATCAAGATGACGAAACGCATATATTAACATCAGGGATTACCCCAAACAACATGGAACTTTCATCGTAACAGTTGGCGATTGATCGTTCTCAATTTACACTTGGGAGGAGAACTTTTCATACGTTATTTAATTAATATTGATTCATGGAGTTGAGGTCAATATATTTAGCGCAGCTTGTTGATGTCCAAAGCCAAGGGGGTGCACTCGAATTTGAATTGAATCACAGGGGGTCAATAAACTCTGCCATGGTCTTAGTAAAATAAATTATTATATAAAGTTTTCTATAAAAAGGTTTGATAATGACTTTGACCCTTGTGTAGATCTCTTTTTTATATACTGGATAGTTCTATCAGTTCTAAATTGTTCTCCATAGAGGTCCAGTAAGTCCATCTCTTATTGATCCAGTGTTACTACACGAGGAAACCTAAACTAACTTTATTTATACTTGATAGCTCTATCAGTTCTAAACTGTTCTCACTAGATGTCCAGTAAGGGTAATCTCTCATTTGTCCAGTGTTACTACAGGAGGAAACCTAAACTAAACTAACTTTATTTATACTTGATAGCTCTATCAGTTCTAAACTGTTCTTCCTAGAGTTCCAGTAAGCCCATCTCTTATTGATGCAGTGTTACTACAAGGGGAAACCCAAACTAAATTAACTTTAGACTGGATAGCTCTATCAGTTCTAAACTCTTCTCCGTACAGGTTCAGTATAAGGTATTGCAGCAGTATTACTACAGGAAGAAACTTAAACTTAACTAACTATTTTCCTTAGAGGTACAGTAAGGGCAATTCCTTTCCTTATTGGTCTATTGTAATTACTATAAGAGGAAACCTGAGTGCCCGGATAACCTGCTATGAAGCTTAATATCGTGTATGTTCAATATGCATATCGTGTGCAAAGTTACAAAAACAAGTCAGATAAACACGTCAATTTGTCTTGAGGGACAATACGAGTTAATCCCTGATATGAGATAAGAAGGATGATTAGTAGAAGTCATAAATTATTTATACTAATGCCATTGTACACGATTACTGTAAGTGGCAATCGTGAGTTATAACACCATCCTTTAGGGTTAGCCTTAGGGAAAATGATTCATTCTAATCTAGACTGAATGTATGTCATGTTCCATTCTAGTGAATTCTGGGCATTTCACTCGACTTAACTTGATACGACTTGGAGTTATGGTTTCCTTTATTGGTACATTATCACTAAAATCGCGCTCAGTTAAAAAAACATTTAAACTATGCATAGCTCTATCATGCAGTATTTCTACAGGAGGAAACCTAAACTAAACTAACTTTATTTATACTGGATAGCTCTATCAGTTCTAAACTGTTCTCCCTAGAGGTCCAGTAAGAGTCATCTCTTATTGATCCAGTATTACTACAGGAGGAAACATAAACTAAACTAACTTTATTTATACTGGATAGATCTATCAGTTCTAAACTGTTCTCCCTAGAAATCCAGTAAGGATCATCCCTTATTGATCCAGCGCTGCTACGGAAAAAAACAGAAGTAGCCAAAGAAATCTTGGGCGGTCTGGTGAAGTCCAACTGGAAGTACTCATCTCACATGCGAATTTATAACTGGATATTGCAGGAATCCAACCCTGGTCAGAGAGATGAAACTCACATGTATTAACCGCTGTGCCACCACACCTTCCCCCTAAACTCTCGACACTCGAGGATTTCTCCTCGACCCTCGACCGTTACATAAACTTCGTCATTTGTACCGGATTAATTAACGGCTCATTATTGAATTCGTATATTTGTACGTTTCCTTTTAGATCATTTCTCATGTCAACACTCCTACATATAAGATGCGATTTCCGTACGGAAATTTGCTGTTAGTTTTTCACAAGTATCAGATTTGACGCGGAAAGGAAATACCAATACAGCCAAATTAACCACAGCTGATGACCACAGCGTGACAACAAAATTTATTGATTTGGGAAAAACTGGGGAGTGAATATATTTTGGGTCGAATATGAATAGCTTTTTAGCGCATATCATAGTCCATAGGCAACAGATATCATACGCGTTTACAAATTATTACAGTAAACCTTAGGAATATTATACTGGGCTTGTTAACAGCGGTTGGTTAGTGTATGTGTCTTTCACCTCTGTGGCAGGCCGGAGTTCAATCACTACAACATACAGTTCTTTGTCATTGGTAGCTCGTATGTAGGAAGTGCGTTTCCAGTTTGTCTCTACTAAATACCACATATTTTCTTCGCTTATAAGGTATGGTCCTTACTGGAACTCTAGGAAGAACAGTTTAGAACCGATAGAGCTATCAAGTATAAAAACAGTTAGTTTAGGTTAGATTTCCTCCTGTAGTAACACTGGAACAATAAGGAATGTTCCTTACTGAACCTCTAGGGCGAATAGTTTAGAACTGATAGAGCTATGAAGCATATAATCTGTTTCGTGGAGAACAGTTAAGAACAGTTTATGGACATCTATAGTATAAATATGTATGGATGCGTGTGTGTGTTGTTATTTTTAAATCGAGCAATCTAATAGTTCTGCCAAGTTCAATTAACAAAAACATTCATCCAATAAATGACATCCCATCATGCTTTTCGGGCTTAAGGTGATCATTTCTTAGATTCAGTCGGTAAATGTAACATCTTTCGCGCAAAATATGGGGCCAATATAATGTGAAATTAATAGCTTATACAAGTTTAATAACAGTTTTAAAGTTTGCGTGTGTTCTCTTCGATAACGTGACTTTAATGTTGGTAAACAAAACACATAACGATACGGCCATTTTTAGCATCAAGGCGTAGGTACTGTATAATATTTAATCAATATTGATACTTAGTGAATGGCAGATAGAGCATTTTTCAGGAATAGTTCCGACATGAGGTCTCTATGTAAACGCAGCTATTGACGTCAAACCAAGGCCAATGACGCACAAACTTGGCAAATGAGGAAACGTGCGGTTTTAGTAATTACAACTCGTGATTTTTACCGCGATGACAAAGAATTATTTCATGAATCGCTTCTGGTTGATCGTTTCTCAGCCGGTTTATATAATTTTGCCCAGTATTTTTAAAGGGAGGCTTTTTGCATTGGACTTACAATCAACCCATTAAACCGCAATGCGCCCTAATGCGAATAATTATTTATATTCCAAAGACCAAGGATTATTGCGTGTTCGCTTCTGTTTGATCGTTTTCTTATAATTTTCTTAGCTTTTTATAATTTTACGTCGTTGTCTTGAATGCGGGACTTGCAGTAAACCCATTAATTAAGCCGCAATGTGGCTTAATACCCTCGTTCCCAACATTTAATATGTCGATACTTATTTTAATGTAAATCTAAAAGGTACGAACAAAGTTGCTACAACAAAGACACTGTTGGTGAATGGTAAACATTGGTTTCGCTATTTGGGCCCCAAATAAATTTAAGTTAGTTTAGGAACAGGTGAACTGATAAAGCGACTATCTCGGAATCATGAAGGGACGACCCTTGTTCTTCAAGTAGAAAATTATGAGATGACAGATTGAATTACGAAAGATTGTTTTTGGGCACAAAATTCCTAATCTAATGTGATAAAAACTATTTTACGAATCGTAATAATGAAAACAATATATTCTACATTCAGGCAAGCATTTAACTCTGCCCATCCCAGTTATTTTAATAACAACGATAGAGATAACATTATAATTGCCAATAGGAAACAGTACGTACAAGCAACAATTTAACTTATTCTAATCTAGTAGCAATTAATGTCAATGATTACACCCCTTCCATCTTATAAACTACAATAAGAAACAATACCAATCTATTCGACTCGATTTACATTACGAAACTACGAAGCCATATTGGGCAATCATTCAGTAACCGTGCATGGGCAAATTAAAATTAAATGTTTAATTGTGGGAAACATAAGAATGTCACCCTCAAAAAGAGCCCTTTTCTATATACGACGATAATTGAATAGCATAATTGAATTGAATTCAGACAGTTTGTCGCGAGATCTTATATGAGGCCACTTTGACTAGCCTTGCACTTTTAAAAGGAACTATTATATTTATAAGATAGCTGTGCATGCATAAAGTCGTTAAATATGATTTTCATATTTCGGAAATGATTTGTAATTTATAGTTTCTACTTTTGGCTTTGATTATATTAGCGGCGAATAAAATGTTTTGATCTCGATAACTCTACAGTACACGCCTAATTACTTCCTATAGATAAATGCTTCTTTGACTTTGTTCAGGAATTCCAGAAAAGTCTGAAGAGTGAAGGAGTGCATGAAGCGCGATTTAGAAATCTAATTGCATTACAAAAATATTTTGGGTTAGTTTTGTAATACACTATCATCCTCTTACTCTAATTTGGAAATATGAAAGACATTAATCTTGTAATGTCATGCTTCCTGAGGCTGTGGTTATCATTTAAACTGCTCCCCGTAGAGATCGCTTATCGCTATACCTACAGTGGAACCAGGCATATATAATCTTCTATAAAGAACTTTATTGATACTGGATATAGCTCTGCATGTCAGTTCTTTTTGTATAAGCCGTTCTTCCTAGAAGTTTGGCAATGTCCCTAATTCCTTATTGGTCAAGTGTTGATAAACACGACTATAGAGTATAGTAAATTTACCCTGGATGCATGTAGCTCTATTATAAATCTGTCTAAACGACCATCCCTTGTATAGGTCTACCCAACGGAACTTGCTGTCTTTGGTTGAGTCAAACGGGAAGATGAGTCAACGATATATTACAGGAATCATAGGCGTAGAGATTTTGAAACTGACTAAAGTTTCCCCCCAACCCCCCCGCCTCGTACGCCTGTGACAGGAATCGAACACAGGTCACAGAGATGAAAGTCACACGCTATACCAGTGTAACTATATGTCTGTGAGTGAATATACTATAGAACTAGGCTTTCGCATCGTAAATAATTATGCAATCTCATTCTGTGTAAATTTTGAACGGATAAAGGCTTCTTGGTTAGCGATATTAGCGGGTATATGGTTACATAATTTCCCCATTCCATCACATCCCACTATAACCTCCCACAAAACAAGGAAAGCTAAGACCACAAGGCCACGCAAAGATAATAACCCACTGCTTTACTTCAGAACAGTTTTGTTAAGTCTTAAAAAACAATTTAATACTGATCGATCTATCCAGTAGAATATAATTAGTTTAGTATATAATATAAGGAATATCCTTACTGGACTTCTAGGGAGAACAGTTTAGAACTGATAGAGCTATCCAGTATAAATAAAGTTAGCTTATAGTAATTTAGGTTTCCTCTTGTAGTAACACTGGCCCATGAAATAGGGAATGGATCTTACTGGATCTTTAGAGAAAAGATCTCTAATTGTATCGCGTCTGATTTTCACACAGAAAGCGGAGATAAATTAAGCCCCTATCATATCCATGCAATGAGTCTCTTGGCTCATGAAAGGATTTCAGCTTATATGGTGTTTGGTCATAGCCCTTTCACATTCCACAATGTCCCTTGAGGAACCACCCACAGAACTGTGAGAGCCAAAAGGAAGTATAGGGTCGGTACCGTAACAAAAAATGTCGGCCTTTTGTAGGAATTTTAACAGAGTCCGTTAGCATGGGAATTTGTTATCATATCGTGACAGGAATTTCCAGAAAAATTCCCACGTTATATTTGGAAAATCAGGTCACCCTGAAGGGCTATTCCCTTGCTTGATATATGGACAGCCTTCTCTTTCCGTTGGCTCTCCATATTTTGTGGGAGGTTTAAATAAAGGACGAGACGGAATGTGATGTAACCATATAACCACAAATTTCGCACACCAAATTTGTATCCGTTTAAAATTTACACAGGATGTGAGATACGATTGCATTTTACGATGCAAAAGCCTATAGTGCATGGTATATGATAAATAGTCACACACATAAAAGCGCACAAGTTGTAGCAAACTTGCAGCAGACTTGTACCAATGCTGTTTCAACAACTTGTTGTCAGGATGTGTTCGTACTGCTTGTTCCCAGCTTGTTGACAAGTTGTCAACGGCTTGTTGAAAACTTGCTACAAGGTTGTTGACTCAACAGACTTGTCACAAGTTGTCCAACAACTTGTTATCGTCCTGCAACAACTTGTTAACAAGTTGTGAGTGACAACCTTGTAGCAACTTGATAAAAAGACAGCATTGTTACAACTTATAGACAAGCTTGCTGCAAGCCTGTTGCGAACACATATTATTGACAAGATGTGAGATTTTTACGTGTGTACCTGTTATATAGTAAAAAACCTAGTTATACGGGATTTCTTTATCCGCTCTGTCTATAGATACTGTTCTCACAAGGGGGTGGAGTTAGGGTCATCCTTATTGGTCCAGTGTTGCTGCACATGCATTAAGCACTGTGGCTCCAATACAATTAAAATCAATATTATTTCTGAGGTATGATGCAAACCTTTTCTCAGACCACAGGCATGTCATTACTGACACATTTGTGTCCATGTGGCCACATGGACACAAAGTCATCTTAATTCCAAAATGACTTCTCAAAATCTTTTGTTCTAGATTATAAGTGAGATCAGAGCCGACTGTCTACTGATGCCATTATTTACTTAACTAATATACGTACCAAATAATGAAAGAAAGAAAGCTCTTCCACAAAGTATATTTATAACATGAAAATGGATTATTAAATTATATTATATCAAAGAGACATTTTTTGGTTAAAATAACGCAAATAATCAGAGTAAAGCGAAAACAAAGACATTCCAAATTGGCGGCAGGACTATAACAGAATATAAAGACGGCAAATTTAAGAAGGAATTTATACTCTTACAAGTCTGGAAATGAAAAATGAAACAAAAAGGACCTTTGAAACTGTGTATATGGTTTATAAGTTTTAAATCCTTGTCTTTCTATATAGTTAAAGTATTTCTTTGATTAAATTGGATAATTCTAAAACACCTTTGAAAAAACGTTTGCATTTAAAATTCTTAAGTTGAAGTATCAGAGTTTGTTGGCATTTATTCTGAAGTGATTTGGCGCTTTACTTGTATTGCACGTGTATAGGCAATAACAAGACACTTAGTTGAAACGGACACCGCTGCCACCCACGATACACACACGAGGAATGTTCGTGATGCAATTTTTAAAAAAGTTAAAAAACATGCACCCAATATTTCAGTAAACATCTTTGAGTCCTCTTGAAATGGTAATCTTCCAGCACGAATGAGAATATGATCAAATTGACAGTCATTAATAAGTCTTCGATTATACTTTAATATAGCTTTCGGGATAATTCTTATTACCTGGGTTTGTTTGTGCGCGCGCGTGTGTGTGTTTGTTTGTCTGTAAGCACGTTAACTAAAAAATAATACACATTACAATACGAAAATTGGTGGAGATAAGGGGTATATAAGGCAAGGACAAATCGATTAGCTTTTGGTTCAATTTGGTTGAAAATTTGATGAGAAATTTACAAAAGTTTGTCTTGTTTCCAGGGCTGAAGAGAACTGAATGTAATTAGTGCATGTATAATTTATGCATGATACTTGACTTAATTTGTTGGCGGAGGTTTGCAGTCTTCACTATTAGCGTAAGTATACTTATTTATGGTAAATCCACTGGGTGAAACCCTATTTTGCATTTTGTTTTTGCACAAGACTAAATCAACTTTCATTCTAGAAGTTCAATGTTAATTTTTCTCACACCCATAGCCAGGAAACTGCCGTACGTCATCTCACCGACATTCGGACGACAATTTGGGCCAGGTTTGAAGTAGCTTGCTTCGCATCGCGACATATTTATGCGTCGCGTCGGCGCGACTGATCGTTGTGGGAGACAGATTTCGCGACGCTATACAGAACACCCACAAAATTGTCCCAATTATCCCTCCTCCACAGACGTTTTGGCACTTCAGATGCGCGCGAAGGGACTTCGCTCGAAACGTTGATCCTAAAGACCCACAGCTTATCGTGTATAGACGCTACCTATAGTCTATACTGGTACCACGCGTCAAAGAATACCATGCGCTATGCATGTATATATTATTGATGCATGAGGTATATCAGTAAATATACCACACCAACAATAAATGACCTCACTGGACCTCTGAGGAAAACACTTTAGAGCTACGGATGAAAAACGTTGGCAAACGATATAATATATAAAAGTGCATGATGCGGTCTACAAAATAGAACAATTGTTAAAAGCATTTTATACTAAAGTCTATCATATTCGTATCATGCATGCGTCATTGACATATAAAAAATAATCTCAAGTGTTTTGGAGTCGATGAATCCAAAAATAGTTTAAAATATGTAAACAAGGATATGAGGTTAGTTATTTTAAAACAGATCTAGCCATACAAACCCAGGCCAACATTTTCTATTACATAATCACATGACATGTACCAAAGCCTAAGGATGTTAAAATATCAAAACATTGGCAGAGTCACGAAACTATTATAACCATATTCGGTGGTTTGGGCAAGATTTAAAAATATTCTTTAATGTCTTTTTGCTCTTTTAAGATTTTTGAATGGCATTAATGGCTGTTAAACCTCAACTGTTCAAGTTAAAAATAGCCAAATGGGATAGCCAAACATGCAAAGTAAATCTATTTTTATTCACATGTCAATTTAATTCAAGTTGTGTCAACGACAACGGTTTTAATGCTAAAATTAACCATAATAACCAATTAACCGGCTGAAGGGAACACTGATTAACCAATTGCTGAAGGCAAAAAGTGACTTCTTCAAGGGTTAATTTTATATTATTTTTGTTACTCCAACACGCACTCTCTTCGATCTATACTTGATGTGAAATTGATTTGAAATCTTTTCCAGACTATTTAAGACTGCAAAAAGCGTGTTCCAGTTTGAGTCCATCAAACATTGCAAGTTTTGCTGGATACTCCAGTACTCTGGACAAATAAGGAATGGCTCTTACTGAATACTGGAGCTCTACGGAGAACATGCAGTTTAGAACTGACAGAGCTATCCAGTTGAAATAAAGTTAATTTACGTGTGAAAACTTGCGCCTTCCTTAAATTTTGACAATATCATTAGTAATTTATGCTAGCAAGGAAATGGGCTACCATTAAAACGAACGCTTACACAGCAGATTCACTCCGTTTCTATTTTTATCGTATTTTTTCTATTTTAAGCCCGATTTCAAGCTGTTAATTGGGATGGTTGTTATTACTGCAAACACATCAAGCAGTTTTTTCCACATGTGGTTATGAATGCAACAAACAGAAATAATCGCAGCCAGAATTAGTTGCTATGCACTTAGTAGCAAACTTATATATATATATATATATAAGCAAAGCTTGTTATTTCCGATGTAACTAGAAATATACCATTTATTGTTAATTTAGACCCTGCGCGGGCAAACCTTTCTTTGGCAAGTGCATGTAATTTGAATAATTAATGATTGTATGCATGGGGTCTAGTGTAGGTAAATATAGTCCATTTTATGCTTCTCTTCCAATTAAATTTACGGTAAATACTAACCATACAAAACTAACTATATTTATACTGGATAGCTCTATCAGTTCTAAACTGTTCTCCCGGCCTAGATGTCAGATAAGGGCCATCTCTTATTGCTCAAGTGTAAATACTGGAAGGAAACAGAAGTCCGCAGCGGAAAACCTGCGATATTTTGGTAGGGTCAAATAGAAGGGTTACTTTCACATGTAACTGCAGGAATTGCAGGAATTAAACCCCGGTTTACGGAGATGAAAGACACATGCACTAACAACTGTGCCATCAATCTATTATCTTTTCAAAATATCCATGTTACTTAATACAATGTTTCTAATAACAAGCTCAGTTACAGCTGCAGACATATTGTCTCTCACATATTAAACTGCATTTCCTAATCTCCTCACTAAATCTTCTCATAATCTTATCTGTCGAAAGATTAAGAATTATGACTGATAGGACATGGCAAGCCAGATAATGTATTGAATCGTATCTGTAGATCTTTGATATCTTTGGCCATTCGCCCTGATAGCCTCGAGGAGACATTGTATAGGTTTGTACCATTATTATCAATCTTGGCACGGGTCTGATACCTAAATTACCTATCAAACGTCCACACTTCACTTGTGATTTTCGCACCTTGTCAATAAGCTCAATCATTACATAAGTCTCATGGGAATTTGGCATAAGATATAGGATTGAAAATCGGATTTTCTTAGGTCAATTTAGTTCGTCGATTAATCCGTAGTAAATATAGGAAATGCGAAAATAATGCCAAATGCGCGCGAAATATTATAATAATTAACATTATTATAATGGTGTAAGGGATGGGTCGTCTTATTTCAGTTTTTATATTATCATTATAGCTTATAGTTTGCAATCCACCTAATTCTTTGAACGTAACTAAGTCTGTAATTGTCTGACCCTTAATGGACCTCTACGGAGAACAGTTTAGAAATGAAAGAGCTATCCAGTATAAATATAGTTAGTTAGTTTAGGTTTCCTCCTGTAATAACACTGGATCAACAAGTGATGGTCTTTATACTGGACCTTTATATGAAGAACAGTTTGGAACTGATAAAGCTATCCAGTATAAATAAAGTTAGTTTAGTTCAGGTTTAGTAAGGGATGGCCCTTACTGAATCTCTTGGGGAAACAGTTTAGAACAGATAAAACGATCCAGTATAAATAATGTTAGTTATGAGGAGAAAATCATGGTAACCTGAGAAAACCTGTGATCTTACTACAGGACAACGTTCCATCAACAATCATGCATATATCACAATTAAATGTACGCACATCGACTCCATTTTGTAATCAAACGTGACATAATATATCATAGCTATCAGTTCACACACGCATTGGAACGAGTACTTCAGGACGTGTGAATAGATTGATGCGGAAACAACTGAAAAAGAAACATGATATTTTGAAAGCAGGAAAGACTAGATAGGAAATTGCAGTAACACTTGGAACAAAAAAAACATCATTAAGTCTTAAGAAGATGCCTCACTTGAATAAGATTTAACTATAACATCATTGATACTGGATAGCAAAAGGACTGAACGATAGTGCATGATCTTAGAGGTCCAGTATTGGGCCATTCCCAGTTTTATCACCGCACATTCATAAGCATTAGGGAGTCTGACAGCCAGGAAAATTTTACGAACGACACCCTTTAGATTGACTGAAAATGACTGAAAACACAACCATGTCTGCCCAGTACTAACAGCAATCCATGACAAGAATTTTTTAACCGAATCACGCCTTTGTCCGCATAGAAACTGAAAATAGTCCACAACTGATATGGAAAGTGTCAAACTAAAGTTTCAACAATCTAGATTGAAACCTATATTTACATTTTCAAATGTTATCACTCCATATTTTTACTGTTTATTATCACTGGACACTTTCACTTTATCACTGCACAACTTGGTTATCACTGCACACTAAAATTAGACATGGTCTGGTGTTTTAATACTGCAGGAGGAATCCTAAACAAAACTAACTGTATATTTTTACAGATAGTTCTATCAAACTGCAAGTACTCTTCTCAAATGCGACTTATGCGAAATTATAATCAGACAATAGACAATTTGCATTATAGACTAATTTTTGATCTAGGCAAAAAAGTATATTGCCAGAAAGAACATAATAAGATTAGTAAAATTGCAAAGTTTGGTTGCGAAATGTTGTAAAATGCGGAAAATACAGCCTTGCAAATTTTGTATACTTTTGTATTACGTGCGGAAATTCCTACCACATTTGGCCGAAATGTGGTAGGAATTTCGCAAACTTTGCAAGGCTATATTTTCCGCATTTTACAACATTTAATTTTACTAATCTTATTTGTGATTGATTCCCTTCTCCTTGCCTAGAACAAAATTTAGTCTATAATGCAAATTGTCTGTTGCATATTGCAGGAATTAAACTCCGGTGAAAGAAATGAAAGGCATAAATGCACTAAGCTTCGAGTCTTTAGGATAAACGTACCTGAAAAATACAACAAGAATTTCGACGTTTCGAGCGAAGGCCCTTCGTCTGGAAGTTAGTGGACAAGTTTAATAGTTATAACTTCTAGACGAAGGGCCTTCGCTCGAAAACGTCGAAGTTCTTGTTGTATTTTTCAGGTAGATTGATCCCAAAGACTCGAAGCTTAATATATACACTAACCATTGTATCTGCCAACAACATCTGAAGATCAGCAATGGCAAAAGAAATGAAACTATTGCGCAAATATGATTAGTATAGAAAATGTACAGAATTACATCATAGAAAAGGACATCAGTTGTGGACAGTATTTTTCGAAAAACAATTTGACGAGTGGATGTCTCACTATGTCTGGACTGTGTTTATTTTAGGGTTTTGATGGAGGATGTGCTTAAGGTTTATCTCCATTTCTTGACGTATTTCAGAGTCTGCACTTGTAGTCTGAGTAAAGCCAGATTGATTTTATACAGTACTTGCCCTTGGGAGAACTAGCACTATAGAAAGAGGACCCTTAGTTAGTAATACTTGGTCCCTAAAAGTTGGGGTAGGGGTCAGAATTGGGTCAATATAGGTGGGTTTCAGAGTAAGCATTATATTATTGGCACTTATGGGAGCGAGCAAATTATGTTAATTTTATCTATTACGCATCTTCGACCATTGCCAGTCAACTACACTATACAACACTATATCGTCATTAATTACAATTGTATGAATGGCGTTGAGATATAGAACAGCCACTCCTTATTCAACGAGACACGCGTATTCCTTATTAACAAGCTTGGTACACAGATAAGCACAGCATATAGAGATAAGATCAGCATAGGCGTGGTGTATATAGCTGACAGTGTTTTCAATATTAAGAAAGTATGGAGCCAACTTGCCTAGCAGACTGACAACATATTACAAGTGATTTCATTAGCACTTCATGATTAGAACATTGCAAAATTACCAGAAATCATCACGAGACACGAGTCTCGTGCAGACAATATGACTGAGCCGTTTTAGTTCGATATCAATTTCATAAAAATATATAATTATACATTTCAACAATTCTATTTAGTATTCTATTGTAAAATAAAACACAATCACACAATATGTGCATAATACGCTAAACACTGCAAAATGCAAGCACAGGGGACAAGAAGGAACGATTAGCAACATATATGTACAAGACGAGTAATGGAAGACCCAGCGAGACACACAGTACCATGCTATATTAAACGTCATCACACAACACGTTACAAGTGATTTTACTAACACTTCATAATTAGAACTTTGGAAATTTACAAAAAATCATTATATAAATATCACTATACCACGAAATAGGTCGAGGGGCAAATCGCTGATTTAAATCTCGTTCACCTTCAGAAAAATCACAGAAAAAATCACTAAAAAATCACACAAATTTACGAAAAGATCAGCAAAAAAAATCACAAACATTTCACATGATTTTTTAATCTAAATCACATGATTTTTTAATTTCGTACACTTTTTAGGAGTAATTTGCCCCTCGAAATAGGTGAGCCCTGTCATGCAGTGATCAAATTATCAAATTATAAATTGCAAGGCAAGGCTATCATAAGGCTACACGGAGAAAATAGACACTGGCTTTTTTCAAATAGGATTTAGATATGTTCGAGTTCGGATTCAAGTATAGGAATTGGGTTAAATGTCGAGCTAACTTTTCGAGCTGTGGTTTAGAATACACAAATGTTGATGACAATTGTGCATGAGAAAATTCAAGCTGTGCCACCCCCAGGCCTTATTATTTTTACCCTTGGAACCCAAAACACTATAGCATGTACATCCTTGTACATTTTCCCAAACCACAATAATAAAAAGAGAGGTTTGAACTGATTTGTTGCCACTATTATATATATTCTAATTCGAGTCCAACTCAAGTTTGAGGACCATGCATACGTTAAGTTTCGGGTTCCCTATTTAATAAGGAAATACACTAGAAAGATCCCCTTAAACTATAAGTTTCGGGATTCCCTATTTGGTTACTAACTTTCAGACGAAGGGGCTTCGCTCGAAACGTCGAAATTCTTGTTGTTTCAGGTAGGTTTATCCGAAAGACCTGTAGCTTATGTTTACCTATTTAACCATACGGTATTTCACACATTTTGAATTGCTACCAAACTCAGTATTAACATGCATGCGCAAGAAATTCACATGTGAAAAAATTACCAATGCAAAACACGTTAACAGACAACCATGCATGCATGCTGATAGTGGCTGATAATTAATAATTATATAAAAACAATGTTGTCTAGACATTAAATTTAATCTTTGCCCTTTGGGCTACGTCTGGATTTAATGTTCAGGAGCCGAGCTATTTGTGTATAATGTCATGCAAAATAGTACTGCAAATTGTCGATAATTATGATGATTTATATGGCAAGATATAAAACGTTTATGGTTGCATACAAAAATTGTTAAGCTGCATGGGAACCTTATTTTACAAATTTGCCATTGCAATAAGGGGGTTCCAAAACTAAACTAAACTAAACATTTAAAAGTTAGGCAGAACAATAAATTTAGCAACATGTTTGAGTTGATATAAAGTTAGTTATAGTGGGCGAGTTGTGTGACATTTCACACAAACAGACTTAAACGTTCTTAGATCTTGAGGATCGTATATTTGACGAGTGAGATCTACGCGATGTTTCATTAGAGGTGATTTAAATGTAACCAGAGTCTTAAATATATTTCTAATGGAGCAGGGAAGCGTGTTCCAAACATTATAGCAGCTCTGATGTAAAAGCTGTTTTGAAAACAAACAGTTCTACTCTTCGTACCCACATTCAGCTGTTTAAATTGAGCTCTATCTGTTTGATGTATAAAACAAAATCCAACATAATGCTAATGTAGATTTCTATTTACTTCTAGACATCACAATAACTAAACATGTGCACCTTAAACTACCATATATAGCTATACTCAATACCAACAGACTCCATGCTGGTATTAATGGCACTCATTAAACCATTATTTAATAGACGTAAAGAATTGACCAATGCGAGACAAACTATCAACAGACAACCATGCTGATATGATAATATCCAATAGGTATACATCACACTGTAGGTGTGAAAAACTGATCAATATTAGACACATTAACCATGATGATATGATAATAAGAAAACAATGACGTCTAGACATCTCACTGAAAATAGGATATATTTAATCTTTGCCATTTTGGACTACAGTATAGACGCTTTATAGTTTTCACAAGCCGAGATATTTGTGTATCATGCAGGTAGCACAAATTATCTATAGATTATGGTAGTCTATATATGATGAAGTAGGGTTGTATATGGACAAAAAAGAACTTAACGAGAAAATGCTTCTTTAAAGTTGAGCTCTATCTATTTGATACATATCTAACAAACTCCAACCGAATGGTCGTATGCTAGTCCTTGTTTATTGCCAAACACTCAGGGTTTTTAAAAGAAGCCGGTTACCGGCGGTATACCGTCGGCTACTTTAGCAACGACCGCCGGCTATAATTCAGTTTAGATAGTTTAGTGAAGTACCTAAATAATATTCTTCTTTAATTTTTTTATTACAACGATGCATTTAGTTTTCTTGCAGTCGAAAACATCGCGAAAAAGAGACGATTTTGGCATGTTCCCCGCAAAATGTACATTACCCTGTACTATTATCCAAAAATATCTCAAAAATGGCAGGAAATACCATTTTCAAGGGTACAAAGAACAAAATTTTCCCGGGGTGCCTTTGGTACCACCTCGGACATAACCGTCTACTTTTTTCATACAGCCACCTAATTTAAATCGTACTGAAAACCCTGAAACACCACAGACATAATAAAGCATGCATATACTATCTACGATATAGCCATACTCCATGCAAGTTATAGTATAACGCCACTCTTATGCATAATAGCCATAATGTATTCAAAATAATACAAGCTGTGAAGAATTTTTCACCCAAAAGATAGAAAAACACATTAACAACATTTGACAATAATATGAAGTATGACGCAATATATCTTCAAGTTGCAAAAAGGCTGCAGGTACCACCCGTGAGGAAGGTTTACTGGCATTGAGGAGGGTTGAAAGTTAAACAATGAATAGAACATTGCAAAGCAGTAAGTACTATAGACTAGTCAGGCTATAGTACTAGCAGTACTGCAATGGCCAGTACTTCCAGTTACTTTTAGGAAGGTTGGGAAAAACTCAAAATCCTAACCGGAGGAAAGTTGAAACCCCCTCTATGACTCACTGCGCAGTTGTTCAGAAGACCTCCGCTAATTGCAGGAGGGAGGTTTTCTAAAGAAAGAAGCAACTTCGTTGTTCTGAACACAACAGCAATTGTTAAATAGAGCCAATGAGAATCACTGTTCTGAAAAGTTGCGTATTATCTGCTCTGTCTATTACATAGACGTGCTACAAATCGACGCCATTGACGCGCGGTAAAGTCCAGACGCCACTGGACTTTATTGGCCACTTGATATGGGCCGAGAGCTCTCGCTCCTTCGCTTCCCTCGGGAGCTCAAGCTCACCCATACTAGCCTAGTCCGTATTAACTCAGTAAACTCAGTCCGTATTAACCAGTGGTATTAACTCAGTCCTTATTAACACAGTAAATTCAGTCCGTATTAACCCAGTCATTATGCGAGTCGACTTGTAGCAAGTCTATCTATTACATGGTTGCAGAAGTCAGGAAGCCATGAAGCTACGCTACATTCATAGTCAAGGGGCTAACTTCAAATTGAAAACGCGCGCTTCAAAACTTAGTTGAATTAAGTCTGGAGTGAAAGGCCAACTAGCTAGCTAGTAGAGCTAGCTATCTAAACCTGGAGTTATCGGCTAACAACAAGAATTTGAGCCTAGTTTTCAAAAAAATATTATTTAAGGCGGGCGGGGGGGATCTTCTCCCGAGCTGCACATTTGGAGTTTCATTTCATGATCATGCCAGGTGCCATTCTCGTCCCCAGACTACTACAATCAGTGACAAAAACGTTTTGGACAGTAGCTGGCTATATAGATAAATGCACAATGTATAATGCTGTTGGGAAAATAAACCATATCCCTCCCTCCCCCCTCCCTCCCCCCACCCTGACGCGATAAATTTCCCACTCAACATTGAACGGGGGGTGCGGGGGCAATTATATTGTACGCAGACAATATTTTGATACTGTGTCCAAAGTGTTTTGACACTGATTGTAGTTTTGGCCCCATTCCAAGATTGGATACCTTCCACAAAAATAGAATCTACAGTCATGCTCTATTAAGCCGCTCACTCTCTATTACACCCCATCTCAATTAAGTCCCCTCTCTGTTAAGCTTCTTCAATGCTCCCCTCAAACGTTGTAATTAAGATGTTAACCCTAATTCTTTTTCTAAAACTTTCACCTTCGTTCATTATTAAGTTTCAATCAAGATTAATTTCAGGATTTTCAAAGGTTTCATTTAATATATTAGCAACGTTTCGGACAGTTTTACTGCCAATTTTTGTAAACATTGTAATAACATCCTAAGTTAGCCTGAATATGGACAGTATTTTTGAAACCTTTGAAAATCCTGAAATTAATCTTGATTGAAACTTAAGATTTTAACATTTGTGTTAACTGTGTAATCCGCGCACGACTTCTACAATCTGGTGTTAAAAATCCGGATTTGAAGAAAAGAATTAATCGGATTCTAACAGAGGTGGCCTTGCAAAGGTGTCATATTGACACGCACCTGAGATTTCTGCCTAGGCCTTAGAGCATAAGTACAAACAAAAATATGATGTAAGATGATGTAACATTTATAACACCCCATTGGATATGTCCTTATTTTTCTTACGATTAATGCAGTATAGAATGCAAAACAGATCAATTGTGTGGCGTTGTCAGAGGTGTTATATTGACTAGGAATTAAAACCTAAGTACATGACCTCATGTATTTTTGCTGCACCTAATCATGATGGGGCCGTGAATCCACTTCTATGTATCCAAACTCACCCTGTCAACATTTTCTGTGGGAGGAAACCAGAGTACCCGGAGAAAACCCACGAATTTCGGCAGAGCGTTCACTGACTCTTTTCACATGAATGAGTTTTCATTGTTTTGAGTCCGGAACGAAAATCGATTCAGAGGTGAAAGGCGCTTGCTCTGACGACTGCGCCACCGAAGCCCCATATATCCTTAATCCTTATACTTTATTACGATTAAGGCAGCATGCAAAACATATCGATTGTGTGGCCTTGCAAGTTAGAGGTGTCATATTGACACACATATCTGATATTCTTCTCACGTACGTGATATTCACGTACATCACGTATATTCACGTATATATCACGTATATCACGTATATTCACGTATATCACGTACGTATCTGATATTCTTCTCACGTTCATTCTTCTCACGTGCGTGCAGAGTTTGGAACAACCTACCTGACGAAATGCGCCGCATGGATACATCTTTATTACGTTTTAGAAGCTTGCTAAAAGAACATTATTTAACAGCATCTCAAACAATTTTTTATTCGGATGATCCAAGGACATGGAAGTCTGTGTGTCTGAAATGCAATTCAGCACGCACACTTACGATCTCCATGTCATGTTGTAGTTAGTACATGTATTCTCTACTTATCGGGACCACAGTAATTGGCGTTACTAGCTGTTGTGGGCTCCCGGCCACGAAGTATTCATTGATTTGTTTCTGTCTTGTTTAGTTCTTAAGTGTATATATCTATTGTGGCAAAATAAATAAATAAATATTTTTACTAGGAATTAGACCCTAAGTAGGTACAAACAAAAATATGATGTAATAGAACATTTATAAGACCCCATGCAATGGAACCGAAGTGCCTTATTTAATCACCAATACAAACACTCGCCCCAGCAGCTCGTAGGCCACTTTTTTGTCCTAACCACGGTTATGACATCATCTACGAACTGTACACAAATAACACAATACTTATATTAGAAGAAGCCTCCCCCTCGCAAAAGTTAAATTTGAAAAATTACCAAAACCAAAAGCTAACTTCACACTTCAGATGGTTGTTATATATTAAATCATGATGTAATCTTACATTTATAAGAGCCCAATGAATATGTGTTTTATACATTAAGATTTATATACTTGGGACAGTTTTCCTTATTTTAATACGGTTTAATGCCGTAATTTTTCTACATTGTCCCACTGCATTGATACAGTAGTTATACAGTAGAAGGTGTTTCTAACAAGGAGCAGTTGCGAAAAATGCAACTTTAGGCCTTCTGGCAGGAATCGAACCTGCGGCCCTGCGGTTCCGGTGCAGCGCTCTAACCAACTGAGCTACAGTGTCCAGTTGCTGAGCATTAACCGCAAATTCGTGTCAATTTCTACACGAATTTGCGGTTAATGCTCAGCAACTGGACTCTGTAGCTCAGTTGGTTACAACGCTGCATCGCAACTGCTCCTGGCTAGGTCTAAAAATGTATATAAATTTTCGTTCGAATATTCCATCTACAAACACCTTCTACTATTAATCCTATCGAACGAGGTGCCGAGAAAAAATCTTGATAGTTATACTGTAGTTGTATAAAAAAGACGAAACTTGCCAAAATTGAATTTGAAAAATTACCAAACCTCGAAAATGTCTATCAAATATCTATACATCGCCAAGACAATTTTCCAGTTATTTCTTCATTAACAATCGTAAATATCACCTGAAGATCGCTTGATTATATTTACCGTGAATCTGTGATCAAACACAACCCTCCGTATACTTTTACATCAAGACTATCCAGTCGTTTTCCATGGGGTATACTTATGCCCGAGACTTTGTCCGAGCAAGTATATACAAAAGTCAAAATATTTTAAACCCTTCAATTTCGCACTTCGCAATGCGCTGGTAACGAAACTAATAGCGCTCAGTTTTGCCGAGGCATAGCATGCCGAGGCATGTAAAATACTAGTATAAATGAATTAGGCTAACTCGTACTTGGTATGAGCTGGTCTGTGAATGTTTCGTTTCACACAGCGAACCATCCAATCAATGCCGTTTTCAACACCATCTCTGTAATAAAATATACGCCAAGTTTATACTATGCCATGTAGTTTTCCTGACCAAGATTGTATGAAATGTCAGAGTATGGTCTCCCAGTATTATGCAAATTGTCCACAACTGTCAGAGACTTTAAAATAGCTGACTACGGGTGGGAGCAAGTTGGAGGACTAGATCGAGTCACGGTGAGTTGGAAAGTTGTTTTTCGTAATGTTGACTACGGTCAAGATTTTCATCGAATTTTTAGCTACTACAGTAAGTTAAGAATTAAACTTTTTAATCACAAAGATAACATGGAACATGTTTTGAATTGCTTGACTCTTTAGGTTTTGTACATTGGGACGAAATGTGACTCGTAACTTGTACTACAAGAACTAGAAATCTTTTTCAACCGTAGCTGTGGTCGTGTTGTTCTGTCTTAAAGTTCCCGCGCGCGGGAGACGGCAACCGTACGCGACTGAGTCCATGTGCAAATGTTTAACCGTATTCTGTAGTCCATAGCCAGCTATCTTAAAGTCCCTAATTGCACAAGATGCTACCGTTGCGTAAAAACAATGCAATTTGTTACATCTTCACGTCTTCTCGGAGAGTCATATTTTTGTCGTTAGAATAGTGAGCATGATCAATTCAATTAGTCAGCTGATGAGTCCAGGTGAATGTGTTTCCAACATACAGTATGTTACTATCAAAAGCAATAACTTACCCTTCCAAAGCAGTGACAGGTTGTACTGTACAGTCTCGTCTTCCTATGTACGGTGTAACATCTTTAAATGCATCCTTAATATCTTCTACTGTCATCGCATTCTGGAAACATGGATTTAACAGTAGTCTTTTGTGGACAAGAGATAATTCTTCGCTCACGCAAAAATCTCACATCTTGTCAACAAGATGTGTTCGCAACAGGCTTGTAGCAAGCTTGTCAACAAGCTGTAACAAGGTTGTCATTTTATCAAGTTGCTACAAGGTTGTCACTCACAACTTCTTAACAACTTGTTGTTCAATTGCAGGACGATAACAAGTTGTTGGTCAACAACTGTAGCAAGTTGTCAACAAGCTCAGAACAAGCAGTGTAACAAACAAGTCTGTACCAGGTTTGTGCGTTTTACAACTTGTGCGTTTTAACGTGTGTAATTCAGATACAAAACACAACAGCTCATATAAGAAGAAACAGCAATGGGGGATACTGCAGACATGAACTACACTGTACCTGTGAATCTTGCTTATTGAATAGCACCAATAGTGGAACATTTTGAAGATCAGGACTTTGCAAGACTTGGCCTGGTAGATAAAAATCAAACTAATTATATCAAAGGAAAATTTTCTACAAGCCAGACTGCATTCCATGTATTCCATGTCAGAGATCTCCAGTGTGTGACTACAACAATTGTTGGTCTATTGGTGTGAGATCACTAAAAATTAGTGATTAGGCCAAAAAAAAATTCTGATTCTCTGGTCAGTGAGTTTGTGAAGAATTGACGCGGCGACGCGGATTGTTTTCCGCTAAACTGTCACCAAATTTGCAAGTTTAATAGAATAAAATTTTTATTTAAGAGTACTTCATTTTGCAAGGATACTGATGAACCGTTGACGCGCACGGTTAAAAATGATGCGCGCGCTGACCTGTACGTTTGCTTGCTTGCTTGCTTTTTTGTTTGTTTGTTCGTTTGTTTGTGAGCATGATAATATCACATTTTGATACGAAAATTTGTGGAGCTGATGGTAGTAGGCCAAGGGCAAAACGATGAAATTTTGGTTCAGTTTGGATGAAAATTTACAAAAGTTCGTCTTGCTTTTCCCGGCTGAACAGAATTTAATGCGTAATTAGTACATATTGTATCATTTACGCAGGATGAGACCCCTTCCCTTTTTTGCTAGCATTCAAATCCTTTGTGATTTAACAATGCATATCACAATTATAATGAAGCTCTCTTGGGAGAAAGCTTTTCCTTTCAAGAAAAACATTAATAAGGCAAGGGGTCTAGACTTGACTAAATTTGCTTGACTAATTTAAATCAGCGAAGGTTTCACAAAAGATTCACCCAAGCTACAACACAGGAATACTTACTAAATACTTTAGAAGCTACATCAAGTCTTTGCTTATCAACTGAGTCCACAACATATATAAGACCATGACATTCCTCATAGTACTATATCAAACAAACAAAAATCATTCAGCGGGAAGGGATGGCAGAATTTATTTATTTATCAGCTTCGCCAAATAATCTACATTACAAAATTTACAATATTTTACATTAGCTATGGCAGGATGTCCGCAACAACGACTAGAGATGAGCCGATATTAAAAAGAGCTGATTTCCGATACCGATTGTTCAAGAGCCGATACATGCCCACCATCGGCCGATAAAACGGGAAAACCGATGATTGGTTTACCTGATGCTCGCGTTTTGTCGAATTGTCATTTTAGTGTTTTACTCGACTTAACTCGCATGAGACTTAAATTTCGCAATGAGAAGTTGCCATCAAGCAGACTCTCTATTTCGAGCACAATAAAAGTACAATACAAACAGAAAATAGGCAGGTATTACCAAAACTGTGGATGCTTCCTCTTGCCCGAAAAAACGTGTCACGTTTTCGCGTCAAAAATTCAGGGATGCGACTACAATACCATTCCTAACGTCGTGAAATCCACATCTTGGGAATGGCGACATCGATTGGTCCGCAGGATATTAATTTGCTGAGACTGACCAATCCGATAGTGAACGGCAATTGTGATAAAAAGTAACCTTTAATTGGCTCTGCCGATGTTTAGCCGATGATCGGCTCATCTCTAACAGCGACTACCAATTACTGCGGGCCCTAGAATGGGTCTTCACCCTCTGGAGCTATAATGGGATCCTTACCCCAACCCTTCCCACGCAACCCACCACACCCCTGACGCCTCTGGGCTTCAGAAGGTACTTCACATACCTTATCCCAAAGTGACTGCAGGTCCTCGTGTCCTCCTAAATCCCAAAATAACAATCTTACTCCAGAAACTTCAATCTTACCAACTAAAACAGAAAAAATACAAATAAGACATAGTGTTGGTTCCACCCACCTCCACACTAGTCAACATTTTAGGGGGGGGGTGCTTACCTTTTTCAGATTAAATATAGTACTTACAGGGTTCAAAATAGTGGGCTCCAATGGTGAACAAGTACTTAATACTAATGACGCGTGCTTACATAACTGCGCATGCTCAGTTATACAAATTTGGTCCACAAGCTTCAACTGACATTTTCCTTCCTATATTAGGGTAAAGTGGGGGCGGACTGACCTGACCGACGCACAGACATACCCTCTTATAGAGATGCGAGCACGCATCTAAAAACAACATGATACTACCCAAAGGAAAGTTTTGGTTCGATTTGAAAATTGGAGGGGGGTCGATTTGAAAATTGGAGGGGGGGTAGATTTCAAAATTTGAGGGGGGGGGTACATTTAAAAATTGGAGCGGGGTAGATTTGAAAATTGGAGGGGGTCGTTTCAAAATTGGAGGGGGTCGATTTGAAAATTGGGGGCGATTTGAAAATTGGAGGGGGAGATCGATTTGAAAATTGGAGGGGGTCGTTTCAAAATTGGAGGGGAGTCAATTTGAAAATTGGAGGGGGGGTAGATTTGAAAATTGGAGGGGGAGATCGATTTGAAATTTGGAGGGGGGGGGGTCGATTTGAAATTTGGAGGGGGGGGGGTCGTTTTGAAATTTGGAGGGGGTCGATTTGAAAATTGGAGGGGGGATCGATTTGAAAATTGGAGGGGGGGATCGATTTGAAAATTGGAGGGGGGGTGTCGATCAGTGGCGGACACTAGGGGGGGCATCCGCCCTCCCAATAATTTCTCAAAGCCTTTTAATGATAGCTGAGTAACAAAGCTGTATCAACGATTTTTCAACCACGAAAACCTTGATAGGCTATTACTTAACTAAATTTACATGAAATTTAAGCGAAAAAGGTTTTAAGAACTGAGATTTGCAGCAACAAAAGGGTGGTTATATGTTGGCAACCTAAGGTGGTCCAATACAAAATTTTAAAAGAAAATCCTATTTTGAAATGAGCCATATTATGCATCATTAATGATCCCTTTTTCGTTTTCTTGTGTTAATTTTTCTATTTGTTTTGCGGAAAATGGATAAATAGGGGAAAATAGCAGCTTGTTTGAAATTTTGTCCCGTAGCAACCACCATAGCAACGACATGTTATTGGAAAATCGCGAGCATTGTAGCATTTACGAAAAAGTTTTTTCTCCAAATGAGTACCCACCTACCCCTCCCTAGCTATATAGTGATTTTAAACGATTTTCTTTCAAATTACACCAAGTATAAGTCGGTTATATTTAGGCGGGAGAGGCGTTATAATGGCGTGAAAGCAAATTGTGTTCATGCTATATAATATTTTCTATAATTACGGTTCCACTTCAAGGCTATGACTGATTGAGGACATCATGTAAAGTCAGACGAAAGTCGATCTGCCATAACCTTTCAAAGAACCGAAGGGTTAAACATTGGTGTCTTTTTAAAGATGGCAACGGCGGAGGTCACAGCTGGGAACCAAACTTAGGTGTTGAAATAGTATGTGTTAAGCATTTTTCAAAAAATCTAGCATGGCATTTTCATGATATATATGCCTACCTCTCCCGTTTGGGATATGTTTGGCTATGTGATTTCGACCCTGAATTAGTCTTAGTATATTTTGTGAGAATATGAAAATATAGGGAGCTCCATGTCGAATTTTTCATTTGCATATTAAAATATAGGGGAACTCCATGTCGAATTTTTCATTTGCGCTTATAATATAAGTAAATAAAAGGTTTCCCAATATAAGGCGCATACACTTGCAAATATGTTGCTTATTTAAACTGGCATATACAAATAACTTTTACATCATTTCCAAATATCTATATGGCACATTTATATACCGAATATAACTATAATCAACTATCTATCACTAAAAATTGTAACACTAATCCACAAATTGTAACTGAGTGATTTTGTGTCAGCCACCCATATTCTATAATATTAGAGTAAAAAATGAGGAAAAAGTATTAAATTAGGAAAAATAGTTTTCAATGTATAAGACCACCTTAATGTGACCATCATGTTGATAAACCGAACATTGAACTTTAAATGCATTTTTCTCGAATTCGCAAAACTAGCGATCTCCATTATTGCACGCAGGATATCTGGAGAGGCATTGAAGCTATCTTGATGACATTTTCAGCATAGACTCGTCATATCAAGCTCTAGGAGTTGAACTAAAATAATTGAGTTATATTGAATAGTTTTGAAGTGGTGACAGTTTCCATGCGAGTCGTCAAAGGCCTTTCCAGTTTTTGACCTATAAAACTGGTGATAATGTTTCAATGTTGATTGTTTTAGTTCAACTCCTAAACAATGTTATTTGTTAGTAAATAAAAGTTATTCCAGAATTTTATCATTAATGCTTATTTAGTTATTGTGTTTATAAAATTGCATGAATTTCACCACAGGGGGTGCTTTATCTCGGTAACCATGGCAACAATGTTTTGCAGCAACATATTTTTTTTCTCAGAGTGTTGAGCCTAACAACATATTAGCAGTAGAGATTCAATAGTAATAAAAGATAGAAAAAAAATATTTTTGTAGTGGACCCCCTTAAAGTTCGCACCCCCAATATTTTGCGAAGTGTCCGCCACTGGGGTCGATTTGAAAATTGGTGGGTTTTGGTGGACATTTTTCATCTTATAATTTTCTTCCTGGTCTGGCCTTGTATTATACTACAAAGGGGCCACATCCATATTCAAGTTGCCACACAAAACGTCAAATTGACATTATTTATCTAAACCCACCCACGCAAGCGTGGCACATCTTATGGTAAGAATTTTCAAAAATATTCATTTTGCTACGATAAAAACTTGACAGCATAATAGTTTTGACCCACCAACCCACCCAAAACATCAACTTACGTTTTGCATGGTAACGTAAAACCCCTGTGCATACAATATTATAACTGCCCAATACATACTATTCAATCCAACTGTATTTGTTATTTTCTCAAAAGGAATCCCTCGGTAATCACTGTTAAATTTCCTTTTAACTTGTTCCAAGAGTGTCTACAAATAATAAAAAACGTATTTTGGCATTAGAAACGACTTGTCAAAAGTGAAAAGTTAGTGGTTTTGTAGTTTTAAAGTTTAAACTTTAGTATTAATACAATACTGTACAGTACAACCGTCAAGGATAACTTTACAAAACAAATATTTAAAGTCACGGTCAATTAAACTTCAAAATGTCACAATTAAGATCTCTGACGTCTTTGCCACGCACCCATAATTTGACAATTTTATTGACAATTCTACTGTTCAATAAAACACACACAATATGTCCAGAAAACGCTGCACAGTTACAAAAAAAGCAAGCACAAGGACAAGAAAATTTTGAAATATAGTATAAGACACAATTTAATAGTATAAGACACGAACAAACTATTTAAACCTCGATTTAAACGGGATATAAAGCCTCAAACGAGACACAATATGACATACCGTTTTCCCGACATTATCTACCCCCAAAATAAGTATATAATATTCGTCTTTCTGAAACATATAACGCCATAGTCCGGACAGCAAGGTGAACATCTTTTATGTTCACTTGACGAAGACAAAACAGGAAATTTTATCTATAAACATTTGATCTCTTCTTCGGCCAAATTTCGCCGCCATCTTGCATTCATACGCGCCGGAGTCTGGGACTAGATTTAATCACTTCTGAGCATGCGCCTGGGCTCGCTGATACAATAGAATCACTGATCTGAAACTAGAACTGGATAGAGCATCCTATTGATTTTGAAGCCAGAATATTTTTAATGAGATCAGATTTTTAAATCTGTCAAATTCTTGACTAGTCAAATCGTTAGCTGTTTAAATTAGTTATGTTATGAAGCAAATATATTTTTCTATGCAACGTGAAAAATATAGCTTCCAACATCTCTTCTATAATGAGTTTTAGAACGTTTTAAACACCACATAATGAGGCTTATGGCGGCCACATCGGTGTGCCCTCATTAGTTATTCACCGGCAAATTTAGGAAGAAAGAGAGGCCACTGATGACAAATTCTTATCGAGACAATATTTTTCCTTTCCCACCAATAACTAGAACATGTTAGAACCTCTTTAAACATGTCCTCAACACCACAGTAGATTTGTTGTGGTCGCACCGATATGGCCGCCAATGGCTTCATTTATGCATGGCAGATGCACTATCCAGTCCTTGTTTTCAGATCAGTGAATAGAAAGGCCAATTGACGCTGCGCATGTCGCATTACGCATGTTCATTACCATTATTCTAGCCAGTCAATTGCATTTTCTGACCAATAAACACGCTGAACTGGCTGGTCCGCCATTATTCTGGCCAGAAAACTGCATAAAAATAGGGGGTCACGTTGCACTGCTGAGTGGCCCTTCTGGTCATTTCCTATCCTGTGCTGATACCTGCACACATAGGATACATTGACAAGTCAAACTTTATGGCCCCCTCACCCCCAGGTCAATGTTACGAACAACTCCCAAACAATTTTTGGTAGTTTACCATGACACAAACTCAACATTGAGTGTGGACTGCAGCACAGTAAGGCCTACCCTTATCAGTCAAGTATTACAACAGGAAACCTAAATTTATACTGGAATATACTACATTTCATCCTTGAGGTTCTCTATAAGTTCTAAACTGTTCTCACAAGAGGTCCAGTAATGACATCCCTTGTTGATCCGGTGTTATTACAGCATGAAACTTAAACTAAACTAACTTTATTTATACTGGATAGCTCTATCAGTTCTAAACTGCTCACACTAGAGGTGTAGTAAGATCCATCTCTGATTGGTCCAGTGTATTGCACGAGGAAACCAGAGTATCTGGAGAAAACCTGCGGTGTTTTGTACAGTCAAACTAGAAACTCTCTTAGGCAAAATCAAAATTAGACACTTGTATATCTAGAATTGAATCCCAGTCACAGAGCTAAAATACACATGTTAGAACAACTTAAAATTGTGTACAAACTTTAATCAACAATGAATGTTGCATTAGTATACTTTTCTACAATAACGTTGCCCTAATATGGACATCACACGTGATTAGTGTCTGTCTGGTCGATGTATAACCAAAATAAATTTCGACCAGCAAATATTTTCTGTACATATTAACGTCGGTGACTCCATCACCTCTTTTCGAACGGTGAATATTCCCTCATTGCCTGCGTTAGTTTTCGTCTTTTTGAGGGAAACGTGTTGCTCTATGAAGTAGGTTAGGTTGTATGTTCCCATGTGACATCTGAATGTTCTTCAACCCAGTTCGATAGAAATTATAGGAAGCTTCAAACTGACTCTGGGAATTCTTTCCACGTATATCAGTACATATATGGTATTTGCATTCCAAGTAATGAGTAATGAATTGATATAAAATAAAGAGTCTTGAAACAGTTATTCACTGCGCATGAAATAAATTCCGTTGGATTTAAATGCACAGGAATTTTTCTTTGTTTTGTGGACGTAACGTAAAACTAAAAACTAAAACATTCAAACGGTATTTCGCTTTCCGCGGAGAAATCCATTTTGTGGAAGAGCCATCTTATAAGACATTAAATTTGTCCTGCAATTTGCAACGCAATTTCAGACAAGGAGGTATGTTATATGTAAAGAGTATTCACAGATAAATTGTGAACAAGCTTATCAAATCCAAGAGGGCAGCAAAAATGAATAATAGTGAATAAAACAAAACTTATTTTGAATAAAATTTGCATTACATAATTTTTCATGATAATGTAAACATTATTTGGAATAAGTTTTGTTCTTTTTTTGCTAAAACTATCAGCTGGCAAACGATGCTAAAGCGGTTACCACGCTCAGTTTTTAGCTTCGTGTAATTGTGTAAATAGCATTGGTCTGTGTGAGAAATTGCGTTGCAAGTTACAGCAAAAATGCCTCTAACGTAAGCCTTTTAACGAAAATTTTCTATCCGCTTTCGAATCCTATCCTTTCTCGAACTATCCCAGTATCCTGAGGGATAGTATCCCTATGTATCCCTAGTCATATCCGAAGCTCCCTAATACAGCGACTATACATGCGGCGTACATTCCTTCTCAGTCCTTCACTTGGCGCGCGGTCGTGGATGATTGATTTCCAGTGCGGCTAGAAATTCTTCCTATGACCAGATGCGACAGAGGCAGATCGCTGAGGTGTTCTTTCGTTTATGGTGAACTTGTTGCCCTCGGCTGAATGTCGTCTCCCGTCTTCCGAGTCTTTGTACGGTTTTCTAAATCATTAAGGTGTGTATAGACTAAGCTTGGGCCGTTGTTTCACTCGGGGTTTTTTATGAAACCGGTTTCTATGCTCAGAAACCGGAAAACAGACATAATTATTTTTACTGTTTATTATTGATGTTTTCGTCTCCTTCTGATTAGTTCTTTAGCAATTACTATTAATAAAATAGGAAAAGCCAAATAAATATTTAAGTTAGCGAACATTTTGCTTGATCGTTGATATATTGCTGGGTAATTGTTTCTGAATTGTGTCTTCAGTTATATAAAACTCCAATTAAAACGTGCAGCCGTATTTAATAGACGCCTTGTTGACAACTTGCTACAAGATTGTTGACTAAACAGACTTGTTCCAAGTTGTTCCAAGTGAACTTCCAACAGCTTTTTATCGTCCTGCAATTCAACAACTTGTTAACAAGTTGTTAGTGACAACCTTCTAGCAACTTGATAAAACGACAACATTGTCACAACACGTTGACAAGCTTGCTACAAGTCTGTTGCGAACACATCTTGTTGACAAGTGTGTAGTTCACTTACTTTGGTGATTGTCTATGTTTAGGGACAATCTTTTTCGTGAGATAGGCTACCCACTCCTTCTGGTCCTCGGATGATGGAGCAAGGACTAGCAATTCTTTCGCAGTTAACATGTCAGGTGTTGCTGGGAAAGAAATAATACGAAGTTATGTAGAACAACGAAGTAATTGACACGTTCCCGCTCGCTACTCTGGTTTTAAGTCCTGTCAAATTGCATCCACGACCAACGTTTCGACACTCCAGTCGTCATCAGGGGTTTTCTGAAGTCGAGTGATGAAGATACTAGATTGGAGTGTCGAAACGTTGGGTCGTGAATGTAATTCGACTGTGCATTTGCATTCATTTACTTAAGACCAGAGTAGGGAACGAAAACGTGGTTGATATTAAACCTAGTTGCCGTGAACGAACAAACTTCAAAACAAAGTATTTGTTTTGAAGGCCCGTTTACACTTGCAATTTTTGCTGCGATTATAGGTGCGATTTTTTTCTGCTGACGTGATTGCGACATGAAATTGCAAATGTAAACAGCCTGCAATTTAAGGTGGCTCGATACAGTTTTCAAAAATTCAGGTGTCCAATTTTTAAACTCCGTATTTTTAGGTTTTATTCACCAGGCATCGGGGTTTTCATATATTTTGATCTTTCTACTTTCAAATTATGTTAGTTTTAGTAACACATAGTTCGTTACTATGGCAACATACGCGTACGAAATTCACTCCAAAATAGCCTATCGCCTCGTGTAGTTGGAAAAGAAGCACGGTGACCCTCAATTTTTTTTCGTGCATTATTTTACTTGCAAGACAGACTAACAATAAGGAAAATATAAAAAATTTCTGTAATGCCATTTTTTTGAAAAAGGCAAAAATGTCGTTTTCTTCAATAACATTTTTGCATTTAAGAAATTTTTAAAAATGATGAAATGAAAGATTTTTGCGGTGCAATACAACATGCAAAATTCTGAAACAAGGTCACTAGATATATTAATGAGATATAGCGCAATCAAAAATGGAATATTTTTTAACTTCGTCAGTACACACATAAACAAACAGCAACGCGTACGCACGCACGCACGCAAGGTCCGTCGTTTTTTCATTTTCCGTTCGTTAATACTCCCTACCCATCATGGCGGTTTTGTACATATGCATATGAGTTTAGTTTTTTGTTTCTTGCGATGAATAAGGTTTTTTGTGGTTATATCAGGCCACCTTAGCAATTTTTTTCAGTGCGAGAAGTCGCAAACATTTCGATCATGCTCGAAATTTATCGCAACTAAAATCGCACCTAAAATCGCAGCAAAAATTGCAAGTGTAAACGAGCCTGAAGAAAGGTGCATATACTGTAGTCATAAAGGATGAGATCGTTTCAGAATTTTGAATTCAAAATGGTTTTAGGCGTCGGGTATCAATTGGGACGAAAGTCCTGCTCCTTTCTCCTGTCACCACTATGCTTGTTTTGTGTATATAATTGCCATACCTTGGCATGCAGTGACGCATATTTCTTCTCTATTCACGTGATCTTTATGACACTTGATGTGGCATCCTGAAAAGAAATTGAAGAAGTTTAAATTTGAAGACAGTGTCGAGGGAAATGGAACGTTGGAGGGTTTTTGTAGATGGGAAATTCGAGCGAAAATTATACACCCATTTTTAGACCTAACCTGGAACAGTTGCGAAAAATGCAACTATAGACCCTCTGGCAGGAATCGAACCTGCGGTCCTGTGATTCCGGTGCAGAATGCTGTTTCCACAACTTGTTATCTGGATGTGTTAAGGTCGTTCTACACGATACGATTGTCGTATGCGATTGTCATTTTGGCGTATGAAAATGAGTGCTGACGCCACAATTCTTACTCATCAGTCGATGGCAAAATTTAAAATATGAGATTTTCACCCGTGTTTTTTCGATCACATACGCCAGGATAAGATTCGTATACAGCTTGTCGCATCGTGTATACGAGCCTTTACATGTTGTCAACTTGCTACAAGGTTGTTGACTCAACAGACTTGTTACAAGTTGTTCCAACAACTTGTTCTTGTTATCGTCTTGCAATTCAACAACTTGTTAACAAGTTGTGATTGACAACCTTGTAGCAACTTGATAAAATGACAGCATTGTTACACCTTGTTGACAAGCTTGTAGCAACTTGATAAAATGACAGCATTGTTACGAACGCATCTTGTTGACAGGATGTGAGATTTTTACTTATGTAAGTTTACCATGGGTCAATATGAAGTATAGAAATCCGTAGTATTTAAATAACTTACTTCTACATTCGAGAGCATCAGGTGCTTTAAACATGTGCCACAGTGGTTTAGGACATGTATCGCACGTGGTCGGCATGTGATAGTGCACGATCAGGAACTCATGTTGCATGTACACAATAAGATTGCCACGTTCCTAAACGACAAGAATTTCATACTCAGTTAAAATGTTCTCCTCGCTCCTCGCGAGGTAAGATGATGCTGGTATACAATTCGAGTATAACTCATTTACTTGTACTGAACAAAAACTGGAACAATAACATAAATATCATTCCTCTTAAACTACTGTCAAGTGTATTAAACCGTCGTAAAATGAAGTCGCAAACCAACAAAAACATATCCAAATAGACTGTAATGTCACAATAGCTTTGATGCACAGTTGTATGTTAGTATTAGGGTTAGGACGAGTGCAAGAATTAGTTTTAGATAAGAGTGAGGATTAGGGTTACTGTTAGGATAAAGATTAGGTAAGGATTAGTTTTTGATAAGAGTGCAGTGTTTTCAATAAAAGGCGCCTATTAGGACTTTCACGGCCACCTATTTATTTGTTTATTTGCAAAATCTATATTCGTCTTTCATCTGGAAATTTTGAGCACAGACGCTTATTCTTGAAATTCAGTCTGCTATTACAATAATTATTGAAAACACTGAGAGTGAGGATTAGAGTTAGGATAAAGGTTAGGATTAGGTAAGAATTAGTTTTAGATAAGATTAGGATTAGTTTTTGATAAGAGTGAGGATTAAAATTAGGATGAAGGTTAGGCAAGGATTAGTTTATATAAGAGTGACGATTAACGTTAGAATAAGGGTTAGGAAAGGATTAGTTTTAGATAAGAGTGAGGATTAGGGTTAGAAATGCGGTACAGATTGCAAGGATTCAACGAATACAGTGGTGTAACTTAACGCTTGCCCGCTTGTCCGGGCCAAGGGAAAATCATTGCGGTCAAGTAGAAGTTTCTTCTTGGTTGCCCAATCGGGCAAGTTGCTTTCTGTTTTAGCTTTGTCACAAAAAGCTGGCCATCTTCCTCAAGTACAGTATTAAATGAGGAAAATATAGACCAGTTAACTATTCATTCTGCTCGATAATTTGAAAAATGTAAATACATGAACACGCCTCGACGGACATTGTGCGGTGTAGATTTTGTGTTATATAATGCAAATTGCAGTTATCCCATCAACATATCATGCTTACTGCAATCATTTGCAATCATTTGCTTCAAATTTTGTTATTATGTGAACCAAAGCTAGATCTAATGGCAAGTGAATTCTATTCAGGGCAACCATTTCTCATGTCCAACTTGCCCTGATCGCAAGTGGTCAAAATAGTTAAGTTACACCACTGGAATACATGAGAATTGGCCATACATACCTCTGGGGTTTCTTGCGGTTCGTTTTCATTTTTTCGTTTACTTTCCGCCTCACTACCGTAGAGAATCTGCAAGGTCATAAATACGAAGATTAAGTAAATTAATAATTTTAATAGACGTTTTTATAAAAATGGGCAGGGGTGGAAAAATATTTATTTTCTAGGACCACAAGCGAACATGAAGACATTTTCTGTGAGTTATCGACAGTTCAATGCTGCTAAAGTTGTGTGTATATATAGGTTTACTGTTTATTTTCTGCAGGTTAGGATGGTTTTATAGGGTTAATATTTTATCAAATTTGGTTCAATGGGTACACTGTCGAGCCACTTGCACAATGGGTCAAGGTTTAAGGGTGTACTTTCTATCTGACGTGTTAAACTGTATACTTCATTTGACTGTTTTAATTTTAATTGTATTTTTATTTTTATTGTATTTTGATTTTTTCTGTTGATCCACATATAAACATGATCTCCCTAGAATGACTCTGAATAAATATTCCTCAAAATTTCCTTGCATGGAAACTCAGTGAGGGCAAGTTTGTCTTCATTGTCATTCTTAAATCGTTACCAAATTCTTTCTGCTGACATAAAAAGATTTCTGGGACCAATGGTTTCTGCTATTTTTCCATAATTGCAGACGAAGCATCGGCTCGGCCTCGCGGTCTGTTACGGATCGAAATTTGTACTTGTGTTCTACCTGAAATATTCTTGGAATTTCATTCTTATCTGCTCGAATAACATCTCCTTGAGACACTGGTCTTGCATGGAAAAGTTTACTACAAGAAGGAATGGAACAAGTTAGTATTTCACATGCCTACGCCACCGACCCGATTTGCTATAAGCACCACAAAACAGTTTAAATAAATGCACACACTAATCCTTAATAATACTAAGCCGAACTTAGCACAAATTTTAACATCATCTTTGATTTTTAACCATTCACCTTATATCGAGTATCATGTTTGGCGTAGCGCTGGACTTGTCAGCTTCGTTGTTATAAAAGAATATTTTTCGACTACTGATGATCACGTACTGAAATACAATATCATGAATGAAAAAAAGCAAAATACAGCATACTGTACATTTATAACGTCAATAATACAGTAGAATAAAGTGTATAAAAAGACAAAACAAGAACAAAAACCATCTGAGGAGATTTAACTTCAGGCAATTTTGAATAAAATGAAGTAATCGACTAGCGCGTGTGTATACCCGTTATCACACAATTCACTTACATATATACATACAGGGATGGATCCAGCGTGATCTGGTAGGGATGGTGCTGGTCATGAATCAGGGCGCGAAATTTTAGATACATTTTTGATAACCGGACCCCCTGCATATATCAGGGTTCGTGCACCTTCTTGGTTTCATTTGTTTCATTCTATGTTTGCATTATAAGAACAGTGGTAACTAGGCAAGTGAGTTATACGAAGATTCGAATTAAATGGCAACTGGCATAAGGCCAAAAAATATCTATATTGTTTCTGGGTCAGTGGGTTTGTGCAGAATTGACGCGGCGACGCGGCTTTTTTTTCTTAAGAGTTAATAAGGAGGCGCTTTTTTGGAGAAATGGGTGAGTATTTTTCTATTTTTTATAAAGTGTATAGTGATTTTTTATGCTTTTAATGCTAAACTGTCACCAAATTTGCAGGTTTAATAGAATAAAATTTTTATTTAAGAGTACTTCATTTTGCAAGGATATTATTGATGGACCGTATTTGCAAAAAAAACGTTGACGCGCACAGTTAAAAATGACGCGCGCGCTGACCAGAAACAGAAGATTGTTTTGGCCTAAACATGCGGCAGGCGATTATTCTGCCCTTGCAAGTGACGTCAGATCACATAATGTGATGATTTGGCTCCCACCATTTTTTTGGGGTGGCAAATATTTAAAACTAATTAAGAACAAACTTTGCGTCAAATGCCGTCAAATTGGCTGTCAAAATAAGGCTGCGGTTGTTGCCTTTGTGTGAGAATTTAGAAAGGCCTCTTTCTGCCGAATTCAATCAGGCATTATCGCAATATCGTCGCAGTCTGGATGGAGTGCTCGCGATGATTTTGTCACCCAAAAATAGCGGACTATTTAAGAGACAAATTTTTCACGTATTCGCGATAAAAAGTGTTCAAAATCTAAAATCTTTTTGGCGTACCTCCCAAAATTACTTCATTTTCTAGTTTTTACAGTTAGCTACCTTTTTAAACTCATCTGGCAGTTGAGAATCATAAAAAAATAGTAAAAATTTGTAAATTAAAATGACAACTATTAATGGTGCTATAAAATTGATGCCATATTTATTAGCAAACCTACTGAATTTCAAAAATTATTTTCTCTTTGGCGTAGCATCTAAAATTTCTTTATTTTAGCATTATTTTATATATTATGCATTTTAAGTTTGTTTGCCGATTGAGTAACGTATTAAAAGTAAAAAAATTTCAAATGCAGTCATTAACCAAGTGGGACTTCACTCATTAGTTTTGAGCGCATGTTATGTAATATATCAATATCTTCGTCTGTTAAACATGTTACATTTTCGATTTTCGCTGTCGCTTGTCTCGCAATGTTTTGCTGGAAAAAAAAAACCAGTTGCAATGACATGTCAGACGTAACTTTTTTTTTTCTGCCTGCAATGCGTATGCACAATTACGGGACTTCACCATTTTTAATTTTTTTACGTTTTTTTTTTTTTTTTTGATTGGTTCTTTTCAAAAAACATTGCGAAACAAGTTGCAGGGGGGTGTCACACTGCTTGTCTTCTCGTAGCGTTGCGAAAGCAGAAGTGCTTTGCTTTTTTGTGCAACTTGCAACGCAATTTTTCGTTGCGACACAAGTTGCAAAATAGGGGTGTTACGCGAGGAAATTTCCCTTGCGACCTGAATAGGTCAATTGTGTTAAACTTACCTGTTTCTTCCAGCCATATTTCTTAATATTTTGTCTATTTGGAACCGCCAACCATCCTTCCTTCGTAAATGATCCTGCACGGACAAAACAAAATAAGAATTTGTGCAATTTCCACTGGAATAACATGCACTTTGTATACAGATTGTAAGAGTGTTTATATATGGAAACAGGTAACCCCTAGAATGACTCTGAATAAATATTCCTCAAAATTTCCTTACATGGGAAACTCAGTGAGGGCAAGTTTGTCTTCATTGTCATTCTTAATTATTGTGTCCTTGTCAATGCGAATCATTGGGTGTTCATATGAGAGACGAGCCAGTTGGGACTTCGCCTCGCGCTAGGTGCATGGGATATCAGTCAAGTGGGATAAACATGGCAAACGTCATCTGACAATCAGAGAAACCTAAAATCGGCCCGACAGATCGCAGCGTGTGAACGTACTTTAACTCTCTTGTCGTGTTGGCAATCTTGGGAGCACACTAGCACGCGAGCGTGAATTCATCCCACTTGGGCGAGTTTCCCAGCCAACCGGGCTCATATGAACAAGCTTTAAAAAGTTAAAAGCCTGAGGAAACATTGAAACATACCTGAGATATCCTCTGAATTGTTTATACTCATAAGTCCTGAGTCAGCAACTTGTTTTAATTGTTTCACCTGAGCCTGCAGTTGTTCTATTAATAAATCTTTGGAGTCACTCTCCATCTAGACAAAAAGAAACATGCAACCGACCGTTTACACCAAGGCTAAAATGTGAATCTTTATGCATTCACAATTTATGCATCATAATTTATGAATCATAATTTATGCATCATAATTTATGCATCATAATTTATGCATTTGGCATAGGTCGTGCACACACGTAAAAACGCACAAGTTGTAACAAACCTGCAGCAGACTTGTACCAATGCAGTTTCATTAACTTGTTATCAGGATGTGTTCGCACTGCTTGTTCCCAGCTTGTTGACAAGTTGTCAGCAGCTTGTTGACAACTTGCCACAAGGTTGTTGACACAACAAACTTTTGTTACAACAAACATTTGATAGGGCTTAACAGCTTGTTATCGCCTTAAATTCAACAAGTTGTGAGTGACAACCTTGCAGCAACTTGATAAAATGACAACATTGTTACAACTTGTTGACAAGCTTGCTGCAAGTCTGTTGCGAACACATCTTGTTGACAAGTTGTGAGATTTTTACGTGTATAAAGCACGACTGTTTAAACCACCGTGTGCTTCAGCCGTGTAGCACACCTGAACCAGGCGATTGACACGCCAGGCGGAAAGCGCAATTTAAATATAAATATTAAAGCCCAGCAAATGACTTTACTCTTTTATTTTAAATGTCTTGTTTGAAAGTCATTTGCTGGGCTTTAATATTTATTAAATTGAACCAGGCGAACTTAATAGTTTAGCCGTGCTAAATAAAAAGCGTCGTGCTTAAATGATTCAGATGCTGTGCTTCACGTGTACTTAATTCCTAAACGTACGCAGTCTAAACCGGGCCTCAACGTGCTTATTTAATGTCACCTCATTTCTTTATAGTTGCCATTTGCAAAATGACCGGAATATTTGACTTTCAGTTAATATTTCAGTTAATATAAATAACATTCTTGTGACAATATGGCTATAAATCCCAGTATATTTAAAAGACCTTCTCAATAACTACCTCTATCTTTTGGATGTGATCATTTTCAATTTGAATCGTCTACAATAAGAAACGTGAAATAAAGTTAGAATACTTTTTGAACAACACTACGTACATTTTGTCCTGCGCTTATTGATCCAGTGTTACTACAGGAGAAACCTAACTAAACTACCTTTATTTATACTGGATAACTTTATCAGTTCTAAACTGTCCTCCCTAGAGGTCCAGTAAGGGTCATTTCTTATTGATCCAGTGTTACTACAGGATGAAACCTAAACTAAACTAACTTTATTTATACTGGATAGCTCTATCAGTTCTAAATTGTTCTCCCTAGAGGTCCAGTAAGGTCATCCCTTATTGATCCAGTGTTACTACAGGAGGAAACCTAAACTAAACTAACTTTATTTATACTGGATAACTCTATCAGTTCTAAACTGTTTTCCCTAGAGGTCCAGTAAGGTCATCCCTTTTGATCCAGTGTTACTACAGGAGGAAACCTAAACTAAACTAACTTTATTTATACTGGATAGCTCTATCAGTTCCAAACTGTTCTTCCTAGAGGTCCAGTAAGGATCATCCCTTATTGATCCAGTGTTACTACAGGAGGAAACCTAAACTAACTTTATTTATACTGGATAGCTCTATCAGTTCCAAACTGTTCTCCCTAGAGGTCCAGTAAGGGCCTTCACTTCTTGACCCAGCTAGCAGGAGGAAACTTACGTTTTGTAATTCTGAGATTTGAATTTGATTTCTATTCACCATTGCAGTGTATTTTTGTTTCTCCTGAAAGGACATACACAGATAAGATAAGGTACACTTAATTTCAACACGCTGAGCCCTTCAACAAATGTGTTGATTTCCAAGAGGGCCCTGAGTATATGATATATATTCAATAAAGAACATGACACATTGACTACAACATTACAAAATACAATTTAGAATTTTATTTAAACTACGATATAAAGCTAACTAAAAGTTGCCCCTGGATTGGAAATAGCGAATTAGCGATAGTAAATGCAAGTGAATCAGACTTTTTAAATAGCATTTCCATATTATTTTCATAGAATGCAATTCAAAAAATGTTCCCTGTGATAGCATTCCTCTTTATCTTTTCTATTCTAAGTGCAGTCATGCGTAACATTAGGTACAAAACAATGAAATCTCAATAAGTCGGGATCAGTTTGTTAAACGAGGCGCCTTGGGGTGTAGTTGAGAAGACCTAGCTATTTAGCAGTTCAGGCTGATATGAAATACTATAGAATATTCCTGCGCGACTTTATATATAGAGACGAAACCATGCATATTATATGCGCAGTTCACGATGAATAGGATATTGCAATAATTTAATGTAGCACAGATTGGGTTGTCTGTATTCATCGGTCCCCCCCCTCCCCTCCAACAGTTCACTGGCTCGTTCCTCGGCTCACGGGCTCGCATTTCCCGTAACTCTCTGCTTGTAAGCCAATGGGAACAGGAGTGTAGTTAGAATAGATTATGATCTCAGCTACCTTATTGATTGACTGGATGGCACTATTGTTATGGTAAGTGTTTTGCTACATACAGGCAGGCCTTGGAAAAAATTATTTCTTTCTGGGACCAATGTTATCAAACAAAAAAAATTCTGTCAATATTCAGGCAGTTCGCTAACTAGCAAAGAACGAAAAGCTTAGCCAAACGTGTCCACCGTTTCCCTCCAACCCCTGTTGATCTCACAACTGCACTGCAAATCAGCAAATATCCAGATCTGTGTATCTAAAATATATCTTATGGTCATCTGCTTCTAGAGTCTACACTCTAATATCAAATACTAGATTGTTGACTGTTGTACATGTTGGCATTCTAGGAATTTTCCGGGAACTCAAAAATTTTCCGATACTTTTTCCACTCCCACATACAGGACCATCTGCCAAAACTTACCCTTGATAATTCTTGCTGCAGTTTTTTACATTCTTTCTCTTTCTTACGTAGAACCATGGCATTGCCACGACTACTTTCTTTTTTAGACACATCTTTTCTATTCATGATTTCAGCTAACTTATTGACCGCTTCAATCTTCATCATTTTCTCTCTCTCGAATTCTTTACGGAATTTATCTGAAACTGTCTCCTTCTCCTTATCATCGTTTTTAGCTTTCTCAAATTCTGAAAAGACAAAGTACCCAAAATTTTATTACAAGTGTGTAATAAAACGTTTGGGGTCAGCCCAAACGTGACCGAGTTGAAGGTTTACTAGGGCGCCCCTGGCTGTCACAATATGATCCGTGTCTGATCACGGAGTACAGCTATTAAAGGTGGGAAGGGTTAGTTCTTGGTGGGGGAAAGAAACCGGAGGACACGGAGGAACACGCTCGAAGCATATTCGACCATTTCAACCAAATGCAAGTAGATAAAACTAACCTTCAGAGATTTTCTGGATTTGTTTATTCAGATCATTTCTTTCTGAAATCAAGTCTTCTATTTTCTTCTCAAATGACTGAGTCGCTTCCTCTAGCTACGAACAAAACAAAATGAAAGCTCGCATAATGCATGACCTCGACACATAATGTGGTTAACTAGATTTAAGCAAGGTTAACGACTGCAGATGTATTGCGCACCCATGTCGACTTCCGTTAGAGGGGAGTCCATGATGTCACAGCATTTAAGGAGTTCTTCCCGCCTAGGACCGTTGCCTTGGTCGGTACACTCGTCTATATTTGCCTTGCCTAGTCATAGCAAACTTTGCGCTTGATTACCTCTTCGCCATTTCCCCACCCCTTTATTTTGTTTTTAGTTACTGTGTTCATTTAACCAAGTACAATATATAGACTACTATTGATTGTATATTTCTATTGACTCGTCAGTGTGACTGGTGCCGAAGGGATGCCTTGGCAGAACTGTCATGGCAAACTTCTTTTGCCGCCATAATTATTGCTGCTCTGTTGCTACATTGTTGCCATGGCAATAGTTCTCGCCATCAAAGTGTTGCAGCATTGGACAACAAACGGCACCCATCTCCAAACACTAATATTCTGCCGTTAATAATTTAAAATCCATCTACAAGATGGGCTACCAATTACCTGTGCTATCCTTGACAACTTTTCGGACAGTTCAGTTTTATGCCTTGCTAAAGAATCTTTAAGTTCTAATTCCAGCATCGTTTTCTCTTTTTCCAAATCGGAATACTGCAATAAAAACGAAAGAAATATAAGCGTTGGTATAAACTACTCACATCTACAATTACTGTAACAGACACAGGGAAGGATTACCGGGGGGATGGATTACTGGGGGATTATCGAACAAAAATATAATATTGGGCGTTTGGGGACCTCTCTGACCATCTAGGCAATCTTAATTTTCAATTTTTTGACATACCCGGCCCATGAACACTGCCGGGGCTGTTTTCCCATAATGATGATGCACTTGGTCGGCGGCGCACCCCGCTTCAGTACCCCCCCCCCCCCACCCGATCAAGCAGGATCTATCCCTGAACAGATATTTACTCACTCCATCTTCAGCTATCTGTCTAGCAAGTTGCTCAGATTCTGCTTTGGTCGTTGTAAGCTCTAGCTGCGCTGACAAAGACTCTCTAAAGAAAGACAACAATTTATTCTTATTAATGAGTATCAAAGGCCACAGCAATCGGGCGCTAAGGGGCTGGCGGATGCAGCCAAACTTTTGTTATGCGGTGGCTAAAGGTGGAAGGGATGAAACCACTGATCTGAAAACTAGAACTGGATAGTGCATCTGCTATGCATAAACGAAGCCAATGGCGGCCATATTGGTGTGACCACCACAAATCTACTGTAGTGTTGTGGACATGTTTAAAGAGGTTCTAACAGTTTCTAGTTATTGTTGGGAAAGGACACGAATTGTCTGGATAAGAATTGATCATCAGTGGCCTCTCTTTCTTCCTAAATAGTAAATAGTTTTTAGATCAGTGGATGAAACACAACCACGGTTTATGGAAGACAGTAAAATCAAGTCATGAAACTCTCAAGTATACTGAGTTGAGGGTATGTGGATACCACACGTGAGGAAGGTTTACTGGCATTGAGGAAGGTCGAATGTAAAACACTGAATAAAACATTGCAAAGCAGTAAGTACTAGACTAGTCAGGCTAATATTAGTAGCAACAGTCAGCACTCAGTCAGACCAGCAGTACTGCAATGGTCAACTGGCAAACCTACCCAGGCAGAACCCTGCATATCGGGGAAATTTCCAGTTATTTTGAAGAACGTTGGGAAAACTCAAAATCTTACCCGGACGAAGGCTGAAAACGTTTCGCAACTCTGCGAGTATAATTTCGGCTAATTAAAACATATAAACTTTACTGCAAATTCCTTTTAAAGTACGCTGAAAATGCAGTCCTGAGACTTTAATTTCTTTACCTGTCTCCTTGCAGGTTACTTAATTCTTGTTTTAATTCCTCGATCATTCTAATTTTCTCTTCAATTTCTTCTTTAAGCTCTTTCACCTGACTTTTATACAACGTCTAAAACATGAACGAAATACAGACTTAAGCCCCGGTCAAACGAGAACAAGAGTTGCGTGAGAGTTGACTGGATATTACCACGCGTACCGGTCAAACGTGCAAAAACTCTCATCAAGTCTACTATACTCTCATCAAAATTTGAACCAGCTCAAAGTTGATGAGAGTGCATGAGAGTTGGCGATCAAACGTGAGCGAGAGTTGCAACTCGATCCCATCGACTCTCGTCAACTCTCATCCTCGTTTGAACGGGGCTTTAAAAAAACAATCTTTACCCGAAGCAAGCGTCGATATACTGTACTTATGCAGATTTTCTGGGGAAGAACTTTGAACTTTGATGTGGTCAGATCAAACTAGACGTTACAGAAGGTCAATATTTGTCTTGCTCAACTTACAGAGAAATATTGTTCAGCTTCAAGTTGGTCCTGCAATTCTTTCATCTGCAAGTCATCCATGGCGCTTGAACTAAACGAAAAATTATGCACATGTAAAAACGCACTTGTCACGAACATGCGAGTGGTGCGACGGCCTTGTACCAATGCTGTTTCAACAACTTGTTATCAGGATGTGTTCGCACTGCTTGTTCCCAGCTTGGTGAAAAGTTGTGAACGGCTTGTTGACAAGTTGCTACAAGGTTGTGGACTCAACAGACCTGTTACAAGTTGTTCCAACAACTTGTTATCGTCCTGCAATTCAACAACTTGTTAACAAGTTGTGAGGTAGCACAGCGATAAAATGATAACATTGTTACAACTTGTTGACTTGCTGACAAGCTTGCTTCAAGCTCACACACATTTTGTTGTTGACAAGATGTGAGATTTTTACGTGTGTAGCATAAAAAGAAGCACGGTTCAGTAGCTCAACAATAGGCCTATTGAGAGTCTTCATTTCTTCGCTATATTCAGGTTTATGGAATTAGCATAGAATGTACAGTATTCATGAGAGTTGTTATAAACCTTTTTAATCTTGAATACGATTCTTCCAAATTCTTCTTTTCTTCACGTAGATCTTTCAAATCCTACAACGAATATATATTATACACAGCGTGCTGATTGGTCTTGCTTGAGTCGAGAAGCGTGTTTCTTATACTCCAAGAAACACGGAAATTCTCCGCAAAACTTAAAATCATAAAATTAAAATTTAATGCGAATTATAAAACTAAACTTTAAAATTATTTAATTTTAATTTTTTTACTTTTTTTCATTTTAATTTTCAAGCAGAGTTGTTTTCTTGCAGCAAAACGAGCGCATGGCAATGCATGCCGCATGCGTACGTAAAATGAAAATTAAAAATGTTAAAGAAAAAATTTTTCTTATTTATATTATAAAAAAGAAAAAATTTTTTTTTTTTCTTGTGTACACTTATACTATAGTCTGGCAGAATCCTGGGAGGGCAGTGAAACGTGAAAAAAAAAACTACGCCGGCCTCCTTCGATCCCGATTGATTTCTTCTTCTCCCAAGCCCCCGCGTGTTTCTATAATATATATATAGAAACAAAAAAATTTCTATTTCTTAAATATCGAATAGAAAGAATATGTCAGAAAATCACCCTTTCTTTCTGCATCGATATCCACAAAATTCTACACTTATATACGTATGTGTAATTACAACAATATTGTATATAACTTAATCTTATACCTTGCTTAGTTGCTTTTCTTTCGTATTTAGTTCGGCGACTTGATCCATAAGCTGTTTGTTCTCATCTTGAAGACCAGTTCGTTTCAGTACCTCCGTGTCATGTTGACTTTCTAACGTTTTTACCTACAGTAGCGTGGAAAGAGTTTCAAAACATACGTGGAATACATAATATAGGAATTATAATCTCTTAAGACAGCGAGATGAAGAGTGTTGGCAAGTACGATAGTGGGGGTGTGCTAATCATCCTTACTTGCAGTTGAAGGTTGAGTTACGCTGAAGCTGAATTACGCTGAAGTAACGCTGAAGCTGAGTTAGGCTGAAGCTGAGTTAGGCTGAAGCTGAATTACGAAGGACGCAGCTCGACTTGATCGAGTCGAAGGTTCATCGAAGGCGCCTCTGGCTGCAACCGTATGACTCAAGTCTGATCAGGGAGTACAGCTACGATGGAAGGGTTAGTTTTGGGGCTTATATTCCAACCCACCCTGTCAACATTCCCTGTGGGAGGAAACGGAGTACCCGGAGAAAACCCACGACTTTCGGTAGAGCGTTGACTGACTTTTTCGCATAAATGATGTAAAAGGCGCTTGCTCTGACGACTGCGCCACCGCAGCCCCTGGTGGTTAAATCTCTAACATGAGAGTGATAAGCCTGGAAAGTCATCAGAATTTACGCATACTGCACTGCTCTACCAGCTCTCCCTATAGAGGTGCTGTAAGGGTTATCCGTCATTAGATTGAACAGTTGAATTGGCTTTCAAATGGATATTTTAATACTTACAGTCTCAGCTACATGTTATGATTCAACTGCAACTTAGTCGAAACTACGAATTTGTCTAGAGAAAGTTTTAGATGAGTTACCTTTGATAAAACAGCTTCGTTCTCTTGCTCGAGACGTTCCAGTTTTTGTCTTGCATCTTTGTAATCCACAGTTAATACTTGGATTGTTCGCTGTGCTTCAGATAACTCCGCATCTAGCTTCAGTTTTGTCTCGCGCTCTTTCTGAAGGGTCTGGACTGAATGTAAATAAACGAATAACTTTGAGTATCGCGTACAGTATGTGTAAAGATCATTCCATCGTTTGAGCTAAACTAAACCAACTTTATTTATACTGGATAGCTCTACCAGTTCTAAACTGTTCTCTCTAGAGGTCCAGTAAGGAATATCCCTTATTAGTATAAACTTAGTAATAGACTATCACTTTTCCTGCGTTCTGATTGGCTACGCTACTCGTAGACTATTAGTGATAGTCTACTAGTAGCAAAATTCAAAACAATGGCGTGAAAATTCACGTTTAAAATTAATATTAATACTTTTGTTTACTTTTGTATTGTGTTCCCTAGTTCTCAATAAATGCTATAGTTTATACTAAAACAATTAGACAACTCGGCCTCGTTGGCTATGAGCGAATAGTCAACTCGGCTTCGCCTCGTTGACTATTCGCTCATAGCCAACTCGGCCTCGTTGTCTAATTGTTAATTAGTCGAGTGTTATTACAAGAGGAAACCTGAACTAAACTAACTTTATTCAAACTGGATAGCTCTAGCAGTTCTAAACTGTTCTCCCTAGAGGTCCAGTAAGAGCCATCTCTTATTGATCTAGTGTTACTACAGGAGGAAACCTAAACTAACTTTATTGATACTGGATAGCTCTACCAGTTCTAATCTGTTCTCCCTAGAGGTCCAGTAAGGGTCATCTCTTATTGATCCAGTGTTACTACAGGAGGAAACCTAAACTAAACTAACTTTATTTATACTGGATAACTCGATGAGTTCTAAACTGTTCTCACTAGAGTTCCAATAAGGTACATCTCTTATTGGTACAGCTTTACTACAGAAGGAAACCTACATTTAACTAGCTTTATTTCTACTGGATATCTCTCAGTTCTAAACGGTTCTCTCTAGAGGTCCAATAAGGGACATTCTTTATTAGTCCAGTGTTACTACAGGAGGAAACCTAAACCAAACTAACTTTATTTATACTGAATAACTCTTTCAGTTATAAACTGTTCCTCCTAGAAGTCCAGTAAGGGCATCCCTTATTGACCCAGTTTTGCTACAGGAGGAAACCTAAACTAAACTAACTTTATTTATACTGGATAGTTCTATCAGTTCTAAACTGTTCACCTAGAGGTCCAGTAAGAGTCCTCTCTTATTGATCCAGTGTTACTACAGGAGGAAACCTAAACTAAACTAACTTTAATTATACTGGATAGCTCTATCAGTTCTAAACTGTTCTCACTAGAGGTCCAAGTAAAGAAGGATATCTACATTAAACTATATAGTTATTTATACTGGATAGCTCTATCAGTTGTGAGAAAAAAGACTCTTACAAGCTTTATCATGCTCATGTCTCTCCTGTTCTTTCTTCTCATCTAGTGTCATCGACAAACGTTTCTTTTCCGCCTGGAAGCTGTTGATTTGAGCTTTATATTCTGCGATGGCTTTGTCAAATTTCTGCGTTTCGGCAATCTTATCGTACTCGATGTTCGCTTTTTCCTACAAGATATGAAACAACATTAAAAAAACAGGTATAGATCCTGATAATGAACCCCCTCGTATTGTGTGGACCTACATTTGTTAAAAGTTTTAATGAAATATACACTGGGACAATTTCTTATATATAGATTCGATAAACATATTCAATATACCGATTACATGCATACATACATTATTCAGCTCACTCCCCGTTGGGGCTTTTCAGTGACCGATTACATCAATTATCTCGCTTACCTATATTACGTACTGAGCCTACACTATATATTTTTACAACAATTGTGATATTACTTTCCTAATCTATATATCCTAACCCACCAGTCAACTTTCCCCGTGGGAGGAAACCGGAGTGGCCGGAGAAAACCCACGACTTTCGGCAGAGCGCTGACTTACTCTTTTCACATGAGTAGAGTGATTAGAGTCCCCAGCGAGAATCGAACACACGAGTCAGACGTGAAAGGCGCTTGCTCTGTCATTCACATACCTTTTGTAGTCCTACAACATCTTGTTCGAGTCTATTCTGCGTCAATGTCGCCTCAGCGAGTTTATTTCTCAAACATTCATTTTCGCGTTTCATTTCCATATGTTGAGCTACAAATATTAAGTTCCATGTTAAACCACTAATCTACAAATACGCCCCAATGTACAGTATCTCCTCTTATCATTATACTCTGTCTAGCACCAAACGATTTTACTCGTCAAGGGAGTTTTGCAGACTTATATGTCTCAGTCTTGTTGACTCATTAGCCGCAATGCGCCCTAACGCACCCCAATTCGGCTCGTGCAAATGACGTCACAGCTCACAATTGTTTGGTTGGGTGGCAAATTCCACCATTCCCATTGGACAAATTCAAGCTATTCAAAATGAAATTCAACATGGCTGACATTAATACTGTACGAGTGTACGTACGCCAAATTTCCTTAATAACGCGAGTTCTAGCCATGTTAAAACAACAACCTATACACCAAAATACTCCTCGTTGTTCAAAGATTCTAACGAGACATAGCTTGACTTATAACTCTCAGTATTTCGCACGATATAAACGAAAACGGCACTTCGATGAAATCCACGATAATGTCCCCCAAAGTAGCGGGATATTTAGCATGACGTAATATTCTCGCGTGATGGAACAAGCCGAACAGAAGTTCCCGAAGATAGCTTGACAACCTCGTTTCAGACCGTCTTTCGTGCGGTTTTGGCAAGTACATTTTCCGAATTGTGTTGAAATATCGTTGAAAAAGCCGTCAAAATATCAAGAGCGACGCTCTGTTGAAAGTTATTGTATACGTATGTTATTAACCTTATTATAGACTTCGTTTCGCTATGTTATTTATTATGTTATGTATTTTATAAATTGTTTTAGTGTACGAAATATGTACTTGGACCCGTTTTGTTTTGCCTAGACATCGACAAAAATATATTTGTAGAAAATGTATTTGAAATTACAAATAATATATGAAAAGAAAGCTTATGGAAAGGTTAACCGCAATATAGGTACTAAATTTGTTGAAAAATATCGCGTAAACTATAGTAATGAGTCAAATAACAACAAAATGAAAGAAAATGTACTTATTTTGGTAAGCGAAAGTGGCCAGAGGCGAGGTCTTGGGAAACGTCTATTAACCACCTTTTATCAATTTACTCTGTTTAACGCAAGACGATTTTACTCGATAAAGAGAGCATTGCGCATTAAGCCAGGGGTTAATCACAACATACAGTAGGCGCATGTTTCTTGCGCATTAATGGTTTAGTTCATAGTGTATTTTCATGCAACAGGATGCATTATTTTAGAAGTATACCTTCGAGTTCCATTTTTTGAGAGTCTGTTTGCTTTTTCGTACTAAGTTCACTTTGCAACGAAGCTTGGATACGAATTAATTCTTTCTCTAAAGCACCCTGTAAGATGAAACAAATTAGGTACACTGTACCATAGCGTATAAAGATATAAGTGATATATTTATCGAAGCGTAATGCAATTAACTTTGTGGTAACGTGAAATGGTTGTCCTATTTTTGAACAACTGCCAACGCAATTTCTGCACAGGACCATGTTATGTAGAAATGTACGCACAGAAAAACAGCGAACATGGCCCACGTTTCACTCCACCGATATTATCATTCTCATGCATTTCTTTGTTGCCTTCTGGGCATGTTTAGCACGAAAAATATCGGCAAAGCAAAACAAGATTCACACTCACAATTTCTCTGCGAATATACTTTTTAGCTAACATCGCTCTGTGTCCGAAATTGCGTTGTAAGTAATTGCAACAGAAATTGCCTCGTGTAACATGGCCTTAAGGTGGCTCGATATACTAATACTCATAAAACCATCATGCAATAGTCGCGCACACAAAACAGAAGAAACCCGCGTGATCATTCCTGCAGTGCACGGGAATATTAAACGAAAAAAATTCAAAAATAACCTGACGTGGCGAGTTGTTGACGACATCTCGCGCCATTGCGTGTGTTGTATAACGTGTTGCATGTCAATTGCTGACGTCATTAGAAAATTCAATTTTTGAAAAACAATGCGCTATATCTCATTATTTTGTCCGGTGACCTATGTTCGAATTTTGTATGCTGTATTGCACCGCAAAAGTCTTTCATTATACCAAAATTTGAAAGAAGAAACATTAAAATATATGAAAATCTCTATATATGTTGCATAAAACCTAAAAATACGAAGTTTAGAAATGTCAAACTGGGCCGCAGGTTCAATTCCTCCCAGAGGGCCTATAGTTGCATTCAACTGCTCCTCATTAGATCTAAAAATACTTCGAATTTTCGCTCGATGAATATATACGTACCTTAGCTTCGGCTGTCATTCTGTGTTTGTCTTGAAGCTCTTTAAATGAATGTTCTAATATCGTGTATTGCTAAAGAATGACACATCAAATAAGATGGACGAAAGCTAAACTAACTCTATTTATACTGGATAACTCTATCAGTTCTAAACTGTTCTCCCTATAGAGGTCCAGTAAGCGTAATCTTTATTGTCCTAATGTTACTACAGAAGGAAACCTAAACTAAACTAACTTTATTTATACTGGATAGTTCTATATCAGTTCTGAACTGTTCTCTCTAGAGGTTCAGTAAGGATCATCCCTCATTGTTCCAGTATTACTACAGGAGGAAATCTAAACTAAACTAACTTTATTTATACTGGATAGCTCTATCAGTTCTAAACTGTTCTCTCTAGAGGTTCAGTAAGGGTCATCCCTTATTGATTCAGTGTTACTACAGGAGGAAACCTAAACTAAACTAACTCTATTTATACTGGATAGCTCTATCAGTTCTAAACTGTTCTCCCTAGAAGTCCAGTAAGGGTCATCCCTTATTGATCCAGTATTACTACAGGAAGAAACCTAAACTAACTTTATCTATATTGGATGGCTCCATCAGTTCTCCTGCCTAACCCTGGCATATTTTAAAGTTTTCGTACCTTCGTTAAATCTCCATAGTTCTTCCTGATCTTTGATCCAGCATCGGTTTCGATCTGCAATTTCTCACGAAGCTCTGAAACCTGTACAAAGGTTAAGCACGTGGTTAAGCGCAGTGACACAGTCCCCCTACGAGTGGAGCATCGGTCTCCCAGCTTCAGGTCTTTAATGGACCCTTTGCATGACGCTTGGCACAACAACAGTGCCATCCAGTCACGATTTAGTGATCGGAATGTTACACTGTCTTTTCATGGTTTTGAGAATACCACTGTTCTCCATACCATCAAACCATAACAGTATTCATTGTAATGCTGAAAGGTTTTACCCACTAAAATACAGTTTTCAATGTTCAATGTAACATTCAGTCGCTTATTGTTTCAATTATTTTAGCATTTATGCCACGGGTGGAGAAAATAGCGTATCATGCGAACATTGGTCCCAGAAAATTGTTTAGGTCAGCAGAAAAACATGTAGGAATTTTTCAAGATAAAAAACCCTTTAAAATTAAACAGAAATCAACTACACAGTTTAACAGATAGAAAGTATACCCTGAGCTCCTTGTTAAAGTGGCTCAATAGTGTGCCCATTGATATTAACCCTAACCATTTAAACATGCAGAAACTAAACAGTAAACCTATATATACACACAACTTCAGCAGTATTAAACTGTCGATAACTCACAAAAATGTTTTACGTTCTAAATAAGATATATTTTCCCACTATTCATTTATGCAAAGTGCCTATATTTATTTCAGAGAATTAACGATAACTTACAGTTTTCTCAAGCTGGGCGGATTTCGTTTGAACGCTCTGGAGAACGCTGTGAATTTCGGCCTTCGCCCCGTGATCTGCATCCAATCGACTTTGGAGATCTTGCACTTTGTTTTCAGCCTAAACATATTAAATAAAATCGAATTATAATACAGCAACTAAATAGAATATATAAATAGTAATTTGCGCATGTCTCTATAGATCCATATAATTAGCGAAAAATCATGGTAGAATAATTCTATTACCTTTCTTTTTGCTTCTGACTCGAATTCGCATCGTCTTTGCGCCTAGAGAAGAGCAATAATTGTTTTTATTATATGGCAAGTGCTTGTTTTGGTGAATCTCGCAATCTGATTGGTCGCTGACGAGGCAGGATTTTCCCGTATTGCCCACGGGCAATACGGTATTCTTATTGCCCTGCGACGACTTGAACACATTTCAAACCAATAAAAGCATTAAAAAATCCTTAAAAATAATTTAAAACAATGAAAAATAAACGGAAAATACGGAAAAGGGATAACTACAAGGGATAAAATCAAGTTTTGTTGGCTCAAGTCGAAATATTAAGGTAAATTTTACGATGTTTTTTAACTAAAACGGTCAAGAATATTTTCGAACATGCAAACTGAGTTGTTTTTGTCCTTGATCCGATAGCTCAATATCACTATATTTTCTATTAATTTTATATTTTATTCTATAAATGGTACTGTAGAGTAGTTTTACTAAGCTAAGATTACATAAATTTGTAAAAAACTAAGACAAATTCGTATCATTGAAATTATTTTGACATTTGAAAATGACCGGCTTTGAGTTTCGGACCAAATACTTTGCCCTCGCGTGACCAATTTTTGGCAAAATGAATTGTTTTTTGTTGTCTGAAATGCCATATAATAAACAACTTACTAACTTCGACTGTTCGGTCTGTACGGTAAAATATCAAGCCTCGGTCTTGCTGTATTGACCTCGCTATCGCTCGGTCAATACAGCAAGACCTCAGCTTGATATTTTACCGTACAGACCTCACGCTCAGTCAGTAAGTAGTTAGTATTTTTTTCAGTACAACACTTCCATATTTTGTGACAACATGTGTGCATTACAAGGCACAAACATTCTGTATTACAGCTGAACTGAAGTAAATAAACTAAGCTGAAGTAAAGTATGCTATACCTCTCGTAAATCATGTTTATACAAAGCAGCATTTCTTTCTAATTCTCTGTTCGAGGTCTCAGCCTTCTTTCTCGCTTCAACCTATATAAAACACCAAAAATATTTTCATACGCATATTTTTCAGGGGTGAAATGGAGCGGGTGGTTTTTATTATGTATTGCATTTTTATATACAGAAAATCTGTTGTAGTAGGCAGAACGCACCCCCAGAAAATCTACCCCCTCTCTTTATCATTTGGACAAAGAAGACAGAAGGTGTGTTCGCAACAGGCTTGTACTGTAGCAAGCTTGTCACCAACAGACTTGTAGCAAGCCTGTCAAACAAGTTGTAACAATGTTGTCATTTTATCAAGTTGCTACAAGGTTGTCACTCCGCACAACTTGTTAACAAGTTGTTGAATTGCAGGACGATAACAAGTTGTTGGAACAACATGTAACAAGTCTGTTGAGTCAACAACTTTGTAGCACGTTGTCACTGACAAGCCGTTGACAATTTGTCAACAAGCTTGGAATAAGCAGTGCGAACACATCCTGATAACAAGTTTTTGAAACAGCATTGACACAAGTCTGCTGCAGATTTGTCACAACTTGTGCGTTTCTACGAGTGTACATGTATATTCATTAACTTTATATCTAACCTCAGTCTCTAATTCTTTGGAAATTTTCTCTAACTTTGTTGTTATTGCTCTGTATCAAATAATAAACAGATATTAAATCATATTGGACCGAGATGCAATACATATCTATATTCACCACACTACATTGACAAATCAAGCGATTCTGGGTTCGCACACTAACGACGTTACTACGTGTTATTTGGGGCCATATCGTGTGCTCCTGGCCTAGTTTCTGGCCATTCACATTCGCAATGCTTGGCGCGCTGGAGTGAGAAGCCTGGGGAGTGGCTGGAAGCGACAAGGCCTAGCAAAATTCGCAAATTTGCCGTTCTAGGAACCATTTTTGCCCTTCTACGAGTAAGACATAAACAGGACAAATACACTTCAATTATAACTTACACAATATAAATGAATTTGCTTTCATTGATATTAATTTTTTCGAATGCCACGATGGAGAGCCTGAAATCAGGTATTAAGGATTTGCGAAATGTCCCAGGCCCCCTAGCGCGTATCAGTTCGTCCGTAAAATTCACGCTGGCGTGCTAGTGTGCTCCCAAGATTGCCCACACGGACAAGAGAGTTAAAGTTGACCGACAGAAATTTTGCCCGTTCCCATATCCTATAGTTTATTTCAAACAAAACTTACTTGAGGTTATTTTCTGCCTCGTCTTTTGCAGACTTCTCTTTGGCCAACTGTTGCTCAAGAGCGTCCATTTTCTTCCGGATGTGATCTGGAGTGAAATGCTTGAACCCACCGGTGCAGTTTTCCGAGATCTAAAAACCGAATTTCTCTTAAAATACTGGTTCGTTCGAGAAGTCGTTTATCACAGTCATTTGAGCACGCTTTCAACACAGTTTTTGGTGTTTCAAATCACTGTAATAAATTCCGTCTCGTGCAAGACATATTACTTAAGCCCCAGTCAAACGAGATCGAGAGTTGATGAGAGTTGGCAAGTGAGAGTTTGCATGAAAGTTTGTCCAACTCTCATGCCCCCGGTCAAACGAGAACAAGAGTTGCATGAGAGTCGCGACAGGAATAATTTAGCGCACGAAATGGAGCCTTGAGAATAATTCTAAAATTTTGGTAAACAAAGTGTTTAAATTTCCTTCTTAGCTTTTCTTGTTATAGACACAGTCATACCGTGTTATTTTGTTAAGCTAATTCTTATAGAAAGTGCAAAACACTAGTCTGACTATAGTTGTTTAAAATTCTTATGCAACTCTCATGACCGGTCAAACGAGCAAAACTCTCATAAACTCTCATCAAAATTTGAACCAGCTCAAAGTTGATGAGAGTGCATGAGAGTTGAGGAGAGTCGATGAGAGTCGATGAGAGTTGATGAGAGTTGATGAGAGTAATTGATGAGAGTAATTGATGAGAGTAATTGATGAGAGTTGATGAGAGTTGATGAGAGTTGATGAGAGTTGATGAGAGTTGATGAGAGTTGATGAGAGTAATTGATGAGAGTAATTGATGAGAGTGCATGAAAGTCGAGGAGAGTTGATGAGAGTGCATGAAAGTCGAGGAGAGTTGATGAGAGTTGATGAGAGTTGATGAGAGTTGATGAGAGTTGATGAGAGTTGATGAGAGTCGATGAGAGTTGATGAGAGTTGATGAGAGTTGATGAAAGTCGAGGAGAGTTGATGAGAGTTGATGAGAGTTGATGAGAGTTGATGAGAGTGCATGAAAGTCGAGGAGAGTTGATGAGAGTTGATGAGAGTTGATGAGAGTTGATGAGAGTTGATGAGAGTCGATGAGAGTTGATGAGAGTTGATGAGAGTTGATGAAAGTTGATGAGAGTTGATGAGAGTTGATGAGAGTTGATGAGAGTTGATGAGAGTTGATGAAAGTTGATGAGAGTTGATGAGAGTTGATGAGAGTTGATGAGAGTTGATGAAAGTTGATGAGAGTTGATGAGAGTTGATGAGAGTTGATGAGAGTTGATGAGAGTTGATGAGAGTTGATGAGAGTTGATGAGAGTTGATGAGAGTTGATGAGAGTTGATGAGAGTTGATGAGAGTTGATGAGAGTTGATGAGAGTTGATGAGAGTTGATGAGAGTTGATGTGAGTTGATGAGAGTTGATGTGAGTTGATGAGAGTTGATGAGAGTTGATGAGAGTTGATGAGAGTTGATGAGAGTCGATGAGAGTTGATGAGAGTTGATGAGAGTTGATGAGAGTTGATGAGAGTCGATGAGAGTTGATGGGAGTCGATGAGAGTTGATGAGAGTTGATGAGAGTTGATGAGGGTTTCTGGTGGTCAAACGCGAGCGAGAGTTGCAACTCTCATTAACTCTTATCAACTCTCATCCTCGTTTGACTGGGGTTTTAAAATACCAAAAAAATAAACTGAAAATGATTCAGATGAAATTTTTGTTGAGAAATCCAAGCATATAAATATAATAGGCAGTTGACAACGGTAGGCTGACTACAATTTTTATAGTCCGTCATAACAGCTAAGCTAAGTGGGGTGTGCTAATCATCCTTACTTGCAGCTGAGAGCTGAGCTGAATTACGAAGGACGCAGCTCGACTTGCTCGAGTCGAAGGCTTATTAAAGGCGCCTCTGGCTGCCACCGTATGACTCATGTCTGATCAGGGAGCACAGCTACGATGGAAGGGTTAGTTTGGGGCTTATCCAAACCCACCCTTACCCTGTCAACATTCCCTGTGGGAGGAAACAGGAGTACCCGGAGAAAACCCACGACTTTCGGTAGAGCGTGGACAGACTCTTTTCACATAAGTGTGACCAGAGCTTTCAAAATAAGCCGGAGATCCGCTACTTTAAGTTTTACCGCCGGCTACTTTTCATCGCTTTTCATCTGGTCAGAGCAAAAATAAAAGCAAATCGATGTTCCACACGGAATTTAGCCGAACACGGTCTGTCCACCCTTAAATTTGGAAGATTAATTCCAATTTAAAGTGACAAATAGAGGAGATACTTAATTTCGTAGTTTTCTGTCGAAAAAGCGATAATATTAAATATATCTCGCGGTTTTTAAACTTCCATACGAGAGCATGCACCCAGAGCCGTCTAGATGTTTTACATTTTTTGACTCTCCATCACTATTAGTCACAGGCGGCTACTTTTTTTGGGGCAGCTGTCTACTTCAAAGCATTCTGAAAGCCCCGAGTGTCATGAGTCCGCAGCGAGAATCGAACCCAAGATCTCAAAGGTGAAAGGTGCTTGCTCTGACGATACACTTGAAGTACATTATTAGTTAGCTACAACTACTGTTAATATATATTCACAAGCAAACTGCTTATCACACAACGATGGCACACAACGATGGCACACACTACAGACCTGCCCTGCATTGCAGTGACCGCTAGCACCATGGTCCTAAGACAAAGAACCAGTCAAAATGCAGATCAATGATAATAGTACTGTAGACTAAAGACTAAAATAATTTGGAGTTTGAATGTGATTAGATGTAGATTATATCTATTAAAGTAAAACGGACCTAAACTGATCCCCCATAATGAATTAATTAATGAATATATGAATGAACGAAGGAACAAATGAATGAAAGTAAGAATATGTATTATAATAGTTAAAAAAGGAAAAACTCATGAAATCTTACCACAGAATCTGAAGGTTTTCGTGCGGCGCCTACTTTTCCTTTACCGATTGCATACCTATAACAACAAATATTGTATACCCTGGTTCCAGAAATATATTTTTTGCTTTATTTTATTTGTCCTGTGAAAAAATATATCTCTTGTAAACCGGCGGTTGTTACAATGAACACAGTGAAAATGACACCAATGACGCAATATATACAGTATTCAGCCCTGGCAAGTGACGTCACAACTCGTAATTGTTTTGTTTCCGTCACTTTGGGTGGCAAATTCCACTGGGTAAATTCAAACGAATTAAAATGAAATCCAACATGGCTGACATTAGTACGTAACGCCAACTTTCCTCAATAACTCGAGTTCTAGACATGCTAAAACAACAAACTATACACCAAAATACTCCTCGTTGTTCAAGGATTCTAGCGAGATATAGCTTGTCTTATAACCCTCAGTATTTCGCAAGATATAAGCGAAAACGGCACTTCGATGAAATCCACGATAATGCCACGCAAAATAGCGGAATATTTAGCATGACGTAATATTCTCGCGTGACTGTACGAGGCGAATAGTGGAACATTTACCATTTCGGTCATGCGCTAAATGTTGAGCATTTTAGACCGATTTACAAACACATACACATTTCATACACACACACATACATACAGTACCTGTAGTATTTCAAATAATCTTCAAAAAAGTGCAAGAATGTCAAGTACTTACTCATAATCACAGGAATATGTGAAGCCAATGAAAGGTAGATTGTTTCCTGCGAAAGCCTAAAGTACAACCAATTACAACTGGTTAAGACTTACCAGGGTTCTACCCACGGTGGGCGACGCCGGGCGGGAGCGGTCAGCACTCAGCAGTGCCGCCCGGCACTCACGCCACAGCGGACTTCTTGAAAGGTTTCAAATATGCAGTACGAAAACCCCAATGTTGTACTTTGTAATAGATATTTTATACAAGTAATTTTGTATTTTTTATCTTTCGTGAAATTCAGTACTACAATGCGCACAATATTAGTTACTGGTGATTCGGAGAAATACGCTATCCCCCAAACGGCCAGAAAGACGTCTGATGAACGGCTCTAATCACTTTGCACTTTGTTTATTGATGTCGCGCTTGCAGCTATTTTATAGTACCATGGCTGAGACCAGTCCATCAAGTTTTAAAAGTTTTCCGCAGGGTGCATGGGAGAGGGTCATGCCCTCAGGGCTGCTGGTACCCGGCACTCACACGGTCCTGGGCAGAACCCTGCTTACTTGAACCTTATATACCGTATTCCCGCATACTTAGCCCATACCAAACTATCGTGACCAAACTGGGGAAAGCACAAATTCAATATACATATTTTTAGACCTAACCAGGAGCAGTTGCGAAAAATGCAACTATAGTCCCTCTGGGAGGAATCAAACCTGCGGCCCTGCGATTCCGGTGCGGCGATCTCCCACCTGAGCTGCAGAGTCCAGTTGCCAAGCGCTACGGGGTGTTAGCTAGAAGAAGAAAAATATTCGGCAATTTAATGAAATTGGGAAATTCAGTTAGGAGATATTTCTTAACTCGGGTCTGAATGTCGCGTCTCTTAAATGGAATTCTCCGTGCATTCGGTAGCGCTTTTTAAAAACTCGTCATCAAATACAAATTTGCCTAAGAATACACGTGTCTGATCTTGTTCCCAATTCTTCTTGCGCGGAGTTTTGAAGCTGAGCAATCTTATATTTTACTTTCTTTCATAAAAGTTATGTTATTTTTGCAGATCGAAATTGGGAAATTGCTAGCTAAACGTAATTGGGAAAACGGTGTACTGTATAACGCCGAATATTTTACCGTAGCTAACAAACACCCTGCGCTAACAAACGACAAGTTCATGTACATTTACCTGGGTGATACCACTCCATATTTTCAGTGTTCATATCACTATAATACGCTCTTTCTCGTGTATGAAATAGTGTTGTTTTACATTTGGAAGGCACATTTTCACACATACAATCACCAGATTCATAACCATACCTTGGTGACAGCGAAGGTTTCCTCTCCACCTTCAGGATCAGCAATATCATCAAAGTTCGTCGTGTCGATATCTGAATCAAGTTCTGGAACAACTGGAGCTACCACTGAAATAAATATGAAATATATTCATTTCAATGTTTAATCCTGACACTGACAAAAACAAAGAAAAATTTGTTGTCTCAAGCGGGGGATTCGAACTCACAACCAGGGTTTTAACCAGGATAGCAAAACTGACCGTCCAAAAAATACCGTGGAAGTGGCCACCAATTTTCATTTTTTTTAGCGGGTGGTAAAAAAAACATGGAGGTTGAAATCAATTGCCAATAATTCATTGTGTTTTCGAAAAAGCATCGAAATGTATGCAATAGCTAAAGCAAATGGCAGCTAACAACTCTTGAAGTATTCAAGAAATATAACAAAGTTTATAAGTTGCCAATTAAAGAAAATATTTTCTCAAACTCATTAATAATTCATGAGCAAAACACAAAGGAAATCACCACCGTATCGTTGTCTTGATACCACGGTAATAAACACCCATAAATTAACTCAACTTTCGCGTTGAATTTCTCTTTAAATAGTGGTTTGTTTGAGAAGCTATATCATACACGAGAAGGAGTTTATTATAGTGATTTGAAACACCGAAAAGTATGTTAAAAAAACTCGGCTAGCGCCTTGTTTTTCAACACACTTTTCGGTGTTTCAAATCACTATAATAAACTCCTTCTCATGTATGATATTTTACTTCTTAGGCCGTCCATAACCGTCTATAAAAAAGTAGCGGTCTAAATTCAAAAGTGGGCGTCTATAGGAGGTTGGACGACCGCCTGGCTAAATGCCTGCTCACAACTTCGACTTTCTAAAGCAACATCGCTCTACCCATTGAGCTATCGAGCTATCGAGCCAACGGCCTAAAACTCGAAGATGTTTTTTCGTTGTTGCTGGCAGGCAGTGTCAGAATGACATGAAAAGATTTGTCATATGTATCTCTGATGATTCTGTACTAGAAGTAAAGCCGCTTCAAGCCTTGGCCAGGTTTTCGCTTTACTAACAAATTTAGTCAACCAAACAGAGTAAGCAAAATTAGGCCAAGGCCAGGCCAACGCTTGAAGCGTAAACACGGTTTATATTAACCCATTAACTGGCAGTACCCTACCACTGACGAGTAAAATCGTCTGGCGTTAGAGAGAGTAAAATTACTAAAATACTAAAGTAGGGCGCATCAGAGCGCATTGCAAGCTAATGGGTTAACAAGAGACACTGACAGATGGTTTTGTTTACCCATTAACTGGCAGTACCCTACCACTGACGAGTGAAATCGTCTGGCGTTAGACAGGGTAAAATACTAAAGTAGGGCACATCTGAGCGCATTGCCAGCTAATGGGTTAACAAGAGACACTGGCAGATGGTTTTGTTAACCCGGTAACTGGCAGTACCCTATCACTGCCGATTAAAATCGTCTGGCGTTAGACAGGGTAAAATACTAAAGTAGGGCACATCTGAGCGCATTGCCAGCTAATGGGTGTTTTGTTAACCTATTAACTGGCAGTACCCTACCACTGACGAGTAAAATCGTCTGGCGTTAGACAGAGTAAAATACTCTGGCGTTAGACAGAGTAAAATACTAAAGTAGGGCGAATCTGAGCGCATTGCAAGCTAATTGGTTAACAAGAGACACTGGCAGATGGTTTTGTTAACCCATTAACTGGCAGTACCCTACCACTGACGAGTAAAATCGTCTGACATTAGACAGGGGTAAAATACTAAAGTAGGGCACATCTGGGTGCATAGCCAGCTAATGGGTTAACAAGAGACACTGGTAGATGGTTTTGTTAACCCATTAACTGGCACTACCCTACCACTGACGAGTAAAACACTGCACATTCTCCAAGACATTTTTAAGATCCAGAGTTTTAATGACAGCAGTAGTATCATTAAAATAATTGTTTCCCTCGTCAGTAATTTTACCATCCAAGCTAAATAGACACTAAAGTATCAAAATGAACATACTGTCTCTGATATTTTCCCACGTCCATTGATCATTCTTAAAAAATCTCTGTTTTCTGATCTCATCAACTCCCTTCTGACCAATACGCACTGTCCTAAATATCAGTTATTAAACAGACTATAAGGTCAATGTTATTGCTGAAGACAAAGGATGAGGCGACTGATCACAAAATCACATACTATACCTGTCACAGAGGAAGGCCTGTATTAAATTCTTAGCACTGGGAGATATTTCAATATCATCTGGAAATTGAAGGGAGTTCTTGTGGTCCATAATTTTACCTGGAATAATAAAATTAGAAACGTTATTTCCTAAAACTTTGCCAAGCACTCTTCTACTACCGTTATATGGTATTAAAAACTCGATCTTCAATTGAGTTTTGTAGCTCAATATTTCTCTGTTATTATTTTTCACAATATACCTGGGCAATGTTGTGGCATGTGTGAATATTTACTCATAAAAAGAAGAAAATATTTGATTATTGTATATTCGTTTCTATCTTTTTCGTCAATTATTCAATATGTTGTCAACACACAATCAAAATCCTGCTTTAAAATTGTTATAATTTTGCTCAGAAGTGCTATCTGAATGCAGAAAATGCAACTTCAGTCAGTTCAGTGAGAGAAAATTTCTGAAGGATGGCCCCATACTATTGGCTACTAAAAAAACTCAATCTTCTTCTGAAAAACGGTAGCAGACCAAAGTGCGTGTATGCATTCTTGTTTGCATGGCAATATTGTACAGTTCATACAATATTTGTTTTACTAATTTGATTTAAAACAGTGGCAAGACCAGGGGGAACGGTTGCCTGGGTAACAAAGTGACCCTGGAGACCATTTCTAATTCTTGCAAATCCAATGAGAAAGTGTTGAGGAGGGATAAAGGGGGCAAATGTCAAAAGTGCATACGTTGATCAGCAGATGTCTCAATAGATGTAATTGGCTCAAACTTATAAATGTTTATACATTGTATGAGGGCAAGCAGTGAAGAAATGTTTCAAGGCCATAAAATGAATACTCACTGTAAGTGCCAACTAAGGAATCTGCATAAAAAGGGGTATCACCTAAAAACATTAAGAATGTCAGAAAAATCCGATCAAATACAACTACATGTAGAGTAATAAGCAATGTTGTCAGGCATTGACAATGCTCAAACTGAATCAGCTCTAACTTACCGACAAGCATTTCATACAGAAATACTCCAACCGACCACCAATCACATTCTCTCCCATAATATCCTTCACCTCCTTGAGATTTCAAAACCTACAGTATTCAGTATCAATATCAAAATGACGTTCTTCAACTTCAACATGGATATGCAGTACAGTATGTGTATCTCAAAACAAGACATTAATACTTTACATATATTCACAATGTTACTTGAAGGATCTAACATAGACATAGAATACTAAGAATGGTTTAGAACCTAATATAGAAAAGCTTTGTATTCGATAGATGCTTCAACCAACTTTGTGAATACTGACTGGAAACCAACATTCAAAGTATTTACATAGTACATACCTCAGGTGAAATATAATCTGGTGTACCAACTGCTGTATCAGACCGAACCATACCATCCTAGAGTAATAATAGAGTTTGTGTATCAAAACTATCCAGGACCACACAGAACTATTCAGCAATTTTGCACAGCATGCTCAGGTGCATTATTTCAAGGTCTGACTGTACCTTGTCCATCTTCATACAGGTTCCAAAATCAGCCAATTTGACATGACCTTTACTATCCAACAACATATTGTCTGGTTTTACATCTCTGTAAGAAAAAATATGGAAATAAATTACTGTACTGCATTCTATATTGCAGACAAACTGTGCTATAATGTAGCTTAATTAAAGTGCCACTCACCCCAAAAATTATTTTTGTATATGTGTAATATTTGTATCACTCTGAGAAGAAATGTAATATATCTTCACTGTCAAAGCTACTAGTGCTGTGCAAACTCCGGTTTTTCACCTCACCTTCACCAAAAAAACTTGTCTTGTGCAACCAATACCAATACTTCATGCGACATAGAATACTATATTTAATGTTTGTGGCAAGCCTACACACTTATCACTGCGAGTATTTAATTTTTTGCCGATGTTCGACAGTAGTTTGCAGCACAAATAAATGCTGCCGGAGTTTTACCGGAGTTGAACAAACTCCGGCTCCGGCAAAATAGGCCAAACTCCGGCTCGGGCTCCGGCCCCGGCGCACAGCACTAAAAGCTATGGGATATGATGTCATTAGATGAATTGTAAATTAGTTTTCCTTCGTTTTTTTTATGCTAAAATTCATGACATCATATCCGGTAACTTTGACAGTGAAAAAGTTGATCAAGATGAGGATATCTACTATAAAGATATATAACATTTGCAGTGTCCCTGCCAAATTTTGTAAGTAGGGGTCTTTTATATATACTGGCGAAGTTAATAAATAAACACAAAGGAGCTGTACGTAGTAAGTGTACGTTATTGTACGTTTCCTTAGATGCTTGACGTACGACAAGTATTTTTCGGCTTACAATCAATCATGACGCATTTGACACCTATTTTTATATGCGTTTCCTTTAGATAGCGATGACAGACATTTTTTTTTTTAAACACAAATCATGCGTCGTGTACACACCTATTTTCAACCCGATACTATACACATTATACTGTACCCTATACTATATACACCATACTGTACGCTATACTATACACTCACCTATGTATGAAGCCCATGGTATGTATAGCATCCAAAGCAAGAACAACTTCAGCTGTATAAAATCTTGCCCAGGATTCTGGCACATCATAGTTGCTCATTAAATTCACCAAATCACCACCTGCATGTACAAGCCAATTAGTGAAAATCTTAGAACATTAATGCCAAACTATCTGTCCATGTCTTTTTGTTAACCATTACGTGATAATGGTTCCTTATTTATTTTTCTACTCTGATGAACCTTGAATGTCTGCGAGTCTCCCTAGCTTGACAAGTACAATCATCTGGCATTAGAAAAGGCCAAATAATATGCAGCTAGTTGGTTAATTGACCAAATCATCTACCTGTGGCTCTCCTTAACTATTAAGCAGCAATGCTCTCTAATGTACCCACTTTTATGTTTGTATCGAACACTAGACAAATTAACCCATCAACAGGCCTGCAAATAATTATTTTGCTGGGCAGGACAAATGTCCGGCCAAGACAAAAAGTGGTCGGACATTTATCAGTTCTTGTCGGACAATGGACAAAGTAGAGTTTTTCATTCTTTAAAAAAATTAGAACAATGTATTTTGGCAGACTACTTGTGCAAGAACCGTGCTCGTATTTTATGCAACACAATTATGGTTTACGTTATACAAAACTTTTAGAATTTCTCCAATTTCTCCTCGGTTGATAAAGTATGCTGATTACGTTTTGTCAAAATATTACACGAACCGCAAATTTATGCGATCATTTCCGATCACTTTTTGACTGATATTTCCTGCAGGGTTTTTTCATGATAACTTTAAACGAACAAAATATGTTGGAAAATACGTTATAAATCAATTTGAGATTGGACATTTCACTAGCTTAAATCGATCAGTCACATGTCCGGTCATAAAATGATTTGATTGGATAAAAGGTAAAATTTGGCCGGACAATGTCCGATGACCGACAGTAATTTGCAGGTCTGCATTAAGGAGAGATTCTAGCACTATATTGGCTAAAGTACATATTCCATAACAAAGCAATAAAAGTCGCAGCACCATACCTGCACAATAATCCATTACCATGTATAGGTACTTTGCATCTTGAAATGCAAAATGTAACTAAAAATAAAAGATCGTTTTAATACAAGCATAATTTAGATTGTCATTGAGTAAGTTATGATTCAGTCACATTTAATTAATATGAATTTTGACTTACTTTAACAACCCACGAACTATCACAATACGCCATAATATCTCGCTCTTCCCAAAAGAATGCAGAGTCTGATCGCTTGATCTAAAATAGACATAAAACATTAGAATGGTTGACTCATAGTAGTTCATACTAGAGACAGATTATTGGTCTGGTGAACTTGGGCCAAGAGACAGTTGGCCCCCCTTTGTATAAACAGCAAACGGATGGATCATCAATCAAGACAAACTAGTTACAAACTAGTTACAAACTAGTTACAAACTAGTTACAAACTAGTTACAAACTAGTTACAAACTAGTTACAAACTAGTTACAAACTAGTTACAAACTAGTTACAAACTAGTTACAAACTAGTTACAAACTAATTACAAACTAGTTACAAACTAGTTACAAACTAATTACAAACTAGTTACAAACTAGTTACAAACTAGTTACAAACTAGTTACAAACTAGTTACAAACTAATTACAAACTAGTTACAAACTAATTACAAACTAATTACAAACTAGTTACAAACTAATTACAAACTAGTTACACACTAGTTTGTCTACACTCTACACAAAAGAACTTGCAAACATAGTTTGTCTTGACAGATAATCTGCAGACCCTGAATTTTGTGCGAAGCAGGAATGTGGCAAATCCTTCTCCTTGTTTCACCAAGGAGTGTGATAGGGAGTAATAGAATGGACTATATCCTCAAAAATACAGCATTGGAATGAGAGGAGGTGTTCAGAAATAAGTTGAAAGTCTCCGATTAAGGTAAGAAACTCCTCTTGTGAGAAAACAAATTCCATAAAGACATATCTGTTTCCCATACAGTTGATCCCTTGTTGTAAACTTTTTCAACTGAACTGACTAAGGTACACTGTGAAAACTCGTCTGTGAAAACTCGTCTGTGAAAACTCGTCTGTGAAAACCCGTCTGAATATGAATTTAGGGACGGACTTAAGACGAGTTTCCCGTCTAGATAGGATTCCAGTCTAACTTTCCCGTCCAAAGGACGGGAAAGTTGGACGGGAAAGTTAGACAGGAAACTCGTCTGCCCCCGGATTCATATTAGATGAGTTTCCCGTCTAAGACGAGTTTCCCATCCCTAATATGAATTCGGCTATTGCTCTATTCTAATGAACCTTGCCAAACAGGGTGCATTATCACTGACAGAGTGACAACAGTGCTGATGTAATCACACAGTGAGGAAGTTGATTTTTTTAAACCCAAACTCTCTTTATTGGCACAAACTTATCACCAATATTTTATCATCAAAACATTTCCCCCAAAGAGGTCAATGCACTTAAATAGTCAAACAGACTTTGAATTGGCCTGTCTCAAGACAAATATCTGAACAATTTGAAACATATTTTTGGCAGTGTCAAATTTCAAGGAAATAAACACAATATAAAACAATAGCTGTTGGCTTGTTGGCAAACATTGAATTTGAAAAGCTCTAGATTTTTATAGAAATACATATATGCGTAAACAGATATTAATTATTTGAGTTTATGATTTAAATACGCTCTATCGGTTATGAGAGTTCTACTTTTATCAAATAAAAATAAACCAATGTTTACATACTGTACAATTTCTCAAATTTTAATGCACTTGTTCGTGATTGACCGGCGATCAGAAATCAAAATGTAACATTTAACAGATTTAAGTGGCTTTCCGGCGAGAAAAAAACTGCTTAAATAGTTTCTAATTCTTAGAAAATTTTAGATAAATTTACCCTCTTTTATTAGTTTATATTAAATTTGATCGCATAGCTTTACGTGAACTCCAGGAATGCCAGCCACTTCACAAACGTGAAGGGGTTCTATTGGTTTTAAAAACAATTTTATGTCTAAATTTCGCTACTTACCTAGCCTATTCTAGAAAGTTTAAGAACTATTTACAGTAAAAGCTTACTAGACTTACCATTTCGAATTTATTTAGAAGTTTCATCGCATAGACTTTTTTGGTATCTTTGTGCCTGACCTGTCAAAACACAGATAGTCTACGTATAAATTATAAATAAACAAGATATATTTTCTATCGTCTGAACTTATAAATAAATATTTGGCACAGAAAAATGGTTTATTTCTGTTAATTTTATGTCTTAGAAATCGAACTATCTATTGTGTATTGTTAAGCATAACATAGAATATGCTAGCATACATATATAAATTACTTCACTTCGGCATCCAGTATTGAAAGCCACTTAAAACATATAAATTATAAATCAAACAAAGTTTTAAATATAGCTTTATTGCATTACCAATTGAACTTCGCCAAATGCTCCTCGTCCTATTACTTTAACCAGATCGAAATCGCTGTGTTTCATGCGATTATCGCGTATAAAAATTGAAGGCCTTTCATCTAAGTACAAAAACAACATATTGTTAGTTGTCTCTTATAACTTTCATGTTTGAACTATGCTAGCTCAATAAACAAGATTATAAAACATACATCGTGATAAAAAGCTCTCTAAGTTTTTGTTCTTCCTCAGTGCTGGAAAATCACAGTCATTTGCCAAGGCTTGTATGCTGTCCTAAACACACAAACGTGAAGTCTATTAAATTAAGCTACATATTTGTCCTCAACAATAGCATGTCAATATACGGCCAATTTCGTGAAATTTGTGCGTATTTCTCAACGTTTCTATAACTTACAAGCAATCCATTGATATGCAAAGGGTGCCTTGAGTTTCCAATGGTCTTTTCAAGTTCATTTCGTCGCTTCTGCAAGTCGGTCATCGTGGAAACAGGATATGTATTATTGTATACAAAAAAATTGTCCAGCACTATGCTACAAAAGTGTACCAAATTTAAACCGCCATATAAACAAGTCGGCGGAGGAATGCTCTTCGATTAAGCCATATTTCGCTTTGGTTTTCATGACGGCAACATGTCGTGGCCTTCAATGGCCACTATCACAGCTTCTTGATGTAAAAAAATACACAGTTTTTACGTCCACTCCCTGTAAAGACATTCAGAACTTGCAAAAGGAAATGGCAGGGAGCGAAGAAGACGAGTGTCACGTGATCACGCCTGCGATCACTCCATAACATTGGCCAGCGTTCACTTCGACGTAGAAATGGATACTTTGTATTACTTTAAATATAATGTCGCATACGGATAACTCGGAACACAATGTTTGTGGGAGAAAAATGAACTGTCCAAATCAATGTCCAAATATAATCCCTTATTAAACGAGTGAATTCAATGGATCAATTTTCATGTCTTTCATATTAGCAAATACAGCGCAATTCTTTTTCACTATTCCTAATCTTTGGAATCCGATCCTAACCCTATTCCTAGTCTCTTCAGTTTTCCCTGATCGATCTTAATCATAACTCTAATCCTAACGCTTATCATAACACTAATCTGAACCAAATCTTAATCTTAGCCCTAATCTTAAACGCAGTGTTGTAAAAATTACAATGACTTCTATGGAAAAGTAATTATTAAAAATTATAAATTACTTTCTTTCAAAAGTAATAATTACATTACTTTTTCTTTATCAGATAATATTTTTATTTAGATTGATCCATATTCATGTTGTTTCCGCACTGTCCAAAGCAAGGCTACACAACAGTACAATGTCATGAAGTATTTACCATGATCTATGATCGTTGATTAGTAACACCCTCTGAGCAACACCGCAAGCCTCTTCAACTAAAAACAAAAACGATTTTCAAACTACTGGAAACAGACTGTATTACACTGATGACGAAATCGTCGAAATGCGGAATTTGTAAGGTTGCAAAATGGAAAAAAGTACACAGAATAACGCAAAATTACTTTTGCAAAATGTTACTCGTTACTTTCAAAAAGTAATTAATTACGTTACAAAATTACTTTCGTACAGCAAACCCAAACCACTGACTGTTCAGGTTGCAGAGATGTCAAACTAATAGGTTCCGATCGAGACACTTTCCGATAAATGGTACTGTGCTACAGGGGCGTAGGAACGTATTCAATATTGGGGGGGCCCAAGCTCACGAGGCGCCACCATGGTTGGCGCCGAGCGAAAAATTTTTAAAATTTGAAGCCCCCAGATCGCCGGAAACGGCCGTTTCAGAGTCTTATCTACCTCTTTTAGTGTGCTAAAGTTTGTAGTTTTAATCATAGACATAGTATTAGACTCATTTTTTGTTTCGTACCCCCCCACAAATGTCGTAATTCGTCTCATACCCCCCCAAAGGTTAGATAATTTGTTTCGTACCCCCCCAACTTACCCTCCACCCCCCCAGTACACATACTTTATGACCGGTCCCTAAAGTCTAAGGAATACCAAACAATGAATGAATAACTTAATAAGGGACTGGTCATAAAGTATGTGTACTGGGGGGGTGGAGGGTATTCCAAAATACTACCATAAAATTTGGCACCCCCCGAAAAGCGTAGGAAAATATTTAATACCCCCCTCAAAGGTGATGAAATGTTTAGTAACCCCCACCCAACCAATCACCCTCCCCCCCAAAAAAACATGAAACAAATATAAATGCCAAGAACGTAACATAATCTGTTACAAATTGTTATTGGTAATCCAAGTTTTGAGCATTTCCATAAATTTAATAGTGCTCTTTTACACCACATGTATCCAATCCGTACTTTTGTATGCTTGCCAGTATTCCATTAATAGGACTTGCCTGACTATCTTTTCCGTACCTATTAATAATAAAGTCAAAAGAGGTCCCGGCCATGCGCATTATTTATGATATATCAACAGAACGTCGTGACGTATTTCATATCTTTTTCAATATTTAAATCATTCTAAACGAGTAGGGGAGCTACCCGACGGTAAAATTACGTAATCAAAGATTGTTCAGATTGCAGAGATGTCAAACTAATAGGTTCCGATCGAGACACTTTCCGATAAATGCTACTGTGCTACATTGCAATTTAACTATTATAAGAACATACACTCAATTTTATTAAAGTATTAAAGTTTGTAGTTTTAATCATAGACACAGTATTAGACTCATTTTTTGTTTCGTACCCCCCACAAATGTCGTAATTCGTCTCATACCCCCAAAGGTTAGATAATTTGTTTCGTACCCCCCCCCCCAACTTATCCTCCACCCCCCCCCCCCATATGCTGTTTTTGCACAAGGACATAAATAACTTTGGAACATTTAGACTTCTGAACAATCTAGACTCGCTTAGATTTAATCTTTCATACCGCATTAACTTTAAATTTCCTAGAATTATGTTACTTTTGTACAATTACGTTAATAACACGCACACTGAACTATATTATGAACACGCATTAATTATCTTGACAGCCTGATGACAGTTGACACTAATCTTAATTGCTTTTCCGCCTCGTAACAATTATGTCAGCTTAAGCCTGGTTCTCACTTCAACGCATGCAAGCATACTGCGTAAGCATAAGAGATCAAACGTTCCGAAAGGATATCAAAACCTTCCGTTCTGTTGCGCTTATGTCAGAGTAAACAAGGCTTACGTCGCAGTGAGAACGCAAGCATAAGCACATCAAAGCGTTCCGCTCTTACGCTTATGCTTACGTTTGCTGCTTACGCTTATATCACCGTGAAAACCAGGATTTACTGTGCTAGACATGAAATTATACCCGAAAAATTTGCATTAGCAAAATGAGATATTTAGGGGAAATTATAGGGGAAATATGATATTTGTACGGGAACGTAGGGGAAAATTGCATTTGAGACGTAGGGGAGACGTAGGGGAGACGTAGGGGAGACGTAGGGGAGACGTAGGGGAGACGTAGGGGAGACGTAGGGGAGACGTAGGGGAGACGTAGGGGAGACGTAGGGGAGACGTAGGGAGACGTAGGGGAGACGTAAGACGTAGGGGAGACGTAGGGGAGACGTAGGGGAGACGTAGGGGAGACGTATAGGGGAGACGTAGGGGAGACGTAGGGGAGACGTAGGGGAGACGTAGGGGAGACGTAGGGGAGACGTAGGGGAGACGTAGGGGAGACGTAGGAATTTTTAGCATTCGTATTAGGTGAAAATGGGATATTGAGAGTGGCAGCAGATTATCTGTCAAGAAGAACTACTCCAGAGTGTTTGCCTTGACACAAGACCCCTCTGTTTACAACAGACAAGTTATCAGAAGAATTTATTATTATTTGCCCATGTTCCTCCAAACTGATGATGTGTCTTGACGAATGACCTGTCTCTAGTTTAATTAAATCCATCCATTCTGCCTATTTTGTCTGGAGAGTTCGTGTCTGGACAGATCATCCTTCAGACCGCGTTGATCACTGTCACGTATGTTCGATCTCTGTTAAAAATTGGGCCATCATTAAAATTGCATCAATTGAATAAATATTCCATTTTAATCATCCTAGGGAGTGTTGAAAAATCAACAAAACAATTTTATCAGTCTATCAACACACATTGACTTGCATTATTTATTTATTTCTTCTCATTTAAGGTTCATTTTACTGCACTACTATAAAATATTCATTTATTTTCCATGTCTATTTGAAAATATTGCTTTGATACATCGCTGTATTGATGAACAAAAGGCTTGAAAAGTAAAGCCGGTTAAAACCAATCTAGATATCAGCTGGAAAATTGGTCTGGACTACCAGAGATTTTAGCATTACCAAAGCATACATAATTCTTCCATAGTTTTCCTCAAAAATAGATCCCGAAGTAACTGAACGGCATTTTTTAACGTATCGCCTAGCTCCACGCAGGTGGCGTTGCGTCTACGATTGCCAACATCTTGCATAAAAGAAACCCGATAAGCGTTTTCTTCTACAAGCAATTGTCTAGTCTTTTCGACCGTAATTTTGGCTCGTCTTTCATTCGGAGGTGGGGAAGGCGAGTAGACGTCCGCGTAAAGTTTTAGATCTTCGGGAATTGTACTAAATTGAGGAAACGGGGTCTGTGATGCACGCTCGTTGTCGCTATAGGCATCATCATTTGTCACTGACTCACTTATTGTAGTATATATTGAATCTGACACCAACGTTCGCGCCTTTTCGTCACTTCGCTTTTCGCTATCCGACTTTAAAGTGTCGGAGAGCGGAGTTTCTGTTATATTTTGAGTTTGGGCTACATTTATTTCGAGTTTAGGCAGTGCAGAATCAGGTATATCAATACAAAAGCTCTCGCCATTCTCTGAATCGCCCACAGCCGTTTTAATTAATACGGTAGATTTGTCAGGGAGACGTAGGGGAGACGTAGGGGAGACGTAGGGGAGACGTAGGGGAGACGTAGGGGAGACGTAGGGGAGACGTAGGAATTTTTAGCATTCGTATTAGGTGAAAATGGGATATTGAGAGTGGCAGCAGATTATCCGTCAAGAAGAACTACTCCAGAGTGTTTGCCTTGACACAAGACCCCTCTGTTTACAACAGACAAGTTATCAGAATAATTTATTATTATTTGCCCATGTTCCTCCAAACTGATGTGTCTTGACGAATGACCTGTCTCTAGTTTAATTAAATCCATCCATTCTGCCTATTTTGTCTGGAGAGTTCGTGTCTGGACAGATCATCCTTCAGACCGCGTTGATCACTGTCACGTATGTTCGATCTCTGTTAAAAATTGGGCCATCATTAAAATTGCATCAATTGAATAAATATTCAATTTTAATCATCCTAGGGAGTGTTGAAAAATCAACTAAACAATTTTATCAGTCTATCAACACACATTGACTCGCATTATTTATTTATTTCTTCTCATTTAAGGTTCATTTTACTGCACTATATAAAATATTCATTTATTTTCCATGTCTATTTGAAAATATTGCTTTGATACATCGCTGTATTGATGAACAAAAGGCTTGCAAAGTAAAGCCGGTTTTACCGAGTTAATTACACCTGAATTCGCTGCCGCATTTAAAGTAGATAAAAACCCAATCTAGATATCAGCTGGAAAATTGGTCTGGACTACCAGAGATTATAGCATTACCAAAGCATACATAATTCTTCCATAGTTTTCCTCAAAAATAGATCCCGAAGTAGCTGAACGGCATTTTTTAACGTGTCGTCTAGCTCCACGCAGGTGGCGTTGCGTCTTCGATGACCAACATCTTCCATAAAAGAAATCCGATAAGCATTTTCTTCTACAAGCAATTGTCTAGTCTTTTCGACCGTAATTTTGGCCCGTCTTTCATTCGGAGGTGGGGAAGGCGGGTAGACGTCCGCGTAAAGTTTTAGATCTTCGGGAATTGTACTAAATTGAGGAAACGGGGTCTGTGATGCACGCTCGTTGTCGCTATAGGCATCATCATTTGTCACTGACTCGCTTATTGTAGTATATATTGAATCTGACCCCAACGTTCCCGCCTTTTCGTTACTCCGCTTTTCGCTATCCGACTTTAAAGTGTCGGAGAGCCGAGTTTCTGTTATATTTTGAGTTTGGGCTACATTTATTTCGAGTTTAGGCAGTGCAGAATCAGTTATATCAATACAAAAGCTCTCGCCATTCTCTGAATCGCCCACAGCCGTTTTAATTAATACGGTAGATTTGTCAACAACCGTTTCCGATTTTGATACATTGCCCGTTGGCATTGAAACATTTTCCAACTCTGTGTTATGTAGCTGTTTTTTAACTCGTCGCCTACTGGAAGAGCGTTTGTTCTTCCTTATGTTGCTTGGAGCATTCGGAATGTTAACGGTTGCTGTTCCTAGCGCGGGGGCAGAAGGGACAAACATTTTGCCAATCGGCGGTAAGACTGTATAAACACGAGAGAACGAAAACGCTGAATCGTCTAGACCTTTACTAGGAATAGTCCTGTTTTCTCCCGTTAAAGTTTGCGAATTTTCTGACCCAGGCGAGTTAAAGTTGACTCGGGGTAGGCTGAAATCCTGGCTTGTTTTCAAATCACGATTTCCATACGAGGACCTGTCATTATGCTTGCCAGCGTTGTAACTTGTAGCAATCGGTGGTAATTTCAACCTGCGATTAACTAACGAATTCACCTGTATAAGAGACGACTTCGGATTTAAACCGTTCGCCATGATATCGTTGTGTAAAATCATGTAGAAAACGGTACTTGAGGCGGCTTTGTATATATACTACTTACACTCCTTTTCATATATAACTGTGAGTTTATAGCTGTGAATTTCGCATCCCGCCGCAATTAATTGTGTTGATTATTCATCTCGTTGTTGTTGAAATTGCTGTATTAACGCGTGTTCAACAAGCAACTTCTCAATTCATTATTAACTTTGCAACCGAACCAGGACAAAACGCTGCTTCACTTCATAACACATACTTGAATTGCCGAACTTTATTCCTTGTTGCTATACGCCTACGAGCAAATAATACGTTTCTTCATTTCAAAAGTCCATCCCACAATGATACACACAAAAGCCAATCCAAGACCTCCTATAAAAAATACGAATGCAATACGCTTAACTGATATATAAAATTACAAAATTACCCCGTTGCCATAGCGGGGGTAGCGCCCGGTCTAATCTTATTCGCCACGGCGCCTACATTACGCTATGACTGTTACTCATTAAAAATTCATGAACAATTAGCAGGACTTGTAGATGGGGAAATACACCTGTTGTAAAATAAACTTGACGTTGTCAAATGCAAATGAGAAGCTCCGAATATAGAGTAACCGTAATGTTGACTGACAATTGAGAAAAAATTTCGAACGATAACTGACAAGCTGTGAAACAGCAATGTTGGAACAGACATCTTACAAAATATTTTACTGATAGCCGACAATTAGTCTGAACTTTATAGCTTACAATTAATACATCCAAAGACGAAAGTTCCCAATTTAGATAAAGTATATTCCGATCCATTCAAAGTGCATTAGCGGTTGCTCTTTTCAGTACAGTAATTGTTGCAATTACACTGAAGATATACTCTATATTGGATGAGAACCAATAATTCTGATATTTGTAAAGATAATAGTATATATTGCTTTTTAAGTGCTTTTCGGTAATATCAAAGGCGCACCTTCGGAAAACATGGCTAGAAAACAATGTTTCCTGGTTTGCCCATCTTTGGGAAACATGGATAGGAAACAATGATTCTTGTTTTGCCCAACTTCGGAAAACATGGCTAGGAAACATTATTCCCTTTGGGAAACATGGCTAGAAAACAATGATTCCTGATTTACCCGCCTTTGGGTAACATGGCTAGGAATAATGTTTCCTGATTTGCCCACCTTCAGGAAACACGGCTGGGAAACAATGTTTCCTGGTTTGCCCACTTTCGGGAAACATGGCTAGGAAACAATTTTTCTTGGTTTGTCCGCCTTCGGGACACATGGCTAGGAAACAACGTTTCCACAACAACCTAGAACGAGACCAATCCGAAAATGGTCAATCTGAAAATAACCGGGATTTAGGGATTACCGAATAACATAGATAATTGGGATAGCTAAAATCGGTGAAGATAACGAACTTAAAAGAGAAATAAGAGTAACCGAATATCATATTGATTTCAGAATAGATATACAGGATAATTAAGAATGGCCAAAACTATTAATATAATCAGGATTAATGAGGATATGACAAAGATATATTAAGATAGCCCATTAGATAGCCCATCGTTATATTTAGTTCAATGGGATAATAATAATATTTACATATTTTACCAGGGTAAGCTCATCAGCTGTTATCAAAGAGCGCCCTGGGCAACTTAAGCAAATATGATTACAAGAAATTAAATTACCTAAATTTATTATATTAATTAATATCAAAAACCTAATCTAATATATCCCTAAGTTTTGAAATCAAAACCAACAAGGAAGTAACCTATTTAAGAGAGAAGGCAAATTATTATATGCCAAAGCTCCTGAATAAAAACAACTTTTCTTAGCTGATTCAGTTCTAACTTTCGGAAGAACAAGATCAAGACCATTACTAGTATCATAACTATGCGATAACTTAGTGAAATATTCTCGAAAAAGATCTGGACCATTACCATTAATACACTTAAAAACGAAAATTACATTATGCATAATACAACGTGCGTTAAGTGATTTCCAACGTAGCTGAGACAATAATTGATCATGACTTATATATCACCCTCTTTCAAAACTATTCTAGCAGCTCTAGATAGCACGACTACTGGGATTTGTGAGGATCACTGAGGATTTCCTGAGGATTATTTTTATCAGAAACAATTACCGAAATAACTACCAATGCAACCCATTCGGCCATTCTTAGTCATACACCATACTTTACACTTCGATGGGAAAATTAATTTGTATATTACCCTGTTTTCTAGTAACCCTAGACGAAGGTTATGTCGACGCATCTAATTCCTATGTCCATATTTACCACTCATTTATCAATTTACCACATTTATGCTCGATTTATAGAGCATCATTGCAGGATTACTGGAGCGTAGCATTATACGCGCATAGCCTCGAGTTCATTCTTTGATTTCTTTGAATCTTGTTCAGTCTGATGTCATTTTTGAAGTTTCTGTCTGTTTTCAAAGGAAAGAAGGCGAGGCTATTCGTGAGTTGAGAGACAGAACAGCCATTAAGTTACAACATCCGTTTGACGGATAACAACATCCGTCTTAGTGTAAATACAAGACGACATACTATCCAGATGAACGAGCTGAAATAGCGTGATCTATACTGGAACAATTCATGCCTGATATTTTCCTGATAGTTCTTCCAATGTCGTATTTATACACATAGACAGATCATCCTGGGTGACAATAGATGACCGTCTGACTGACAAATATGTTTGTATACAAAATCTTGAATGTGTGGTTGCATTTTTTCAAATCAACTTTTCTTTGTCCGAGTTCGTCCAAACGCGGATCATCCGTCTCTAGTCATTAATCAGGCCAATTTTAGATTAAAATTACAACAAAAGATTATTTGTTGCATATTTGTATAAACATTCGTATAAAGATATTTAAACATTTATATTTATACAAGCTGTCAATGAGCCAGACCAGAGAATAGATAAGCCATTCTTTGGTTTAGACCACTTCCTTAAACGTCTATTCAACATACCGTGAAATATTGCCTTACCTATTAGTGATAGCACATCAAAAATACTTCACGCAAATGTACTTCTACCTTTTATAGGACGCAATAATTAGCATTTTCGCCGTCTCGATCGCGATTTTGCAATGTTTCATAGCCTGCGATATTTTTGGTATGCGGTAAAACGGTTAGTTTGCAATGGGCACTTCATCTTACAAATATATTATTATTTATTTATTCATACAACCATATAATACAAAAAAAGTTTATACATGCATGGTTTATTACATTACTTGTAATGGTTTATTACATTATAGTGGAATAAAATCGAAAGACAAACATGTCATAATTGATTTAAAACCTTGCTGTTACGTTTCTAATACAATATGGGTGGGACTTACAAACGTGTTTGTTTCGCAGTTTAAATTGATAGGTTGAAACTGATTCGTTAGTAACGTCAGTTGACGGTTGCTTGCAAATTATTAGTATTAGGCAAAAAAATCTTCTAATTTCTGGTCAGCGCGCGCGTCATTTTTAACTGTGCGCGTCAACGTTGTTTTTTTTGCCAAATACGGTCCATCAATATCCTTGCAAAATGAAGTACTCTTAAATAAAAATTTTATTCTATTAAACCTGCAAATTTGGTGACATAAAATATCACTATATACTTTATAAAAAATAGAAAAATACGCGTCGTCGCGTCAATTCCACACAAACCCGCTGACCAGAAACATAATTTTTGGCCTTAGTACGTAGAGAGCAAAAAATTATTTGTAAATTTGCATGATATTTCTATTCCACGTTTATCTCATATAGGTGGTTTGCAACCAATCCCCATTAGCTAAAACGGCCTATTAAACTAATTTGATAACCGTTACCATTTTATCGTAAGTATTATTTAAATGAAGTGAAGTTGAAGTTAGAAATGTTTCTTGAATAGATATGCACTTTTATTCTAACATTTGGCCTTCTAACTTCAACTTCACTTCATTGAAACGAATACTTTGCGTAAAATTTATCAAATTATTTAATAGGCTGTTTTTAGCTAATTCTCGACAGTTCCAAAAGTGTTTACTTAAGTTTAAACGCAGCTATCTCGGTCAATATTGCACGAAAATGCATATGGCACATATCAAAATGTAAGTTAGACATCGTTGAATGCAAAGCAACTCGTTTAAGTGTAATAGCTCTTTTAATTTTTAAGTTATACTAAATCAAACAGTCGTACTTTTTTTTGCCCCACCCGGTATATGAACACAGAAATAATGCATTCCACTTAGATGAGTTTCCTGGCCAACCGGTGCTAATGTGAACAAGCCCCTAGATTATTCTTCCTATAGGCCCAGTAGGTGTCGTCATTTAATGATCCAATTTAAGCGGCTAGGCCGAAATTATAATTTGAACAAGAGGGTTTATCGTTGGCAGAATAGTAGAAAAGACAGAAAACAGCTAGTCAACCTTTGCTAGTGATACTCGACAGGATGAAGAGCATATAAGCAGCGATTTCCGACGTTTCGAGAAGAGACCCTTTGCCATGACAGTTAATATTACTAGTAGTGTTAAAAATATTTATCCTATTTTAAAATGCATGGCCAAACGGGGAATTATGGAGGCGGCGTAGAGTTTAAAAAGTAAAATGTTGCATAGCATCCTCTCACTGTGGCATATATTTTCACGTCATTGCATGAGCATTAACAAAAGAACCGTTTCCTATATTTGCCTAGACTGGTCTTTTTAGTTCTAGAAAGTGCGAGCTGAGACGCGTGGACACTTGTCGATCTAACTGTTAAAATTCGTTGACGAAAACGGCAGTCAATCAACGCGATACGTACACAACTTGAGAATTGAGATCCTCTAACTAGCCACGCACTGTAAATGATCTATAATTGTAAAACATCATTTTACCCTAGTTTAAATAGCATGCTGAATTCAAGGCATAGCCATAGCCCATAGCCATAGTGCCACTATGCAGTCTATTCTAGACCATAAAGCCCTCTTTATTTCATTCAAATGGCATACTTCGAACGGAAACCCAGACCGAACTCGGACCCGAAAACCCGGACTCGAAAACCCGGACTCGAGTGAAAATCCGGACTCGTCTTTGAGTAAAAATCGAGAAAAACTGGATTCGAAACTAGATTCAGAATTGCGAAAGCCTGCACTGGTTTAAGAATGAATAAACAATAATCTCTCATAATATACGTCCCATAACGTGTCAAATTTGATAATAATTCGTGCATTTTCGTTTTCGCGCGGGTACCCCTCTCCCTTACCCGCTTTCAAAATCCGTCTCAATATCTTATATCGAGCCAGGAAGAAGTGGAACAAGCGGTATAACATTATTCACAGATACAACCTAGCTGTTGCCTAGCTGATATACTACACAATAATATGCTTGCCTTTATAGGACAAGCTTTGTTACTTGCCCAAGACTAAGAGCCGGTTTAGAAAGCAAAGGTAAAAGACTGCTCTCGGAAATTGAGAAAGATGCTAGTCTATTAATAGGATTAGTTACATTATACAGCGAGAAATTGCAAAGGCGTTCCTATCATTTATATATGTGCAACATGTTATGTGGCAGACGCGATAACAAGTTGTCCTTTTGAGGCATTCCAGGCTTCCAGCTCGTTTTCGTCGTTGTAAACTACAATTATGCGAAATCAACGAAAGACGTAAAAATTTAAGTCCAGTCCAAGCCTAGTCCAGTGTTTACTGAGTGCGCGTCTTGCAATTTTTCGAACATACTCGGCTGCACAAATGATAGCGTTCCCTTTCCAAATTTCTGAGTATATGCTCGAAAAATAACCTGGATATTAAAAATGATTTCTGTTCACAACTAGTAAGATTTTATTGAAGGTCAGGTTGATATGAGCTCGTGGTAATATATAAATCCATAGTAATATTCTCTGTGCAATACGCCACTGGAAACAGGTTAAGATGAAATCTATATATACCGAATCAAAAAGAGTAAAAAGCGAAGCTAATGAAGGAATCGCGGCAACCGCCGCTCAATTTCGAAAAGGCATTATACAACACGAACTATTTAATCCTTATAATTCCTTTTCCAATGACTGTTGTGTGGCCTAAATATGATATCATTTTTGGATTGTATAGTATCAGCTAGGTTGTATCTGTGACTAATGTTATACCGCTTGTTCCACCTCTTTCTGGCTCTTTCACATCAAGATATTGAGACGGGTTTTAGGTCTTGAAAGCGGACGAATTATCAAATTTGACACGTGTCAGACGTATATTATGAGAGATTAATAGATTATTGTTTATTCATTCTTAGACCAATGCAAGTTTTCGCACTTCTGAATCCAGTTTTTCTCAATTTTGAGTCCGAGTTTGCTAATGCCGAGTCCGGATTTTCTCAAAGACGAGTCCGGATTTTTATTCGAGTCCAAGTATGCCCATTCAAATATCGGCATTCCAGAAGCTTCCTGCTGGCTCTCTCCATAGCCCAACGGCTAAATTCAAATCTATCAGCATATCTGTCATTATGAGTCTATTTTCACGTTCAAAGTTCTGTTGACGTCACGTGTGCCTGGGCAATCGCCGTGACGAACTGCCCACGCCATAACATATTGAAAGCGCGAACGTAGATGTCTGGGGTAAATAATACCGTTTTAAACTAAAGTCGTTGTCCTTTCAACAAAGCAAAACAACACAGAGTGCTTTGGAAGAATAGTACTTTACGAAGCGAGAGTATTTTGGTGTTCTAAGCGAGGTAAGACAAAGAAAATATAGATACAATTTCGCCTTCTTCAATTTCCCGAGAATTCCTCAGAGGGCATGTATTGAGTAGTTGACAAAATGTATTTTAATACTCTACTATCATTTCGCAATCTTTTGAGCACATACTATGGGGGATACTAGCAACAATTCGTTCATACAATGTTTTGAAATGCGAACTGAAAATTCAGAAATGCGAATATCAAGCATGTTTGCTAGACATCAAACGATATAATCTCTTTAATTTAAGGTGATATTCCTTATTTAGTTTGGTAGCACGCAAATTCGTGTGCAAAGGCACGTACTGTATTATCGTTAATCAGTAAAAAATCGGTTTTGGCAAATGGTATTTGTACAGACATAACAAAAACTAACGAAATTTTGTTGTAAAGCGTATTTCGAAGTCATGCAACATCACAGCGCGCACTTTCGACATGCCGTGTACGTTGCTACATATTTTTAATACGTGAATTGAACACAGATCGTCAGATGGCATCTCGAATTTCGGTTATCTATTAGTCTTTCGCGTCGCACGGAAAGAATTATAGACAAGATACCTACACCTATTAAGAACTAGACAATTTTAGAGTGTATGTCTGAGTGATTGGCCCAGTTTTTTCCCCTCACGAGAAAAGGTTTTAGTAAAGGCTAAAGAATAATTAGTTGCAAAGGCCAAAGACAAAGCCAATTTAGCAATAAGCTGACACCACCAACCTCCCACTGAAGCGGGATAAATAGGATTTTCGCGCAAACAATTGCGTATTGCGACTTTGCTTTAGTATGCGCTACTTTAAAGGAAGGCGTATTATCGGTTTTTTATTTAAGTAGTGTACTTTGTTCAGTTCCTGTGAAATATCTGTGTAGAGTATAATATTGTGTCTCTGAATTATAGCTAGTATTATACATCTACGAAACTATGCCTTCTTGAGTCGAAAACTTACATACATTATTTAAATAGCATATTACTTCAGATGTACAAATAGTTCCATTAAGTTGTCATAGGCAAAGCTATGGGGTCGTATCTTTAGGGCGCGACGTCCTGTCGGGTGAAAAGCGTTCGACAAAATATCATGCAGTATAAATTTGCCATGTGGTACGTCTACGATAGCAAACGTTTGGCCTGAAATATTAGCGTTACAAACGGGTAACGACAAATGTTTCATATTTTTAGCAGTAACTATCGAATGTAGGATTCAATTTGCCCCCAAAGACTTCCGAAATTCACATAAGTTTGGATTTCGCAAGAGAGGCGAGTAATTATAGTCACGGCAGGATCTAATACGTGGATTGTATAACTACTCGTAAACAAACGAAAACACGTATAAAGCCGTATTATACCCAAATTTAAGGAATAAAGAAACTTGCCAAGCATCCATTGAAAATTGAATAACTGTGAGATCTTAACTGTATTTTCGATAGACAAAGCTTTGACGAGTTTGTTGTTGAAAATGTACGCTCCGTTGGATGTAAATGTCGCGCTGTAATTTGAAACAGACGAAATTTTTTTTTGAATATATTAGACCTGTGCTGACGTACATAATTAGTCAGCACTTTTCGTCAGGACCAACTCGTTGCTATGGAAATAATCACTAGTTATGACGTCATTTAGAACACGCGCTGATACACGCAACTTGACTTATTAAGGTACTTCGGGAGGGCACCTATACTGTTCTCCCTAGAGATCCAGTAAGGGCTCTTCTTGGCCATTGTTATCACAGGAGGGAACCTAAATTCAATCTTAGTTCTTTCTATTCGTTGTCGAACATTGAGCAACGAATTTGCGCCATTCCGCCGTTCTCTTCAGCATCCATCGTTCCACGTAGTCCAATGTCTTTCACGAAGCGAAGGCCCTAGTGAATCACCAACAAGGGCCTTCGCTCGAAACATCGTCGAAGGTCTTATTTCTTTCACATCTTATCCCATCGTTCTCTTCCACGTTTGTGCTAGACTTCCTCTTTTTTCTCCTGTAGCCATTTATTCATTTGTGCAACTTTTGGCAACTTTTCATCGTCCATTCACAAGACATGTCCACACAGAAAAATCTTCTTTTTTCTTTTTACCTTATCTTGTCGATAAGCCAATGGCCCTCTGCATAACACTGACTTAAGGTACGTTCACACACAGCGATTTGTCGGGCCGATTTTAGGTTTTGCTGAATGTTAATGACGAATATTTTCAGTTGATGATGTCACCAGATGACATTTGCCACGTATTTTTCAAATATCATTAACGTGCATCTGAAATCGGCCCGACAAATCGCAACGTGTGAACGTACCTTTAGGGTAACATCCATCGCTCGTTTGACCGGTACGCGTGGTAATATCCAGTCAACTCTCCTGCGACTCTTGTTCTCATTTGATCGGGGCATGAGAGTTGATGAAACTCTCATGCAAATTCTCGCTTGCTAACTCTCATCGACTCTCATCATTTGACCCGGGCTTAATCCGCGCCAACGCGTGTTCATGCCCGTTGGCATTCATTCACTCTTAAATGCTTAGTTAACTTTGTTCATACATTCTATGCTTACATTATCAGAACAGTGGTATTAACTAGGCATACGGGTTATCCGAAAGTGTGAATTGGGTGATACAGTAAGTCCTCGCATATAAGAAACCGACATTTTCAAGTCAGGCTGTTCAGTTTCTTATATGCGAGACAAAGTTTCAAACAGAGGCTGCCAGTTTCTTATATGTTAACAAGAAACTGAGTTATATGTGATAGCTTTAAAGTAAAGAAATCAGTGTGAAGTATCATACGAATTCTTGAAACAGCACGTACGGCACTGAAGTGGACTATTTATGATTTTATGGTACTCATATGGTACTCATAAATATTACTCAGTTCAATTCAATTTTTTATAAGCAAATTCTCATTTTTTTGACATCTTAGAAACCAACATTTTGAAAACAGGCTGTTTAGTTTCTTATATAAAATGAGGAAATATTACCTCTATAGGCAGGCTGTAGTTTCTTATATGGCGGTTTCTTATATGCGGGGACTTACTGTAATGGACATAAACATTTGTAATGTTGAAATCTATTGATTGTGGTGTTGGAACGGATGATGATGTTACTCTGAGAATGGCTGAAAAATTGCTTCACCGCCGTGGGAATCGAGCCCGCGATCTTCGGTTTGCTAGTCCAACGAAGTCGAACGCTCTACCAACTGAGCTATGAAGTCAAGTCGGTTCGAGTGCCGGGGTGATATTTCGGAATTAGTCCAGTTCCTTCGATATTTGTATTTAGAATATAACATTTATAGTACGCGAGCGTTGATTGGTGGAGAAGCGTGTTTCTATTTAACAATTAGATTATGAGCTCAAGATTTCTATGAGGTGATAGTTGATGAGGGCGAAGCCCGAATGAACTATCATCTCATAGAAATCGAGAGCGAATAATCTAATTGTTTTAGTAGAAACCAGCAAGAAAACAGTATTTCAAAACGTTTTTCATAATTTATTGAAATAAATTCGTTACAAATCGCGCCGAGGAGATGGCTGTTTCGCTACTTGCTATCTATAGAGAATTAGATAGCGAGTAGCGTAGCCAATCAAATTACAGCATTTGCAATAGTATACTAGTATGATTCTATTAAAACTGTATAGAAACACGGAAAATGTTTTCTATTTCTTAAATATCTAATGATTGTGGAGCTTGCCCGGCGTGGAGCTACTCATGCAGAGTATGGCATCATCTATAAAACTAGTCTAAAATTTATTTACCTTGAGACAATCGTGAGATTTAAGATCATGTACTTATAAGATATGTGTAAAGACTAAAGTTTGCTTTTTTTGATGATTTTTTTGCTTCCGTGCATCCTTGTTGAGATGTATAACATTTTGTTTAATCATAGACAATCGAGAGGAATGAACTGGAAACGCCATTGGCATTGTTTTTCGCGATGCTTTTTTCCCTGATACGGTCTGCAGTCACCGCATATACTTAAGTTTCTTTTGAAACGGTAAACCGCAGAGGGCAATAAATCAATAATCGTTTCGTAGCTTTGTTACTGCATGGGCAATCGGTTTTTAAAATTCTTCTAGAAGAAGCAATTTCTTTCGAGTTGCAGGCAGGGGCGGATCCAGCTGCAATTCTGATCGTGGCTAAAGGGTCTTGTATAACTAGGGAAATGCCATTTCCTGCATTCTGAGCTGCATTTCCAGCATACATGTAAACAGCTTATATAAAGTCTATACAGCAAAATTATATCAATTTCTAGGCAACCACAACATAGACCTTGTAAATTTCATATACAAATTAAATAGACACAACAACAGCCAAGACAATGACACTGATAACACTATATCCGGCAATATTATTAATTCACATTTGACATAGACACACACGAGAATACAACTGACGGGAAACATTGCTGTATAATGCACCCCGATTCATTGTTAAATATTCTTTCTCAATTTACATATTGCGCGTATCGATTTGCGTATACGTTTAGGAGTATAATCCAAGAAAAACAATAAGGAATCCTTACCTCAATTTGATACTAAAACATTACTAGCACGTTGATGTTGAATCTCACAAATTCGCAGACAACGCTACAGACTGTTTATACAGACATAAACACGAGTTATCTTCGAATGTGATTTAGCTTGGAACAAACGACAAACCTCTTTCAGCTTCTTTGCTGTTTTCTTGACAAAGGATATCATTCATATTGAACAATATCGAAGTAGATACATATATAAATGAACTGCCGCCGAGATTCGCCCGAGAATTTACCGAATTCAAGTCTTTGTGTATTATTGCGCAACGAAAACATGGCTACCGTGGCTCAGGGTGGCCCGCGTCACAAAAACTCGCGCTGTGATTGGTTTGCAACCCTCCAGAGTGGCTGAAAATGGCAAGATGTTACTATATTTAGTAACACCAGGGCTGCTGACCGTGGCTCAAAATCGCAGTCCCATTTTACGAGTTCTTTCCGAACTTAAAGAGCTGAGTTCGATGAGTTATCGGTGAGCCGTCGTAACAAGAAATTTAATATGCAAAATAAAACAAAATATTCATGTAAATAAGTATACAGCAACTTTATAGTAAATATTTCTTGAAATTTTTACGTTTAAATAACAATGCAATACAAGTATTTTAAAATGTTGGAGATAAATTCATTTCTTAATCATTAATCGCTTAATACTGATGACGAAGTTTCAAAATTAGTTTTGTGATGCTTGCTTCAACAATAACAATGCTCATGGACATGGCTGATTTGTTGTACGCGTATTAAAATTACTGACGGCCGAGTGTACCGGCTACTTTTTCCAAAAATAGAATCAAAGACATACATATATTTAGTGATAATTTCGTAAATCTATTATCAGAGAATCAGACAACTGAAACGAAAAACAATTTAGCATATTGTCATTGAATCTTGAGTTACGGTTAGTTTTGGCTGGATACTTCGACAGGAACATTGCAGACTACCGCTTTTTGGCAACATGAAATGGGCAACAGAATTCAACGGGTTTTCTTGTCAAATAGAAAAGTAAACAGCTACAATTTATGTTTCCGTTTCGTAAAAGTATTGTTTGAGATTAAAAATATTTTATTGAAAAAGCGTAGAACAGTATTCCTTTTAAGTTACAGGGTTATAGTTTTGATAGGGTTTTAGCCCATATCACGGATGTCGCGAATGACGAAAGCTTTTTGCATTGGCGTTTCCAGTACATTCCACTCGATAGACTATGCTTTAATTAATCAAGCATTACAGCCACGCATGTGATTTCATACATGTACAATGAGTGAATATTGTTACTTTACAACGAAACCAATGAAAAACCTGTACACTTAATGCTGCCTGTGAATAATATACACACGCGGTTACTTTTTAACTACTCATTGAAATATTTTTATACATGCATGCAGTCACATGGATGCATTACTGTGCATTAAACAAAGTGAAATATTAAGGTAGAAGGTTTAGGTGGTGGATATTTCGAGTGAAATAATATATACAATATTTTAGACCTGAACGGGAACGGCTGCGAAAAATGCAACTCTAAGTCCTCCGACAGGAATCGAACTGCGGCCCAAATACTGAATACTAATGACACGTGCTTTTTGCGTGCTCACTGTTTAAGATCAACTGCTCAAATCAATCGCGCATGCTCAGTTTTGGTCCCACAAATTTGGTCCTACAAGCATTAATCCAAATTTTCATTGGGTTATTGGGAACCGACCGACGGACAGACATACCTAGCTCTTATAGAGACGCGAGCACGCGTCTAAAAAAGTAAAAGCCTTGTGCACCCAATCAAATTTCGAAGCTTGAGTCACATGTACACTCTTGACCTTGTAAGCCCTTTGCAAATGCATAATGAAAATGTTAATTATATAGTTGGGTGTAACTAGTGGGTGTAACTAGTTTGCATATGAATTGGTTCATTGAATGCATATTAAATATAAATTTTATAAATTTTTCAGAACATTCGTGCAGGCCGTGTTGCATGCCTCGAATTTGGCGACGGCCCCAGCGGCTATTGACCGAAATTTACCTGGTTGTCTCGAACCAGGCAACGTAAGCAAGCACGTAAAACGGATTATAGTAAAGAATACACTCTTTCAGTTCAAGATGCTTACAGCACAATCGTTATATAAACTGCATTGGCAGTGATAGTGTTTATTATATATTTCACGAATAACAGTCGTATCACTGGGCCATTGCCATTGCATTAACCGTTAATGCTCTTTTCCACTCGTCGCAAAACCCAACTCGCAAGATCGCTGCGAGTACTTTCATCCAATCACAATGCTCGACAGTTTATTTTAATTACATGCAAGAACTCGCAGCGAGTTTGCGAGTTGGTGTTGCGATGAGTGGAAAAGAGCCTTTAAAGTGTCTATGACATACCGCCATACTTGCAAATATAGAACAGCGAGACATGTCCATACGCCTTCGTCACAGGCCATATGATACGTCCTTTGACCGCGCAAAATATATTCACACATTTAGCGATAATTTACCTAACTTTAACTTGTCATTGTTCAAAGAGTATAAAACAGATTGATTTGAAATTTTGCCAGGTTATATTATACATATGGATATTTCATTTTGTCGAAAAAAATTAATTCGATATTTTCATGTCATAGACACTTTAATATAATTTTTTTTTTGTAATTTGACACTGATTCGGTTACCTCGAAACCCCAGCTATCTCCAACTTTTTGTTTTTTCCCTTGGCTTGAGATAGCGGGGTTGTACTGTATACTGAAATTCACGGCCAGTAGTGGCCTGCCTTCACCTGCCTTGAAGAGGCATTACCAGAAATTTTGGTCATATAATTATATATTCTAAATTCAAATTTCTAATGCGAATGATTATAGTGTTGCTCATTATTCATGTCATTGTGTTCTTTAGAATACGTTCAAATATTGCATGCATGCATATTAACCTGTAAACGACCACAAAGATTGTAAAATCAAACAAGTTCAAACGCTTTTGGAATTACAACGTTAAAGACAAATAAGGATTTTTATGAGCTCAAAAATTAGGTTGATTATAGTAGAATGCATCGCGAGTCTGGCACTTCGCGTCGCCCGTAATGATGTAGCCTAAATTGACCATTTATATAGTCCCTGCAAGAAGATTAATATGGCTAACACTATGAATAGTGCCGCTTTTAGAACAAAATATGGCAAGCTAGGGAAGTACTTTGTCGTCGTAGTAAATAAGAATTTTCTTGTTATAACTATTGCTCAGTCTATGCTGAAGTCAGATGGAGTCTCGCAAAGAAGAAATATATCATCGCTCGAGCAAAATTTGAGTTAATATGTGCTCTCCTTATTATTTTCTATTAGAAACCGCCATTTTAATGGTCTTTAATTATGCATGCGTGCCGCCATCTTGTCCCACAATTTCTGGTAACGGCCTCGTCCTCATTTTGAGCAACTTCAGCCCAGAAACTAAAAGTGAAAATCTAAATACAAAACGGTGAAATGAGTTGTTGAATAATTTTTCTGCCTCCGTGACAACATGCGCGTATTATATTTAAGTGTCGACATGTAAAACCGCACATATTTCAAGCTACTTGAACATTCATTCATTCATGCATTCTTCCAACGTATAGACAAAGGCGGAATTCTAATTAGAAAATATATATATATTACAGGGACCCGTCGCAGGGATGAAAGGACCTGTTCATATGACCTCCAGGTTGGCCGGGAAACTCACCTAAGTGGGATGAATTATTTCTGTGTTCATATGACTGTTTTTATCCCATCTAATATCTCGCCTCGGTGGGACGAAATTACGAACATGGGGCATTGTGTTGTGATTGAACAAACTGTACGTTGTAGTACGACTTTAAATAATGGTCTTTGCTTAGGTCTATTAATGATTTGATTTGAAACACTGATTTATATTCTCCAACTACGCTGCTCAATAATAGGTCAAAATCGGAAAAAATGTCCATCCCTGTCAGGTGAGATGAAGCATTCATATGGAAACTTTTATCCCACTTGACTGAGAATCTGAGATCCCCACCTAGCACGAGGTGAGATCTTATCTAACCGGGCTGACTCGTTTCTCATATGAACACACAATGATTTTTATATCCATTAATAAAAACATGTGGATCTCACTCAGTTGCAGAGTTCCCAGGTTAGCTGGGCTCATGAAAAAGCTCTAAAACTGTAAATCCAAACATGCGAAGTGAAAAGATCTCTACTGCTCAGGTAGATTGAGGCAGAACCGCAGTATTTCGTAAAGACACTATACCTACACTGCCCACTGGCACCACACGCGTTCGAGCTACTGTAGTCTGTAAATACATGCTAGCGGACATGTAAAAATGCATATACTCATGCATAAATCATCTAATTAAACTATCTCGAACGTGTGAGAACTTCGACGTTTCGAGCGAGGGCCGAAGGTCTGGAATTTAGCCTTCTCTCGAAACGTCGACGTTCTTATCGTATTTTTCAGGTAGATTGATCCAGAAGACCGGCAGTATTTCATAATTAAACTATATACTTGAAAGTCCATTCATGCATTCTTTCAAACTTGTGAATAAGGAGAATTTCTAATTAGAATATTACCAGAAATTAGATCTGGTGGCAGCGGTATGAAAGGGACACGCATACATGCATGTACTAACCACGTCTGTGCCACCAACAGCAACCCCAATAAGAGAGAGCACAACCGCGTTTTGTCATAAACACATTTTTGAGACAAGAGTTTTTTTTATACACCAACGTATTAGCACATGCGAGAACACATATATTTAAAAGTACTTGACCGTTCATTCATGCGTCATCTTGGTGGGTGGCCAACCCGTATGACACGAGCAAAGCTCTTAACGTGCTCAAATCTTTTGCTTTAATTACAACCTTGCATGAGCGATAACAACGCAAAAAAATTCCGAGATTTACGGCAGAGTTTACGTGTGCATCGATACTGGCACGTCACGCAGTAACACCGGTATAATTTTAATCCGTCATCTCTAAGTAATCCGACTTGATTGACACGTTTAAATCATGTATTATACAGTCTACGTTTGTCTTATAGATGAATATTGCACAGCTGTTGTAAAGTTATAAACAACCAACATTCAACAGAACTAAACTAAAGCATTATTTTTGCTATCAATTATACATTGCAAGGTCAGTATACATCGGGGAATATTTACTATATATATATATGCATGCAAATAAAAATATAGTTTTATATACACTTAATATTGATTACATATGAATATAAGGATTGTTATATTACTAGAGTAAATATATAGATTAGTGTGTATTTTATGCGGGGGCCCAGTGTAGGTAGTATTCTACAATAAGCTGCCGGGGTTTGTGTCTGAACTACCTGAATAGTATTTTACAATAAGCTGCTGTGGTTTTTGTTAGAAGTACGTGAACTATATATCTGAAAAAGATTCATGGCTAGAGATCGCGGAAATTACTCTATGCCTTGCTAATTAGCAACAGTATTAAAATTTTATAACGCGATGTAAGTTGTATAAATCGCAAAAATCTGAGAATAAGGCAGGAGACTTTGTTTTATACAAACAACCTATACCTTATTCTCAGATTTTGCGACTTACCGCATCGCATATTTCAACGACAATGTGGTATGTAAATTTATGGAAGTACAACAAATTATGTCTGGAGCCTGCCTCCCTTATAGGCTCTCTTGCTTTCGAGCAGGACATATATAACTATATATAACTACTGGAGGAATTATGTCACATCACCCCATGACAGAGGTTGCCAGGTTTCCTGGCAGGTAAAAGAGACTCAACTTGGTTGTCTTCAAATTGTTTACTGATTCTAATACCCTTGCAAACATATGTGTGAAGCAAAGCTTTTTCTCTTAGATGTTATCACTTATTATACCTACTGATATTTCTGCAGATTGCCCATATTTGCAAATGGACCTCTGCTCGCTGGGAAATGTTCAAAAACCTTATCTTTTAGCCTATGTGCATATACAGATGTCAAAGAACTGATTTCTGATTTTGAAATTTGCTAAAATTTTATTTTGCAAAAATTTTTAGTGCGTCAGACAACAGTTCTGGCTAATGTCAAAGGGTTGTCATTTTGAGACAACAATAATCAAACAAAAAATGAACGTGAATCGACTATGGATACTTCTTCCTTAAGGTTGTACTCTCATTTTTTTTGAATTTTCTGTTGTAATTATCATTCTATGATTTTATAGACCTGTTTAGGTCATAAAAAAAAAATTTTAAACAATTTACTCTAAATAATAATAATATGCCCATCACACGTTTTTTCTTTTAAATTTTCGTTTTTACTGCTTTAAAGGTGTAGGTTTTCTATCGTGCTGTATCTAGACGCACAGTACGTAATCGTAATAGAAAAAATTTACAACCTAACACGAACAATAATGTATATCCCATCATAAGACCTGTTCATACGGTTGGCGCTTTCAAATTTTTGATTGTATAAAATAAAATCCAGTAGATAATTTGCAGAAGACTTTTCGGTCACACGCTCTACACAGTATGAGAAAAAACACGAAATCGTCCAGAAAATCAAGAGATAATTCCATGTCAAAAAACTGATACGCTTTTGAGTGTATAAAAATAAATTAGGCTGAGTTTCTTAGTTCCTTCAGTCCGCAATCTTTTTATAAACACGCAGTATTCATCTAAGAAACAAATCAGTTTAATTGCAGAAATACAAAAACTGACCACTGGAGAGAATTTATGGAGAAAAAAATGCATGTTGGGCAGCCAGGCCGTGACCTTTTTACCTTATTAACAATAAATGAAAACATGTTGAAAAGCTCAACCATTCTTCTAAATTCCAATAACTAAGATCAAGTACTTTTTACCATTTTTTCAATGGGATTTAAATTTCCATTCATTCAATTTAAAATTGAAGTCAATTTCTGGCCACGAGAAACACGTCGATTTCGATAAACTTTCGATACCTGTATTACTAATTTCCTGTTTCCTATATAGTTTCCTATATTATGTTCAAAATAATTGAGAAAGGTCTTAATTATACGGACTAAACTGCATGGGAAAAGGCCCTCCGCAGACTCTACCCCAGTAGTCGTAATCTGAAAAAGGCCGAACTGGTTTGTATATGACTTCTAAAAGACTCGTTTTGTACGCTCACTGGCGTTGGAATTTTGAAGATTGATGTTATCTACGCTTATAAAATTGAAGGAGAAAATTTGAGCAAGTATATCAAATCTCATATCTTGTCAACTACACACGTATTCATAGGAATAATTAATGAATTTTAGAAGTAATATATACACACGTACAAATCTCACAAGTTGTAACAATGTTGTCATTTTATCAAGTCGCTGTAAAAAGTCTGTTCAGTGATTCCACAACCTTGTAGCAAGTTGTCAACAAGCCGTTGACAATTTGTCAACAAGCTGGGAGCAAGCAGTGCGAACACATCCTGATAACAAGTTGTTGAAACAGCATTGGTACAAGTCTGCTGCAGGTTTGTTACAACTTGTGCGTTTTCACGTGTGTACTACACGCTAACTCATGGACCAAGGCAATAAGGTATGATCCTTCCTGGACTTCTAGGAAGGACAGTTTAGAACTGATAGGGCTAATTGTTATTAATTCTCAGTTGTTGCATATGATCGCGACTAAAAAGCTAAAACCACAATACTTTAAACTCTATTTAGTTTATTCATTTGAAAACCATGGCTACGATATTGGAACGATTTAAAGAAAGCTCACCCCAAACATTCAACCATCAATCTACCACAATCAATACGACCGAGAATATGTCCACGACGTCTAACCATCCAATCATAAAAGACGAAACATCGCAGAGATCAGCGTGTCCCTACACGAACGAAGGAAAGCAGAATGAACGACAGACGAGTATAAATGGTGTGCAAGACGAAAAAGCGAAAGGTAGTCCAACAAGAAGTCTAAGTCCGGAGTTCTTGCTGGGATCGTCTGAGAAGGCTGAAGAGGATGAAACGGCAAAAGAAGGTATGTAGGAATTGAATTTTAATAACTTTATAAATGAATAGTCGGTCGGTTGGATGGTCAGTCAGCTTTAAATCTCTATCATCTATGCCTCCAGTTCTTGAAGAGTAATTATACAAAATGAGTAATAACAAAAGCAAGAAACAGTACAACAGGTGCATGTACCACAGAATACCGCAAAAATTTACATGTTCCATATCTTTTGTCAAATATATATAATGTGGCTTCTTAATATTTTTTAATATAGTTTATCGATATATTTTTTCTTCCTGGAGGTTTTGGGGCTAGATTTCATAGACTTAAATATATTTTTTTAATTGAACATTCTGTGGAACAAACTCTAATGTACCACAGAATACCAGTGCAGAGATAAATAAGCAACGGTTTATCAAATTGTACCAGGATTTAGTGTGTCATGTTGTGTGATACTACTGTAGGATGTTGCTAACTTAATTTAGTGAAAGGTAAGTACTAAAATCAGAACAGCATACCAGTGGTGTAACCAAAGAATACCAGGTTTATCAATAATTTTGAAAAATTCAGTTTTTCAATGATAAAATTGATTCCTTGGTGTGATTCCTGTATAGTAATAATGCTGTGTTGCATAGAAAAAGTAGTGATCAACATAAATTATACTGGTTTGCAAACTTACTTTTAAATATAGTAAAAAAGCAACTAAGCAATTAGTAAGCAACTCTTCATTCAAAGAGACAAACAGTTGCAACGTGTCATGATTTATACAATACGATTAATCGATTATTCATCGATTCTTGGTAACGATTTTAAAATTAATCGATTACGAAAACTGGCCGATGGGCCCAGCTCTAATTTCAGCAAGAACGCCACCCATATATGTCCATGTTTACACATAATGTTTCAGACCTTTTACCAACAATAGGCAACAGAAAATCCATATCATTAATGATGCTAAATCCATTGCCATTTCAATTGGCATAGTATCGTTAATCCAATTAATCCCATTATTCTTCTCGAGAATGGCCGTGCCATTACAATACAACAATTAATGCATGCTTCAAATAGTCTCTATTACATCCGTTTCTGGATTGTTTACTGGTTCATACATTTTCCTCTAATTCTGTCCAGTTCAATCTTTATTGCCTCCAAAAATGAAGACTAAATAAATTTACAAAAATTTAAACAATATGTATTTAGTAGAATCATACTAGTATACTATTGCAAATGCTGTAATTTGATTGGCTACGCTAGATAGCGAGTAGCGAAACAGCCATCTCCTCGGCGCGATTTTTAACGAATTTGTTTCAATAAATTATGAAAAACGTTTTGAAATACTGTTTTCTTGCTGGTTTCTACTAAAACAATTAGATTATTCGCTCTCGATTTCCATGAGATGATAGTTCAGTCGGCTTCGCCCTCATCAACTATCACCTCATAGAAACCTTGAGCTCATAATCTAATTGTTAAATATATAAAATTAATATTGAATTAGTTAATTAAGCACTAGAACATATCTACCCATAAATGGTCGAAGATGGAGTATTGAACAGACATCGTCTAAATTTATAATGTCACTTCTATGCTTAGAACTGAGTGATCTCCAGTAAGGTTCTGATGAAACTGTGATAATCTATTATTATAGATTATATATATTTATATAGAGTGTTAGGTCATGCAAGTATACAGTCATTGGAAGATGATCTGCTATCCAAGACCACCAAGTTTCCTTTGCACCTTCAATCTTTCTACAAAACAGTAGGGCATGATCAACAGAATTTTGCTGGATTGCACATTTTAATCTATATGTATCCATTATTTTTCCAGGCCCTGCAGAGATGGCAACACTGCCTACGTGCGTATTCTGTAATGAGATATTCCCAAACAAGACTGCCCTAGAACAACATACAGTTGCCCAACACTGTGCTACCGACAAGAAGTTGTATGATTGCTCAGTCTGCGAGAAGCGTTTCGTACATCGCAGTAGCAGGGATATTCATTTGCGAGTGCATACTGGTCAACGACCGTACGAATGTGATTATTGCAAGAAACGTTTCCGCGTTTCCTCGCATCTACGTGATCACATTAGAACGCACACAGGTAAGTGTTAGCACGCAAACAAGATAAGTTTCGCCTTACTAGGCGTCTAGACTTCTAGAGAGAACAGTTTAGAACTGACAGAGCTATGCAGTTTACTTTAGGTTTCTTCCTGTAGTGACACTGAACTAATAAATGATGGTTCTTACTGGATCTCTGAGAAAAACAGTTTAGAACTGATAGAGATATCCAGTATAAATAGAGTTACATAATGTGTTCTTTCCTTAGGAGAACGGCCGTTCAAATGCGGAGTTTGTGGACGAGGATTTAAACAGTCAAGCGACATGAAGAAACATCGTAAAACCCACTTCAAAACAATGCCTGCGCCAAACAACACTGAGGCCACGTCGTACATGATCGTAAGACCCGAAGACACTACGGCGGCGGGCGAACACAGTCCGAATGATCTCCGATCACCGACCGATCAACGACAGAACCTCAAATTAGTCATCAAGAGGGAACGAAAACCAAACGACATAAAGTCACCGATGGACAATAACACAAAACCCGTACCAAGTAATAATACCCTAGCGGGAGAAATACCCTCGGGTTGTATCTATACTGCAAAACCCGTATCGGGTAACAAAAGCCGACCGGCAGAAAAACCCTCCGAAGATAGTACCCACAATAAGGTATTCAATGACAAGACATTACCAACAAGTGATAATATAGACCCTAATGCCAATTGGGCGGGAAATAACTATTATTCCCATGAGAATAGTGTATCGACTATCAGATCTACAGAAACCTATTTGGCAAAAAACTCCCCTGCAAAAGTCGCCATTAAACGAAAATTGGATAAAGGATATAAAAGTCATGGAAGAAATGGTTATAAAGCAAGCCCGTATCCGTCAATGGCCAGTGGATTTGGTCAGATATACACTTCAACTGCGGGTGTACATTTTAACCTGCAAGAATCAGCATTAGTGCCCTTACATAATACCGAGCTGATTTACAATAACATGCAAGAACAAGCATTAACGAACACAGGGCAGACCTCTAATTTGGATAGTCACACGGGAAGCACTGCTGTACCATACGAGGTAAAGCAATAAATTTGTTATTCAATGATCTATTATTCGAACTGATGCGCGCTTGAAGGCCAGCACATTTCGCAAATCCTTTTCGCCCGATTCTAGGCTATTCTAATATGGCATTCGAAAAATTAAATATCGATGAAAGCAGATATATTTATATTGTATGGTAAGTTCTAATTGAAGTGTATTTGAACTGTTTATGTCTTACTCATAGAAGGGGGAAAATGGTTCCTAGAAGGACAAATTTGCGAATTGTGCTAGGCCTTGTCGCTTCCAGCCACTCCCCAGGCTTCTCACTCCAGCGCGCCAAGCTTTGCGGAAGTGAAAGGCCAGAAACTAGGCAAGAATTTTTCGTTCAGTTCTATGCAGTGTAAGAATCTACATTTAAAATTTCTATCTCATCTTTTACTGTCGTTCCAATTGAAGTGTTCCTAAAATATTGCATCAATTCATTACCTAGAGTTTATCAATTCATTCGTTGAAAAATTGATCAAGTTCCTGTGTGTGTGAATCGACCAATGGCGTCTCATTTCAGTGACTGATTGACCAATTGGGAACAAGTATGCTAGTAAACAGGAAGTTGAGCAATTTTTGAGCAAATGTATTGATGTCAACTTATGTAATGTATCGAATCAATATTTGAGGAACACTTCAATTGGAACGACAGTAATGTTATCTTAAACTCTCAGGGCGAACAGGCAGAATATGGGAACAGACGATCGTATGATAATCCGACAACAATCCTAATGCCAAACCAGAATGGTGCACATGCTGAAAATGAGGAAGTTTTTTGCCAACCTGAGATGAAAAAGATTAAAACTGAGAAACTGTCGCCAAACTCACAAGAGCAGTCGACGCATTGTCACGAGCGTTCGACGGTTGTTCACGAGTTGCAGACGGCTAGTTACGAGCAACAGACGAATGGTCACGAACAAGCGACGTATAGTCACGAACCACCGACGTATAGTCACGAACAACCGACGTATAGTCACGAACAACCGACGTATAATCACGATCAACCATCGTATAATCATGAACAACCATCGTATAATCACGAACAATCCACGGGCATTCGCGAGCAAGCGACGGGTAGTGACGAGCTAACGACGTACACGTATGACCAACTTAAGGAATCCCGAGACCCCACAATAAATATTGACCACGAACATACGTACAATGGCGATGTATCTACGACACGTAACGTAGAATTGACAAAAATCACGTTGATGTGACTTCTATAGACTCGGTTGCCACGCAACGAGCTGACGATAGCGCTTACACGGAAACACAAGCTTTGCCAAACAATGAAGCGACGGACTTTCCCGAAGATAATGCCGATACTCTTCCGAATGACAACGAGGTTGCCCCTAGCAACGTGACGTCAGAACCGGAAGTTATTGCACGGAAGCCAATGGTAGTGAAATTACGGCGGGATAAAACTGAAGTCGTGAGTACGGTACGGAAACCGATCAAGTTAAAAGGTAAAATATTTTTCTTTGTAATATACCACACGGTGGTTAATGCAGGTGTCTTTCACCTCTGGCCGATTCCTCCATTTACGAAATATTTATCGTTAAGAAAGCACTATGCATCTGGGTACTCCGGTTATATCCACATTAGTGGTTTTCTCCTCTGATAACATTGGACCAATTAATAAGACGAGGCCGAGTCGTTGGCTATTGGCGAATAGTCAACGAGGCAAATAGTCAATCAGATGGGGAGGGGGTATTTCGATGCACATAAAATATATCATTAAAACGAAAAAACCCTTGAAATTTTATAGCTAAATGCCGTAAATGGACTTCAAGCGTTGTGTTTTCAATGATTTTGCTGCAAATATGAACCAAAATTGTCCATGTTCATAGATTCGCAAGTCACTTTCATGTTCAAAACTGTAAAACTACGAGTAAAACGTCAAAATTGTACCTTTTTTGCAAGCAGTTTCGAAGATTGCTTGTTAGTTTTTATTCCAGAATAAAAACTAGGACATTTTTTGAAGGTTTTTTTTCCCTTAAAAAACAACTGATTCACAAGTTTTTCTCTCGCTCTTCGCTACTAGTAGGCTATCACCCAGTGGCCCTCTAGTAGGGAGCCAATCAGAACGCGGTATTTGTAATAGCCTACTAGTAGGTTTATACTAATATAAGGAATTGCCTTACTGGACCTCTAGGTCCCGACGGGAAACCAGACGTCCCGACGGGAAACCAGAAAATAGGCTAAGACCACGATTAAAAACATACTTTTACAAGTCTTGTCATTTCGTCTATGCATTTAATAAAGCCGTGTGAAAAGTGGATTTGTCAAATGTATTGAAATTGAACAAAAAATTGTTGATATCAAAGGGTTGATGGGCGACATACATTAAGGTTGTGGTTCATTTTTCACTTAAGGTGGATCGATACAGTTTTTAAAAATTTAGGTGTCCAACACTGTCAAACTCCGTATTTTTAGGCTTTATTCACCAGGTATCGGGGTTTTCATATATTTTGATCTTTCTACTTCCAATTTATGTTAGTTTTAGTAACACATAGTTCGTTACTATGGCAACATACGCGTATGAAATTCATTCCAAAATAGCCTATCGCCTCGTGTAGTTGGAAAAGAAGCACGGTGACCCCCATTTTTTCGTGCATTATTTTACTTGCAAGACAGACTAACAATCAGCAAAATATAAAAAAATTCTGTAATGCCATTTTTTTGAAAAAGGCAAAAATATCGTTTTCTTCAATAAAATTTTTTTGGCATTACAGAATTTTTTTATTTTTGGTATAATGAAAGACTTTTGCGCTGCAATACAGCATGCAAAATTTGAACATAGGTCACCGGACAAAATAATGAGATATAGCGCATTGTTTTTCAAAAATGGAATTTTTTAATGACGTCAGCAATTGGCATGAAAACGGCATATAACATGCGCAATGACGCAAGATGGCGCGAGCAACTGCTCACGTCAGGTCATTTTGGAAGTTCTTTCGTTAATATTCCCGCGCGCATAAATGGTCACGCGGGTTTGTTCATATAGTATGAAGTTTTGTTTTCGCGATTCTTGAATAAGGCCTGTTTGTGATTACTGTATCGAGCCACCTTAATTGAGTTGGGGAAGCCAGAAATAGCTTTGGGCAACCAAATTTTTAGTGTTACCTGCCCAAGGGCTATCACTTTTTCTAAAATTTTGCGAGCCCTGAGTTGAGAACTAATCAGACAAGAAAACTAATCCAACGATTTAATACTTTTTTCCCATCAGACGAAGGTGAAGACGTGCAATGCAGTGTTTGTGAACAAGCATTCAAAAATATGGAAGAATTTACAGCACACAAATGCGGCAAGAACGGCAAATCTTTCAAATGTACCATTTGTAACAAGACTTTCGCCAGACAGACGTTATTGCGACAGCATATGGTACTACATCAAGGAAGCAAGAGATTTAGATTCAAATGTAACTATTGTGGCAGAGCGTTTAGACATCGCAGTCATTTGAGAGACCACGAGAGAATACATACTGGTATGTACCAAACTAAAACAACTACAGTGGCGGGAAATATTGGGAGTGAGGGCGAATTTAGGTTGCCACGATCTTACCACCTTTTTGTTGCTGTAAATCTCAGTTCTTCAAACTTTTTTGCCTTAAATTCCATGCAAATTTACTGGTTGTAAAATTGTTGTTACAGCTTTGTAGTTTGTAATGGCTAGGAAACAATGTTTCCTGGTTTGTCCACCCTCTGGAAACATGGCTAGGAGACAATATTTCCTGTTTTGCCCCATGTGGGAAACATGGCTAGGGAACAATGTTTCCTGGTTTTCCCACCTTCGGGAAACATGACTAGGAAACAATGTTTCCTGGTTTGTCCACCTTGGGGAAACATGGCTAGGAAACAATGTTTCCTGGTTTGTCCACCTTCAGGAAACATGGCTAGGAAACAATGTTTCCTGGTTTGTCCACCTTCAGGAAACATGGCTAGGAAACAATGTTTCCTGGTTTGTCCACCTTCAGGAAACATGGCTAGGAAACAATGTTTCCTGGTTTGTCCACCTTCAGGAAACATGGCTAGGAAACAATATTTCCTGGTTTGTCCATCTTTGGGAAACATGGCTAGAAAACAATGTTTAGATTACTTTATCAGATTATCTGCCCCATTAACATACATGATACTCATTAATCATTCACTAATAATTCTCCACCTCTCGTATTTCACCCTATAGGAGAGCGTCCTTTCAAATGCTCGTTCTGCCCCAAGGCGTTCAAGCAGTCCAGTGACCATCGAAAACACGAGAACTTACATACGGGCACCACAAGATACCGCTGTGAGAAATGCTCGCTGGATTTCAAGCGATGTGACGCGCTCAAGAGGCATGCTATGATGCACACTAAAGGAGAGGTTACATTGATCAAATGTGAAAAATGTCGAAGTCTATTTGCTACAGCTGATGGACATATGTCTCATGTGTGCTTAAAGAGACGTAAGTAACTGAGAAATTGTATGAGCCGATTTATACTAAGGATGTTGTTAAAACTCGCTGCTGAGTTAAGCATGGTTAGATCATGTAAGTAAGTAAGTAAGTAAGCAGGGGTGCTTATTATCCTTACTTGCAGCTGAGAGCTAAGCTGAATTGCGAAGGACACAGCTCAACGTGACCAAGTCGAAGGCTTTCTAGGGCGCATATGGCAGCCACCTTTTGCTCGCCATCACGGAGCACAGCTACGGTGGAAGGGCCAGTTAGGGGTTAAACCCAACCCACCCTGTCAACATTCCCTGTGGGAGGAAACCGGAGTACCCGGAGAAACCCACGACTTTCGGCAGAGCGTTGACTAACTCTTTTCACATAGCTATCATAAGTCGTCCCCAACGGGACTTGAACCCACGATATCAGAGGTGAAAGGCGCGTGCTCTGACGATTGCGCCACCGAAGCCCCTTAATGCAGAAGTACATGTTCTTGAATGTAGACTACCTTAAAGTGATCTGATGTTGTACATACCTCATTGCTGCTGAGTTCAGCATGGTTAGATCATGCAGATGTACATGTTCTTTAATGTAGACTACCTTAAAGTGATCTGATGTTGTACAGAACTTACTAGTAGTTACTACTTAGTTAAGCATGGTTAGATCATGCACAGGTAGTACATGATATTGAATGTAGACTACCTTAAATTGATCTGATGTTCTACAGAACTCACTGCTGAGTTCAGCATGGTTAGATCATGTAGAGGTAGTACATGTTCTTGAATGTAGGCTACCCTAACCTAAAGTGATCCGATGTTCTACAGAACTGGTTAAACATGATTAGATCATGCAAAGGTAGTACATAATCTTGAATGGTCTAAATTATTTGCCTTCAACTAATACCGTATATTTTTCCTTTCAGCATACCGCTATCGTTGTCAGATATGTCCCGAGCGTTTTACGGACGCCGACGACCTTCGCCGACATTGTTACGATCTTCATGGCGAGCAGTCGACATTATCTTGCTTGAAATGCGAGTTCTGTAAACTGGAATTTAACACCCTCGAGAAACTCGACGACCATTTGGGTACACATCTTCTTAAAAAGACTCACAGGTGTAGAACGTGTGATCAAAAGTTTTCCTACTAAATCAACTTGTAGAACATGTCAAAATACACAGTGCGGCCGCTCATGGACCGTCTTCGTTGGCATATGATCAAAGCGAGGAAAAAAGGATCGAGAAAGCTCGGGCTATAAGAGGCGACGTTATTCAACAGAAGGAAACTCCACCCAATGTAACAGTAACCAGTCATTCTTCAAACGGACCAGCCAGACAGAGATATGATTTTATTCCAAGTAAATACCAACCCCTTGTGCATACAAACCCAATGTACGGTGAACTGGCCGTGGGGAGCTGGGCTACACCACACAATTATTATCTTCCATTACGACCAAAGGACAACGTTGTTCCACGAAGGCAAGACGAAACCCCACCGATTTCGCCCCGACAGCAACCGATATCTCCCCGACATACTCCGATATCTCCCCGCCACAATCCGATATCTTCACGAAGTATTACGGACGTCTCACCAAGTACTACGGAAACTTACCGAAGGAATGTGGAACTTTCCGAAAATCATCCGATTTCTTCCCGAAGTAATACGGAACCCTACCGAAGTAATCTGGAAGACTCCGATAATCATCCGATTTCTTCCCGAAGTAATACGGAACACTACCGACCGAAAACGGAACTTCCCGAAAATCCTCCGATTTCGTCTCGAAGTAGTACGGAACAATACCGAAGGAGAACGGAATCTTCCGAAATGAATCCGATTTCTTCCCGCAGGAGTACGGAAACGTCCGAAGTAAATCCGATGTCTTCCGAAAATAACCCAATTGCAGCCCGACCTTCCACGATTGCTAATACACGTAGTGAATATCCCGAAACTAGTCCAACAACGAATGCGCTTCAAGATGCATTTTCTACGACATCGTTTGCCGCTTACCATGCGATTGCTCTGTCAAGATCCACACATCGAATAGGGTATGGTCAGCGAATGAAGGAAATCAAGGCAAGCCGACATGACTCGACATCCAGCCCACACGAATCGACCGCCAGCCGACATGAACCGACAACTCGTAGACAAAAAACAGAAGTGTCAGCTAGGCCTGATGCAACTGCAAGAGCCAGCCAAGGCTATCCTGTAAATACTCATTCTGATTCAACAATGGCTAATGCTTTAGAAATCCGAAATAACTCAGAAGACCACAGAAATCCCGAGGAAAGTCGAAGGTATTCCGATGACACTCGAGTACAATCCGACGCAATCCGACGGAATTCTGAACAAATCCGAATACATTCCGATGAAACCCGAAGTAATTCCGATGAAATCCCAAGTAATGCCGATGACATCCGAATAATCTCCGAAAGAATCCGAAGCAATTCCGGAAGCAATCAAATAACTCCTCAACGTAACTTGACAGGTAGCCGAGAGAATTTGGCAGTTTTCGAAAATGACGTAGCCGATCGAAGACTGAATAATGAACCAACTAATTCACATCGTCAGAAAGACGAAAGCCATTTAGCTCAATCTCAACCTATTACTGTGAAGCGAAAGTACACATGTCTAAACTGTAGATCAGAGTTTTATCACGAGAGTTCTCTTGTTGATCATGTATGTGATATTTTCTCGGAAACATTGTACTCTTGTCTGGTGTGTAAGGAAGATTTTGAGAAATATGAGGTCCTTCAGGAACACATGCGAACACATTGGAAACAAGTGGTGTACTTCAAGTGTACCCTATGTGGACATCGCCTCAGGTCTGAGGAATTACTAAAGGAACACAATTTAAAACATTTGGAAGACGCCCGCGCGGAACGAAGCGAATCTGAAGGTGATAGAGACGGATATCATAGGATAGAGGATGATAAATCACAAGATGTTCCACCCGAAACCTTTATTACCCCACCGGGTTCAGCAAAGTCTGTGACATCCCCTGTAATTTGTTCGATCGGTGGAAATATTGTAACCAAGACAACAGAACTTGCGTCAGAACGAGGCTATAATGAACGCCGTGGTTCTAATATAGACGCTGAAGTTGGTCCAAATATTGAATTAACCAATCAGAACGCAGTCCGTGATGACGTCATCCCAAGATCTGGTTCATATGTACCATATTACGAGGCAAGAAAACAAGCACCCGGATATCTGAATGTGTTCAGCCATGGACAGGCTATGGTGGTGTCTGCGATGCATGCTGCTATGGAGACCAGCGGTCGCTACCATGTCCCTAATGGACTTCTATATCCGCCTGCTATGAGCCGATCTAGACATACAATAGAACATCACTAACATTATATAGTGTATGTCAAATATAACCCGCGCTATAATAATATCATATGTCCCTGTTATGATCCTGTAGAATATCACTAATATTACATTACACAGTGTATGGCAAATATAACCCATAACATACGACCCTGTTTTGAACCTGTCTGAACATACCACTGATCTGAAAACAAGGACTGGATAGAGCATCCTGTTGAATTCAATGAGCCAATTTTGAAGCCAGAATGTTTTTAATGAGATCAGATTTTTAAATCTGTCAAATTCTTGACTAGTCAAATCGTTAGCTGTTTAAATTAGTTATACTATGATGCAAATATCTTTTCCTATGTAACTTAAGAAATATAGGTTACAACATCTCTTCTAATGAGTTTTAGAACGTTTTAAACACCACATAATGAGGCTTATGGCGGCCATATTGGTGTGGCTCATTAGTTATTCACCGGCAAATTTAGGAAGAAAGATAGGCCACTGATGATCAATTCTTATCTAGACAATACGTGTCCTTTCCCACCAATAACTAGAACGGTTAGAACCTCTTTAAACATGTCCCCAAACACCACAGTAGACTTGGTAGGACAATCTTTCAGTTTGCACGCAAGAAGAGAAAAAGAGAAAAAAAAAGCTACTCCAGTGTTTTATATATATCGATGGTTGTCGCGCAAGGCAGGGGGAGGGTGGGGCGCGTCGCGTCCGCCCACCCCGCGCCGCCGCTGCTCAACAACAACTGATCTCTTTTTTTTTTCTCTTCTTTCGCCTGGGGTGAGGCTGGAAATCCTAATATGGCCGCCATTGGCTTCATTTATGCATAGCAGGTGCACTATCCAGTCCTTGTTTTCAGATCAGTGGGAGATATTACATTACGTACGTAGTGCATGTCAATGAGCGCAGCACATGGGATCAACTCAAGGAAAGTTCTTCACTATATATATTGACCTTGTCTTTGGTGGCAAATAAATGTAATGGAAAAAATTTATCATCATTTTCTCGCTTGCCATAAGTATCGATACATTTGAAGTTGACAAACACGTGTAGCACCATTAAAGCATAACAACACAAAGTGTGAATAGTATGATAACGAGCCGCTTTTTAACGGCACAAATATTGAGAAAGGATGAACGATGTTTTCTGGGTGATGTTGTGTATAAGTCGCCCAACACTTGCTAATTAATGCTGAGCAAAGCTTACTGTAACGCTCATAAGAAGGTGAAGTTGTAATCATTAGGATTTATAGAGATGGGGATTTAAATTAGCAATGTAAATGTTTGGGAATTTTTATGGAACTTCAACCAAAAAAAACATATGCAACTGTAAATGTAATTCTAGTTTAGTTTTGTTTATTTTTGCCTTAGTTTAGTAAACTTTAGTAGTCCATTTGTTTGCATCTTAAGCGCAATGTATTCATTAACTTATTGGCATCCGTTTGCAATCATTCAAATGTACAACATCCATACTGTTAATACATAAATATTTGTATGTAAATATTGATTTTTTTTAACAAGAAATACGTGTTGTTGTGTTTATTGTAACTGAAACATTAGGCAAATATTCTTTCGCAAAAATCAGTTCTGATATTTTCATCACTGAAATTATTGGGCGCAAATTTGCTAAACTTACCTGAGAAAAATAGTCGATTCTCTCCCGTGCTTTTCAACAGAAAATAATTGCAAAAACTGTCAAAAATCCTCAATCCGTTTTCATTTCATAATCTCAACGCCATTAGGCATTAAGCGAAATGGGAAGATTTAACTTGAAATGTACAAAACTACAGTATACGAACAATTGAATGGTAAACAAATTTCACCATGCTGAAGGCCATGTCACACGGGGAAATTTTTGCTTCAACTTGCAACGCAATTTCTGCACTACAGAACCATGTTCTATAGAAATGTACGCACAGAAAAACAGTGAACATGGGCCCGTGTTTCACTTCACCGACGTTATCATTCTCATTCATTTCTTTGTTGCCTTCTGGGCATGTTTTGATGTTTAGAAACTAAGAAAAATATCGGCAAAGTAAAATTTATGCTCACAATTTCTCTGCGAATATACTTTTTAGCCAACATCGATCTGTGTCCGAAATTGCGTTGCAAATTGCAGCAAAAGTTGCCCCGTGCAACATGGCCGAATACTCTTCAATATTAGGGCTGTTCGATATACCGAAATTTCCGATATACCGGAATTTTTCGGTATACTGAAATTTTCGATATGCCGAAATCATTGATTTTGTTGTAGTACAATGTAAAGAAGTAGTGTCTGTCTACACTCGCGTGGTACTATCAAATAGCAAATGCCAAATTGATGTGTGAAAAGGCGAATATGGTTGAAATTCTTTCGAAATTGTTTCCACTTTTCAGAATCTTAATCTCCTTGAAATTTCTATTAAGAAATTAAGAAATGTTCTCTCTAATTAACGAGGGCCCAAAGACCGGTATATCGATAATATCGGTATAATTTTTCCGGTATACCAATACCGAAAATTTCTCATACCGAACATCCCTATTTAATATATAAAAGAACCATATATCAATACTCTATAATATACCAATATTCAATATCTATACAACATAAACGATACCGTTTTCACTCATTGAGTACATATCACCAAATATCAACAGACATCACCACATATCAAAAGACATCCCCCCACCACGACCACGACGTGATCCTCCTCGTCCCCCGCGCCCCCTACTACCACCTCGTGATCCTCGAGACCCCCCACCTTGAGGGCATTCACGTGAAAAATGACCATGTTCACCACACTTGAAACAACCGTCACCGCCTGAAAATAAACAGTGATATCATTAACGTCTGGGTGCAGTAAAACTGTAGGTGGATAGGCAATGTCCATTCCCGCGTGCAGAAAAATCTGCCCTCTTGCTTCCGAAACAATAATATTAATAGTAATGATCTATTAGTGTTTCCAAAATAAATTGGCTTTTCTACCACTAAGCACTAGGCTAACCTAATCAAACAACACAACACAACACAACACAACACAACACAACACAACAACACAACACAACAACACAACACAACACAGTCGAAAATCATATTCTACCAGCCAAATGTTCGAATCATAACCATCAGGCATTCGAATATTGCACCATCGAAAGGCTTCCACATTAGCACATTTTGACACGGATCGGCGAGAATTGTACTCGGGCCCATACTAAGAGTGCCAGCCCTCACTGGTGCGTATAAGGGAGTTTTCCTGGCACACTAGGTGAGATCACAGTCAATAGCGGGATCTCGCCATGTAGGACCAGCCCTTCCCGAAGGCGGGAAATTTCTAAAAGCGGAGGTGTTGCTTTCGAAATATAGAATGCGTCACAAACCTGTATTTCGGCGGTCACCACCACGCTCGGCATTTCGTTCACGCCATGCTTGATAACGTTCAGCCATGCTACGTAATTCATCACTCACTTCCTGAAGTATTGGGGAAAAATATATAGATTTAGAACTACATGTACCTGAAAAATACAAAACACTTCAACGTTTCGAAAGAAAGCCAGCTCCTAACGAAGGGGCCTTTGCTCGAGACGTCAGGGTATTCTTGATCATTTTCATGTAAACACGCAAAAACGCACAAGTTGTAACAAACCTGCAGCAGACTTGTACCAATGCTGTTTCAACAACTTGTTGTCAGGATGTGTTCGCACTGCTTGTTCCCAGCTTGTTGACAAGTTGTCAACGGCTTGTTGACAACTTGCTACAAGGTTGTGGAATCAACAGACTTGTTACAAGACTGTCTAGTTGTTCCAACGACTTGTTATCGTCCTGCAATTCAACAACTTGTTAACAAGTTGTGAGCGACAACCTTGCAGCAACTGGATAAAATGACAACATTGTTACAACTTGTTGACAAGCTTGCTACAAATCTGTTGCGAACACATCTTGTTGACAAGATGTAAGATTTTTACGTGTGTAGTTCAGACATAAACCATGACAGGTTAGTTTATTGAATACTTCGTACACTACGTTCGATCAATTGTTGTATACTTTGGCAACCCACTAAGAAATACTAACAAGTTAAAATAGTTTCATTACCTGGTTCGCCTCTTCTAAAATGTCAATTAAATTTTGGGCTTGTTTCCAGTCTTCTCGCGTGATAAAACTTAGAGAAGATCCTTTAGACCTAAAACAATAAAAATAATTCCTTATTCACTTTATTCTACTTTGTTAGAATTGTAAATCTGTGGAACTATGTATGTAAATCTGCTCCTTCCAACTGCTACGACACTCTCTCCTCCTTTAAAACATACCTACACAAGGCTTACCTCCACCTTACTGCCACTTCCTACACTCCTGACCTACCTAGCTCTCACTCACTTATCACGACTGACTAATACTTCCATGTCAGTTTTCTATCTCTTCTCTCTTTTAATTTACTGTTCTTCTTGCTTTCCATTCTCTCTTCTTTTTTCTATTCTATATTTCTGTTGTTCTGTTTGTACTGTCATGTCTAATGGTGAGCACCATGCATGGGACCTGGTCTCGTTTGTGCTTCGCCACTTTTGGCACCTTCTTACATGGTGTTATGTTTCTATATTAGTCTGTGTTAGTTATGTACAATAATGAGTAGTTATTTGTGTGCCAAATAGAGCTGTTAAATTAAAAATAAATTAAAAAATTATAAATTAATTATATACCACATAAAAATAAATATATTATGTAACTGTCTACCTATAGTATATACATGTACCTAGCTAACTAAATATGTAAACTAACGAACTAAAGAAACGAAACCTACCCAGCTCGACCAGTTCTTCCAATTCTATGAACATAATCTTCTATCGCTCGTGGAAAATCGTAGTTAATCACGTGTCTATATAGAAGAAAACGTAGCGATAAGAAACTGTGGATGTTATAGTATACTCGTCGACCTTAAAAATTATAAACACTTCGACATTTAGAGCGAAGGCCTTTAGTCGAGAGAGTCAGTAACCACCTAACAGAGAGCCTTCTCGCAAAACGACGGAGTGTTTCGGCTCGTTTTCAGATTGAGGACTATCAACAGCCATGAGGAAGCTTCTGAGTATACTTTGGGGCCACCAATTATTCATTCCATTTTTTTGGTCTTTGCATCAATTTCCATATTAGCAATCTCAATTTGAGTACAATCTGCATAATCCCATATCCTAACCCTAACCGTAACCGTAATCCTAGCCCTAATCCAAGTCCTCACCCTAATCCTAACCCTAATCCTAACCATAATCATAACCGTAATCCCAGCCCTAATCTTAGTCCTCACCCTAATCCTAACCATAATCATAACCGTAATCCCAGCCCTAATATTAGTCCTCACCCTAATCCTAACCCTAATCATAACCGTAATCCTAGCCCTAATCTTAGTCCTAATCCTAACCCTAATCATAACTGTAATCCTAGCCCTAATATTAGTCCTTACCCTAATCCTAAGTTCCTAACCATAACCGTAATCCTAGCCCTAATCTTAGTCCTCACCCTAATCCTAACCCTAATCATAACCGTAATCCTAGCCCTAATCTTAGTCCTCACCCTAATCCTAACCCTAATCATAACCGTAATCCTAACCCTAATCATAACCGTAATCCTAGCCTAATCCTAACCATAACCGTAATCCTAGCCCTAATCTTAGTCCTTACCCTAATCCTAATCCTAACCATAACCGTAATCCTAGTCCTAATCTTAGTCCTCACCCTAATCCTAACCCTAACCCTAATCATAACCGTAATCCTAGCCCTAATCTTAGTCCTCACCCTAATCCTAACCCTAATCATAACCGTAATCCTAGCCCTAATCTTAGTCCTCACCCTAATCCTAACCCTAATCATAACCGTAATCCTAGCCCTAATCTTAGTCCTCACCCTAATCCTAACCATAACCGTAATCCTAGCCCTAATCTTAGTCCTCACCCTAATCCTAACCCTAATCATAACCGTAATCCTAGCCCTAATCTTAGTCCTCACCCTAATCCTAACCATAGCCGTAATCCTAGCCCTAATCTTAGTCCTTACCCTAATCCTAACCATAACCGTAATCCTAGCCCTAATCTTAGTCCTTACCCTAATCCTAACCATAACCGTAATCCTAGCCCTAATCTTAGTCCTTACCCTAATCCTAATCCTAACCATAACCGTAATCCTAGCCCTAATCTTAGTCCTTACCCTAATCCTAACCATAACCGTAATCCTAGCCCTAATCTTAGTCCTTACCCTAATCCTAACCATAACCGTAATCCTAGCCCTAATCTTAGTCCTTACCCTAATCCTAACCCTAATCATAACCGTAATCCTAGCCCTAATCTTAGTCCTTACCCTAATCGCCATAACCGTAATCCTAGCCCTAATCTTAGTCCTTACCCTAATCCTAACCATAACCGTAATCCTAGCCCTAATCTTAGTCCTTACCCTAATCCTAACCCTAATCATAACCGTAATCCTAGCCCTAATCTTAGTCCTTACCCTAATCCTAACCATAACCGTAATCCTAGCCCTAATCTTAGTCCTTACCCTAATCCTAACCATAACCGTAATCCTAGCCCTAATCTTAGTCCTTACCCTAATCCTAACCATAACCGTAATCCTAGCCCTAATCTTAGTCCTTACCCTAATCCTTACCCTAATCCTAACCCTAATCATAACCGTAATCCTAGTCCTAATCTTAGTCCTTACCCTGATCCTAATTCGTGTGACGTTATGGCGGGAAAGTGCAGATACGGAAAGTCACTCATTTCTTTGTTTTGAAGGCACGTTGCCGTGTCGTAGAACACAAACTCCCTATTTACTTACGTGATTCCTTTAATATCCAGTCCTCTCGATGCGACATCAGTTGCAATGAGCACACGTACTCGCCCTGTTTTGAAATCGTCTAGAGCTTGTTCCCGATCACACTGTTCTCTGAAAAAATATAGAAATAAACATCGTGCTTGAGATGGTTCAGATCGTTCACACCCTCTAACTGAGCATGATGGTGTGTTGCAGTGTAAACCTCTCTCAAAGATTCAATATTAATTACCTATCACCATGGATGCACTGTATACCAGCAGACACAAATCTTAACATGAAATCACTCGCTACATCATCAGCTCTAATAAGAAATAAAATAAGAAATATGGCTACTAAAATCATTCCTGGCTGGGTCACCTATCATAAAATGTTTCAGAGTGTCTCCAGTTAAAGGGATATGGCAATAAAAATTTAGTTTGTCTCATTTGAAAGAACTTTTAAAATTATATAAAAATCTCCCTTACCCATTTTTCGTAGGATTTTTGTGGATATGCATGTTACGTCACAAGCAGGTTCACGCAAGTATTATACCCAGAAAGCCAATTGTCATTATGAGCCCAAAATTATACTTCGGTCACTATTTCAAATAACAAATTGACTGACAACTTTTTAAACATCTACTAATTGTTATTTGGTCACCTAGGAGTAGTTTTATATGGCTAACCCTGCTTGTGACGTCACTAAAACCAGTTAATGAGATCAAAACATAATCCAAGATGGCGGACAGCTCATTATTTTAAGTCAAAATATCTCAAGAACTACATAAGCAAGAAACGAAAAATCGGTAAGGGAGATTTACACATAATTTAAAAAGTTCTTTCAAATGAGATAAACTAAATTTTTATTGCCATATCCCTTTAAGACTTACGTTAATTTACGTCCAACAAATATTAAAACTTTATCTTCTGGTCCCATGGAATTAATAAAGTCTAAAGTCTGAAAATATAAGTGGACATACAACAGTGAACATATAAAGCAGATTTCAGACTGATATTTAACGATACAACATTACAACTCATCAAATTTCAACCATAAAAGGGCGTGTTGGTGACACAATGGTTAGAACATGTGCTTTTACGTCTGTACCTGGTGTGCGATTCCTGCGATACGCAGTTGTCTGATTATAATTTCACATTTTCACATACGAGAAGAGTGCTTCCAGTTTGACTCTACCGAATACAGCTGGTTTTGCATTGGACAAATATCAATAAACTTACGCGTTCTTTTTTGGCCTCCCCATCCATGATTTCGACTATTTGGGTGACACTATGACATGCCTAAAAAAGAACAAAATCAACGTAACTTCTATTTATACGTGTGCCGTATGATGGTTTTAAGATCTGGTGGCAAGTACAGTTTATTCAGGTAAGCAATTTTCATGACCAGCCCACTTGCACGGCGAACGAACGAACGAAGAAACAAACAAACAATCAATGCTAACAAACAAACACGCAAAAACATAGCAAACAAAAATACTCTCGAATTGGCGGCACTAAAACAATGGCTTACAGCTAAATCTAGAGATCCAACATTGACTTGCACAGGATTTTCAACATATTGACTTGCCATTCGCCGTACTCCTGACGGCCATGTTGCACTAAAGAAATATCGGGAAAGTATTGCATGGCGAAATTATCTATTTATTCATGTCATTCGTGCAACAAATTCATGCAAACCAAAATTAAACTAATTATAACTACATTTTTTGATAGCTCTATCAGTTCCAAACTGTTCTCAGGCCATCCCTTATTGATCCAGTGTTACTTCAGGAGGAAACCAGGCTACCCACAAAAACCTGCAGTGTTTGGTAGAGTAGAACTGGAAGTACTCTTCCTAAATGCAATGGAGGTGAAATGCAAAAGCACTGACCAACCAGTGTGCAAGGAACAACCCTGTTACGTTTGAATTTTAAAATACCACCAAAATACGGATGCAAGAGTGCTTTAACCTCAATAATCTCCAAAAAACAATCCTTAAAATGAATTAAAAACCCTTAATACACTATTCAATGATAAATATGGAACCGACCTTGTCATGACCGTTTGACGATCAGGTCGAATGTCGATCAAAATTTTCCTAATCTCAGGTTCAAAACCCATATCTAACATTCTATCTGCTTCATCAAGGACCTGAAAATTTGAAAGGGAAAGACCAAAATATATTTAGGAAATTTGCGTGTACAGTACGAATGGACCATTACAGCCGAGTGCAAAGTGCCTATACGGATCAATATTGTAGTATTAGGAGAGAGTCACCTTACCAAATACGTGACAGATCTCACATGAAGAATATCGTTCATAATGAAATCATTTAACCTGCCAGGCGTTCCTAAAAGGAAACAATGCTTGAATTAGAATTCTTACCTTCTCTGCAGAACTCTGTTACTCCTAAGCTGGAGTATGGTAGTAACCTGTGGTCGCCTTATACCAAGAAATACTCCAAGCTTATAGAAAATGTTCATAGAAGAGCTACCAAATTTATACTAAATTATTCTGCAGATATGAAGCATACCGATAGGTTGAATAAATTAGACTTATTGCCTTTAGATCACCGTAGGCAAATTTCAGATTTATTACTTTTTCTTAAATCGAGAAATGGTCTAGTAACAACTGACATCAATAAATATTTGACAGTGTTTGAGCCTGGACATCAAACGCGTAATTATGACATAAATAACTATAATCTAATTTTAAAATATAAGCAGGAATATTACAGGAAATCGTATTTCATCAGAACGGCTGAACTCTGGAACACTTTACCATCACATAAAAATGTGCGAATCAATACAAACATTTAAGTCTGCAATATACGAACTGTATTCAACTAAGCGATTGTAATTAATAGTTATTTTTTCTTTATAATTTTTATGGAATTTTATGTAAAGGGGTTTTTATGCAATTGGGACGCAAGTTCTGTTCATCACTCTTGCCAAATAGTTTTTGTATTTATTAGTATATTAGTTACAATTATGTTTTCCTAGGTATTTATTTTCTGTAATTTGTGGCGAATTCATTAAATTAAAAAAAAACTGTATGCATACCTATAACAATTTGGACTCCGCGTTTTACTATATCAATCTGAGCACGTCTGTCTGACCCACCATACACACAAACACTAAGAATCAAAGAGATACATGCATGGGTCTGTTGCGGAACACTTAGCATCACAATAGTGTCATCCAGTCACGATTCTTGAAAATCCCACTGTCAGAGGTGGAAAAAGTTTTTTTCTTTCTTGGAACCTGGGTTTCAGACTCAAAACGAATAATTAATGAGGTTCAATGATCATTGATTGATTTTGACATTGGACTGATTGGAGTGTTGTTTCTTGATATTCAGTGGTGTTCAATTTGATATAGTGAATAAAAAATGCATTACAATTACTAGTCTAGACTAGAGCATACTCTAGTTTTGTTATTACTCATCAGTGATTATTAACTTTAGAAATTTCTGTTAAAAATTTTCTGCAAAAGTTCAGATCCAAAAATATTTCTGGGAACTAGGTTCCCAGGATCCGATACTTTTTCCACCTCCGATACTTTTTCCAACTGGAGGGCCTATAGTTGCATTTTTCGCAAACTTCTCCTGGTTAAGTCTAAAAATATGTACATAACTTTCGCTCGAAATTTCCATCTGCAAACACCAACAACATTCAGCCCTATCAAGCGAGATGAGAGAAATTTACCCCTATTTCGTTAAGCCTAGTTTCTATTTAGTCGTAACTGTCGTGAATATATCAAGGTGACCGATGTAATAGAATATCGATATATCTTTTCAGTCAGTAAAGACTGATTTGCATACAGCACACAAAAGCAAAGATAGCTCCAGACTATTTCACATCGTCGAACATGACTACAGTAGGTCACGGCAGATACGACGAAAGGAAAAGAAGGCTTTAACATAGACTTGCTACAAGTCGACTCGAATTATCTAGACGCGCGCCGCGCGGTAAAGCCCAGACGCGCAGTTAAGCCCAATTTTCTTAAAGCGCGAGTCGGAAATTCGCCACTTGATAGGGGCTGCTGAGTCGACTTGTCGCGCTTGCAGCGCGCCAAATTTTACGGACTCGAATTAGATTTGGGAATTGGCCATACATAGGCGTACCTGTCAACACTCAAGTATCGATGGCTTTTCCCATTCCCGTGTTTGTTTATCCACAGGGAGTAGAAGGTGTTTGTAGATGGAATATTCGAACGAAAATTTATATACATTTTTTAGACCTAGCCAGGAGCAGTTGCGAAAAATGCAACTTCAGGCCCTCTGACAGAAATCGAACCTGCGGCCCTGCGATTCCGGTGCAGCGCTCTAACCAACTGAGCTACAGAGTCCAGTTGCTGAGCATTAACCGCAAATTCGTGTATATATGATGGGAGTGATGCCAGTATATGGTATGGGTAAATATCAAGATTTTTTCTCGGCATCTCGTTCGATAGGACCACGTTTCGAACGGAGGCCTTTCGTTCTTCTTCTTTCGAAAGAAGCTACGGCCTTCGCTCGAAACGTCGAAGTTCTTGTTGTAATTCTCAGGTAATTTGATCCTACTAATCCTCAAGAATATTTAACTATAAAGCTGCCTCGGGGTTAAGATTTTAAGTTTAACCTTAGTTGAACACCGGATGGGGCTTCGGTGGCACAGTCGTCAGAGCAAGCGCCTTTCACCTCTGAGTCTTGAGTTCGATTCTCGCTGAGGACTTTACTCATCACACTCATGTGAAAAGAGTAAGTCAACGCTCTGCCGAAAGTCGTGGGTTTTCTCCGGGCACTCCGGTTTCCTCCCACAGGGAAAGTTGACTGGGTGGGTTAGGATAGACAGATTAGGAAAGTAATAATATATAGTGTAGGCTAAGTACGTAATATAGGTAAGCGAAATACTTGATGTAATCGGTCACTGAAAAGCCACGACGGAGAGTGAGCTGACATAATGTATGAATGAATGTATGAATGAATAATTACAGCGCGTACCTTCGTATTCCTTTATAATGCAGTTTATTCACTTCAGTCTCAATCTGTAGAGCCAACTCTCTTGTTGGTGATAAAATCAAAACACTGGGACCATCAGGCGTGGCTGCAGTTCTGATAGAGTAAAGAGAAATATAAGAAGACATTGATTCGTGAATAATACGAGATTAAACAAACCAATTCATAGACCATTTGCAGAATTACTGAAGCGTACCATTCATTATATACACGCATAGCACTCTTCAGACAGAAACCTCAAACATTCCAAAGAAATCAAAGAATGAAGTCGAGGCTATGGGTATTCTGCAAATAGATACTCCAGTACTCCGGTAATTCTGCAAATGGTCTATAGTCTCAACTGCGCATGCAAATAACGCGTTCTGCGTCGGGATAAAATTGCAATTGATTCATAACATGTAGCTGAGACTGGAAGATTAAAATACGCATATCGAAGTATTCAACTGTTCAATCATCCATTTGTGTTTCGCATATAGCGACAGTACAGGGTGTCCCCAAAAAGTAAACCCTTTGAAATTGAAATTAGCATTGCTGTCAAACAACCTATTGTATTCAATTCACGCATGGCTATAATTAAGAAAAACTTGAACTGTGTGTTAAAGGATTCAGAAGCTTTTTGTCTTCGTTTGTGGCCTGTTTTACATATCGAATTTCCGTTGAATTTAACTCGTCAAGTTTAATATGAAATATCTTTGTGGACGGAAATTCGACATGTAAAACAGGCCACAAACGAAGACAAAAAGCTTCTGAATCCTTTCTTAACACACAGTTCAAGTTTTTCTTAATATACCCATGTGTGAATTGAATACAATAGGTTGTTTGACAGCAATGCTAATTTCAATTTCAAAAGGTTTATCTTTTTGTGTGACAGATATATTTTCCATTTAAAGCAAATCAATCGTGCGGAAACTAATTCTTCTTGGAGCAACTTTTTGCATATTCAAATGATGATTGAAAAGTCGAATACATAAATCTTTTAATCTTCCAGTCTCAGCTACATGTTATGATTCAACTGCAATTATATCCCGACGCAGAACGCTTCATTTGGACGCGCAGTTGAAACCCTGTTGGGGTAATTATTAAGTTTACCCCAAAATTCTATCATTAAGAATCGCTCTTACCTTATTTGGCCATCGAGTTGAATTAGACCTGGTAACAAAAATGCCAGAGTTTTGCCAGTTCCCGTCTAAATGAACATTTAGGAAATATCATATTTATGAGACTCGGATGATATTGAAGAATCGTAAAACAAAATGATTAGCTCCTGAGAAATTATCACGATTTATATACGAGTAGACAAACGTGCATTATGGTTGAGACAATGTCAGCTGATTTGATGGAAACAAAGACAAAAGTTACAAAACTAAACGTCCAATCGCCCCCCCCCCACTCACCCTCCCGCCCACCCACGTCCAATGTTGTTTGCTTGTTATAGATGTTTGATTTTGGAACCTCACCAACCTTGGATTGGGGGAGAGGGGGGATTATGAAATTGAGTTTTTGCAACATTTTTGAGAGAAGCCCAACTTTTGAAAGTGGCCTCAAGTCATTTTGCACGCGATTGTATGGCCACATTAAGAAAATATTATAAGCCTTGGGACTGATGCACTTCAAAATATTAAGAATACCTGAGCGATCCCAATTAGATTTAAGCCTGATAATAACACTGGCCATGACTGACACTAAAATAGAACAACTTAAATCAACAATGTGAAAGATTTACGTGGCCAAACGTGAATTCTTAAAAGATTAGGAAGTGGTTATACCATGCATTCAACAAACCTGTATAGGTGTAGGCTTAACAAATCCGACACGTTTCAATTCATTGAGAATATCAGCTGTAAAACACGAATAAAAAAAAATTAATGCGTTATAATCTGTGGAGTCGAATCGCTTGCTGAAAAACAAATTTCTGAATGCCCCAACCGGGAATCGAACCACTGACCTATCTATATCTATCTATACCTGGACTGAGTGCTCGAGCTTAAAAAGTGTCCGCACCGTTGCTGACGTCATATAGGTCTTTGCGTCGATGAAAATGACCGTATACCAAATTACCGTATACCAGTATGGATCGTACTATACTAACTACAATAGTTCGCCCTGTTTTTACACTAAGAAAGATGATCTGTCAGGCGGATAATCCATCTCGATATACATCAGATCATTCATGATTATAATAATAATAGTTTATTAGAACTCTCTTGCAGTTACAAAAAAACTGAATTAACGAGTACTTTACAATGGATAGAAATAAGTTATAAAATAGTACATGAATATGCTTCAGAATCTAGGCTATTTACAAGAGTTAAAAACCATTAGGCATTTACCAAAATAGTAAATAGTGCATGCATAATTATTTACAATTTATCATACATATTAAGAATCTTAACATATTAAGAGTATTTAAATGTAAAAAAGGATTGAGCTTTAATTGTTCTACAATCAGTAACATTATTAAATAGATAAGATCGATCAGTGTTCTGTCTCAAATTAATATTATGGTCAGGAATAACAGGGATTGGCAATAAGGGGTTTTCTCGCCTCATTCTGGCCATGTATTTCTGACATATTTGGACTCTTCTTGTGCTTAAAGTTGGTAGTTGTGCAAAATCTCAGGGCCTCTGATTCAATACTAAATGTTTACTCACGATAATTTTTGAATGCCTCATCAAATGTCATCACTGGTTTTGGGATGTCTCGATCTTGAACGTCATCGCCAACGTTTTGTACATAGATATTGTTGCTCTCTTTTCTAAATAATACATTTCAAGAATACGGGAATTATGGGTTTCACAAAGCATTATCGTGTAAGCAGATGGTGGTCGACCTGCAGTTATGAAAATGAGAAAATAATATGAATTATTTTCGTTATATGTGGTGGACTTGTATTTGGTAGCAAATAAATAGAGATGAGCCGATCATCGGCAAAACATCGGCAGAGCCGATTAACGGTTCACTATCTGATCGGTCAGTCTCAGCGTAATTTCCCGCGGACCAATCGATGTCGCATCCCTGAATTTTTGACGCGAAAACGTGACACGTTATTTCGGGCGAGAGGAAGCATCCGCAGTGTTGGTAATACTTGCCTATGTTCTGTTTGTATTGTACTTTTGTTGTGCTCAAAAATAGATCATTGCGAAATTTGCGAGTTAAGTCGAGTAAAACACTAAAATGACAATTCGACAAAACGCGAGCATCAGGTAAACCAATCATCGGTTTTCCCGATTTATCGGCCGATGGTGGGCATGTGTCGGCTCTTGAACAATCGGTATCGGAAATAAGCTCTTTTTAATATCGGCTCATCTCTACAAATAAATAAGATTCAAGTGATATAGTTCAATTTTTTGAACGTGTTGTGGTTCCAGCGTAGGTAGCGTCTATACAGTAAGCTTCGGGTCATTAGGACAAAACTACCTGAAAAATACAACAAGAACTTCGACGTTTCGAGCGAAGCCCCTTCGTCTGGAAGTAAGACCCGAAGCTTATAGTTTAATATTTTGCACCCCCCAAAAAGGTTTTCGCACCCCACCTAGAGAAATTTGCTCATTGGGATAAATGACAGTAGTGTGATTGAAATAAAGATTTTGAACTAAGTAAGACTAAAAACAAGGATTTTGAACAAAATAAGACCAAAAATCTCAAAATGTCAACTGTGCCCCCAGACCCCTGCTGCAGCTTGTTCGGCGGCGCTACGCACCCTGTCGCTCACCTCCCCCCTAAATTTTTGGCACCCCCCCCAAAATCTGAAAATCCGTCTATGCCAAATACGTCGTGTATTAGTACAATACCCTTGGAATGGAAAACAGCTATGGGCTTAAGAAAGAAATATTTTGACGAATTTGCTTTAATTCATAGTCTCAAAACGCGTCTGAACTGGCATATTTGTTATTGCTTGACTGCGCATTCAGATGACTCGTTCTGACTTCTGAGGCCCTGTTTACATTATCCAGCTGGCCAGGACGGGTACTTTGCCGAGATCCTGATGGTAATATAAACTCTATAGAGTGCTTGTGTCGCCGGGATCCTGCCTACTGGGACGAGAAATTAACCATGTACTAAACACAAGATGTTTTTTTCTGCATCTCACTCGATTGAAATTGATGTAGAAGGTTTAGGTGGATGGATATTTCGAGTGAAACCTTCTACATGTACTAAACACTCTATTTCGGCCAGCCAGGATAAGCATGCCTTCTGAACATGTCTTGAAGTTTGAGTTTAATCATAACATGCTGCTGAGACTGGAAGATTATTAAATATTTACCTAAACTTTGCGACTTCTTCTTCAGATCTCCTCCTTACTGACTCACTTTCTTCATAAAACATTTTTTTAATGCTTGGTAAACCTCAAAGGAAATTAATAATTCACAGTTCAAACTATCATTCAGAAAATACGTCTACTGTTGTAACCTGTTTTTTGTAGGCCAAACATTTTGGCGGCTGTTCGCAGAAAACGTGATGTTGAATAATATTTTTAAATTGTAAATTGCCGGAAAGGTGCTAAAACTACCCGCTATATAGGGCTAAAAATAACGGCCGGTCAACGGACAATGACCGGCCAAAAATGCCTCTTGACCGGTCACGTTTTTGCCTCACCGGTCATGTTTGACAGGTCACATTTGTATGCCTTCCAACAGAATTTTAAATCGTTTTCTTCACGAGTCGGATCTCTGCTGAAATCTTGTCTGAGAAAGACTGTATATTCCACGAAGAGTTTGCAATTTCACTGTAAGAGGTATCGAGTAATAAAATCATATTTCGCTCATTGATAGTGATCAGTATTTGCTGTATTTTACTCGTTTTAAAAATGACCGGTCAGAATCAGAATTTGACCGAGCTACAATCAAGTTGATTGGTTTTAAACTATTTTGACCGGCGACCAACTGGTCGTTATTTTTAGCCCTGTTATCGCCCCGTAGCTGGCTGGCTGCCGAAGAGAAGTCAATTTAAGAAATCCATGACGCTGTGCATTTATTTAAGTCGTACACTAAACAAGTACCTTCCCATTTCATCGCCTGATTTGCCACTCTGTTGGCACGCAGTTCTCCCCAGTCTATCTTAGGAACGAAGGGGGTTTCCTCGGTCTTCAAATTTGTTTCTGTAATAATACAATAAATCAAATAATTAACAATTATTCGCCGAAGGCGAGGTGAATATCGGTGAATAAAAACCGAGACGAAGTCGAGGTTTTTATTCACCGATATTCACCGAGCCTGAGGCGAATAATTGTTTTAGTAAAATTACATAGGTGATTATTTGGAAAAAAATAAAAAATGCACATTTCAAAAATATTTTATTTGAATATTTACGATAAAAAGCTTAAAACGCTTTAGGTGATTATCGCGTATTAATCCGAGGTAGCGCAACCAATCAGCGTTGAGAATTTTCAATAATCACCTATGTAATTTTACTAATGACTATTATTAACACCTACGTGTCCAACACGTTCCCTTTGACGAGTAAAATTGTCTGGCGTTAGACAGAGTAAAATGACAAAGCCGTGGGTGCATCTGGGCGCATTGCCAGCTAATGGGTTAACAAGAGACAATGGCAGATAGTTTTGTTAACCAATTAACTGGCAGTGCCCTACCACTGACGAGTAAAATCGTCTGGCGTTAGACAGAGTAAAATGACAAAGTGGGTGGATTAGGGCGCATTGCAGCTTAATGGGTTAATGTGCTTTTTGTAATTGGTAAATTTCAAAATACTGTTATTTATGATCTTTTTGGTAGATGTAACTATAAATAGTTTGTTGTTGTTACTATTACAGTATATGAAACTGGGAAATCCATGTGAACATGATACAAGCTTTTTGTTGCAGGTACACAGACTCTATACAGCAATTGAATGGGTCTGCGCTGTAGGCTAGAAGGTTGTACCAAGTCACAATATTTATTACCTTCCATTTTGCTTGTTAAATCTGGTGGTGATGTTATCTCATCAATCATGTTTTTGGCCTTTGTCTGACTCTCTGGGCTTCCTGAGATCTCAATAGGTGTGTGGACTGCGTCAGCTTCATCTTTCAATATCTTAGAATGACAAGAAAATGTCGATAAGCTTCTGGTCTTTAGCATCAATCTACCTGAAAAATTCAGCAAGAACTTCGATGTTTCGAGCGAAGGCCCTTCATCTGAATGTTAGTAGTTTGGCCTGAAATGAAATAATGACGTCCAAAAATTGCCAGAATGTCAGAAAATATGTCTTGCAAATTGCGTTTTTCGAACGAAGCTGTAACTTGTCTCCTTAATATGCAAATAGTAAATTTAGTGTTTTTTGATAGATTAAGGTGTGCTCTTTCACACTACACGCACCACAACTACAAGTACTATTATTATCACTATTCCACGAACTACAATTTTATAAGGTTATGAAGCAACCAGTGTCAATTGGTGGGCTTAACTAAGAACTATCGTGCAGGCGACCTGCAGTTAATAGAGTAAGAAAATAATTACAGCTGTGCAAACTCCGGCTCCGGGTGCTTACAGCTTAAATATCCGGCTCCGGCTTTGTTGGTTCACAACTAACCAGATAATAGCGGATACTTTCAACTCGACTTTGTACCTAGAGCTGTTCCTAGTGATCGAAAGCTGACAAGCGACTCAGGCAAACACAGTGAAAGAAATTATGTAAACTTTATTGAACCGAGTAAAGGCATACTGCCATAACACAAATAATAAATTATACAAATTGCCAAAGGCGAAGGTTCTTGAAACTTTTTATAATTAAATTTAATAAACGCTAAGCGACCAATGTTGCCAGGAAGGAGTGTGCAACGTTTCTTTGACACAATGTTCCCCGTCAACGAAAAGACTCGTTCAGAGGTGACAGACGATGGTGGGCAAGAAAGATACGAGAGAGCCAGACGCGTCAGAGCAGAGGCTGAGCAACCGAGTAAACTTTACAGTTCATTTTCACAAATTGTTCATGCGCAATACGCAAGTAATGCGAGCTAAGCCCAGGCAGATATAAAGACGTGAGTATGCGATAATTATGCTGATGCAGTTATTGCATGGTATTGTTAATATATGCAGTATTACGATATTGTTAACACATGTATTTGCAGTTGTAGATACTATTATCTATTCTTGTCATATGTCATTTTGACTTTCCAGCCGGAGCTGGAAGAAAGCATCCCAACTCTTACCCAATAACCTAGGTTTGCTCTCATACAGTAAGGCCGATGGAAGTAAGGTGTCATGTACTTTGAAATTTTGCATGTGAAATTTTTCATTATTTTAATTTTGTTCATTATTTCACATTTTTTGCTTTGTCTGCAAGGTTTTGTCATTAAAGATGATCAATTCTTCAGTTTCATTGACAAAATAAGTGGAAATTTGAACGACAACTGCAATTTGACAGACAAACTCAATACAATTTCCGGTGGTAATCAAGATAGCTTCCTTCGCAAGCTACCGGCATTGAAGATAAATGGCCAAAGATATTAAAATTTTGTCAAAATTGGACTGTTATAATTCACTGAAGAAACTAGTGAAAAAAAATTTTCCGCATGTAAATACAGGTTTATGGTAAGCTGATTCCTTACTTCCATCGGCCTAAACTGAAGTTGTACTGGTTAATACCGTAGGTTTAACATCAGACTTACCTTAATTCTGGCTCCAGATGTGTTTTGAATATTTTTTATACTTTGACCACCTTTACCTATTGAGCAAGCATATATTTGTGTAATAATTGTATTAACTAAGGTTTTAACATGATATGGTGTTAAGCCAAGGGTCTCAATCACAAAAAAAAATATCAGGCAAATTTGTCACAAAATATGTTAAATTAAGGTTATTTCATTATAATACTCCATAAAAATTCAGGCAAACTTTAAAGTGACATCCCCGGCCTTGGAAACGATCGACCTCATAGGCTTATGCTGCATATAACTGCCTTGTACTTCAATAAAGCCAGTTCAATTAAAAAAAACTGACACAAAAAATGATAAAAAGTTTAAAATAGCATTTAGTCCTACATGTCTTCACAGAGGTCCGCCAATCAGAAGCGTGGTGATTCTTCAGCACTTCTGATTGGCTATTTGCATTCCGAGTTTGATCTGCATTTTGATCATGCTTCGTCGCATTTCAGTCGCACATATAAGTCTCAAATATGGTGTGAACGAACATCGATATATGGTTCTTCAGTTTTGAAATATAAGGCAAACCATAAAACCTTTTTTAAAACGGTTTTGAAAAAAACTCTTTTTTTCCAGTATACTGGAAAACTGCCTCAGCTTAGCGTCATATGCTTCAATTGATCCCTTCCTACCGTGCTTCTGGGGTAACTTACCAATAATCTTGCCAACATCCCGACTTGAAACTTCGATCCTTAATGAATCCCTATCACCCCGACTGCCACCAGACATTCCATCGTCACGATCTCTAGACGCAAATCCTCTGGACTGCGATGGCCGCTCATCCCTTGCCGAGAACCCTGAATCAAACCCCCCTCTAGACATTCTAGACCAAGTGTTATCCGAGTCCTGGTTATTCCTTGAACCATGCCAGGCTGAATTATTTGAGCCATTGGTTGTCTGCCAGTTGTTTGAAGGACTTGAAGGTCTGCCCCTTCCACGGCCAAACCGTTTTTCAGGGGCAGAAAATCCAGAATTGTAAGAGTTCGTATTTGAGTTAGATTCATGGGCCGTCCATTTGACTGGTTTTGATACGCCTGAGCTTATTTCCAAGTCCCAGTCTTCTCCAGAATCACTCATAGTTCAATTTAAGTTTGTATATAGACGAAACAAACACTAAATATCATATACAAAGCGTAAAAAACTCTTGACATTTAGCTTGACATTTAATACAGAAAACGTGTTATGGCAAAATGCGCTAGATGGTGTGCTTTCAATGGAGGATACTGCTTACCATATGGGATAGTAGGCTCAGGTGTTTTTGAAATGGACCGTTTCGACTAATAAACGACATAATCTTAATCGTGATGCATTTTGGTCCAACTATATAATATACCCTTAGAGTAGTTCGTCTACTGCAGTATTTATACACATAGACAGATCATCTTTCAAGACCGAACTACAGGACAAATTTCTCAGAGTAGAAAGATCAGAGTTGCGAAACGTTTTCAACCTTTCTTCGGGTAGGATTTTGTTTCAAAATATCTGGAAATTTCCAGACATGCAAGCTTTTGCCTTGGTAGGTTTGCGTTGCCAGTTGACCAATTCAGTACTGGCTAGTCTGACTGAGTACTTACTGTTGCTACTAATACTAGCCTGACCGCTATTCTAGCATAGGAGTAGGAAGCAACTTCATGTTGGAGGGGCACTTCGTCTTAAGGGCGCATGTTCTATTAGAAAAGGGCACTTTTCCCATTGTTTCATCTGGAGAAAAGGGCACTTTTACGAAAACGTGCCACCTGTGCCCCCCCCCACTCGCCCGTTCCTACGCCACTGTATTCTAGTACTTACTGCTCAGATGAACTATCTGTTTTTGCCCAAGTTCATCCAGACAGTTCAACCGTTTTGGTATAAATTACAAGATGTTTTTTCTGCATCTCACTCGATTGAAATTGATGTAGAAGGTTTAGGTGGATGGATATTTCGAGTGAAATATTATATACAATATTTTTAGACCTGAACGGGAACGGCTGCGAAAAATGCAACTCTAAGTCCTCCGACAGGAATTGAACTGCGGCCCTGCGATCAGGTCAATAATGAAAATAACTCTACAATACGAAATAATTCATTGAGTATTTATAATACATATGACAAAAATTGCAAACCGTGCTATTACCTATATTAATAATAATGATCTCTATTTATACAAGTTGACTCTTTCAGCTACCATAGCTGTTATAAATAGAGCACTGTGTTAGATTAATAAACTTTACAATGCCATATAAGACTATTTCCAATAAATTTAAAGCGAACGTAATTACTGTTACTGTTATCTACAAGTCTAAAATGTTTGAAAATGGCTGGATATAAAACAAATTTAAATATAGTTAAAAACTCATTAATAATTCAAGAGGAAAATTAAAAAGAAATCAATGTTTGTAAATCGGATAAAGGTTTGTCCTGATTTACATAAACTTCAGCTTTGATTTTCTCGGCTTAGACAATGTTTATTTTTAAAATTACTTCGCCAATGAACTCATAAGATGGGTCGTTGTTTAAGTTCGATAAAACATTCGCATCCGATCTTTATCTGATATACAAACGCTCGCCTTCGGCTCGAGTTTCTATATCAGATAAAGATCGACTGCTCATGTTTTATCTATAACTTAACAGCTTTGAAGCATGACTGAAGGAGATTACATGCCATCTGACGTGTTTATAATTTATACAAAATGAAGTACGCCATTGGTTCGTGATGCTTTTGAAAGAGCTGTGATTGGCTTAAAAATATTACGTCACTGAAATTGCGTCATCCATTGGTGTGTCCTTTGATAGATTATGGTTCTCAACCAATGAAATCAGATAATCATGTAAACTATACTACAATCTCAACTACCATGTTTTCTACATCATTACTAGTCTTGCGACCGACACTTATAACGTTCGTTGTCGTTTAGGGTGATTCACTCATTTACGTGAACTCACTGATTAGTGTCCAGTGCTAATTAAGACTTAATACGGAGAGGCAAAAAAGGCTTAGTTTAATACATGCTTTTGCACGGATACAATACAGTCATGAATTCTGCCAGACTAACTTACAAACGTATTAGAGAAGTGTACGTATTAGAGAGATGTACGTATTAAAAAGGTGTCCGTATTAGAGAGGTGTCTGTATTAGAGAGATGTCCGTATTAGAGACGTGTCCGTATTAGAGAAGTGTCCGTATTAGAGAGGTGTCCGTATTAGAGAAGTATTCGTATTAGAGAAGTGTCCGTATTAGAGAGGTGTCCGTATTGGAGAGGTTTCCGTATTAGAGAGGTGTCCGTATTAGAGAGGTGTCCGTATTAGAGAGGTGTCCGTATTGGAGAGGTTTCCGTATTATAGAGGTATTCGTATTAGAGAGGGTGTCCGTATTAGAGAGGTATTCGTATTAGAAAGGTATTCGTACTAGAGAAGATCGACGTACTATATTTCCTATATCCATTAATCTATTTCCAATCCCGCAGCAAAAACTTCAACTTCAGTCATGATCAAACGAACGGTATAGGACTGAATGACGACATATCTCCCTGGCAACGGTGGTGAACAAGAAATGATTTTAGTTTCTCCACTGGGTACTGCGTGTCGATCTCCGCACTTCGGGTTGTTTTGCCCTTCATTCACCAAACTATTACCAATTTTCAATTCAAAATCCGCTAAATGATTACTTGGGTACTTTCTGTTTGTGATAGCAAATCGAGCAACAGCTTTGACCATCTAAAGCATATTTGGATAAAAAAAGTACATATTAGAAGCAAATAACTAAAAAGCCCAATTCATAGTGTCGAGTGCGCATCCAAATGACGACTTCTGCGTCGGGAACAAATTGCAGTTTAATCGTAACACATAGTTATGACTGGAAGAATTAAAATATCATATATTTTGATAATATACCTGGTTGCATGAAGACACTAGACTGGAGTGTCGAAATGTTGAGTTGTGAATGTAATTTGTTTGGGGATTGCATTCATTTACTTAAACCAGAGTAGCGAAAAATGTCTGATATTTATACCTGGTTGCATGAAGACACTAGGGCCTAGGCTGGAGTGTCGAAACGTTGGGTCGTGAATGTAATTTGTTCGAGGAATTGCATTCATTTACTTAAACCAGAGTAGGGAAACATGTCTGAAACGTGTTGTAAACGAGCTTATAGCTCTTTGACGAGTCGTGGGTAAATAAAATATCATTCATTCATTCATTTAAATGTGGTAGTCGTACCTGAAGATCAACCCGCCACCATTGGTCGGGTGTTGAACTTGTATGTGAACATGCTGGTTCAGGAATTCTACAGGACATAGCTCTGATGCCATCTACAGCATAACTTGATGAAAATACCCCTGCATAAGAATAGGTTGATACCTGCGCCGTTGGTTTCAGCAGCGCAAAATTGTAGTCTGTCTCTGGCAAAAAAAATTGAAATTCAATTACTGGAGAGCATGGGTGCCATTAAAGGTGTGTAATCATCGTTACTTGACTGCAAGGTCGCAGCTGAAAGCTGAGCTGAATTATGAAGGACACAGCTAGACATGATCGAGTCGGATGCTTATTAAAGGCGCCTCTGGCTGCTACTGTATGACTCGTGTCTGATCAGGGAGCACAGCTACGATGGAAGGGTTAATTTGGGGCTTAACCGAACCCACCCTGTAAATATTCCTTGTGGGAAGAAACCAGAGTACCCAGAGATAATCCATGATCTTCGGGAAAGCGTCGACTGGCTCTTTTCACATGAGCTCGCAGCGAGAATCGAATCCACGATCCGGCTCAGAGTGGAAAAACGCTTGCTCTGACGACTGCGCTAATGAACCCCTTGTAGGTAGAAAGTTCGAGATTTTCCTAACATACTCCGTTAGACTGTTGTTAATTGGTACTCGGTGAAAAGAGGTCGGCTTTGAAATAGCAACTATCAGTGTAAACACTCAATCTACTGTTAAAAATCGACTCTTGAATTCATACTAGGTACCTGTTATCAAGGGCGAAAATCTATCTCAAAAAGTGGGGGAATGAGCCTGCCATAAGCGGCGAAACCAGGGGGCGGGGAGTTAGGGGAGCTAAGCCCCTCCAAAAATGTTGAAACTGGGAGAACTTAATATGAATGTGTTAGATTCTTCGCTGTCTGAAATGCAAAATGAACAAAATGAACTGGTTTCTGCACTTAAAATCTTCCCTATAGAACGCAGGAAATGCCATCTTAGAAACTATATGTCACCGCCTATGGAGCCTGCTAAGGCCTGCTCTGGGATCTTAACTCGCCTTAACTCGCCGCGAGATAATGCAAGTTAAGGCGAGTTAAGGCGAGTTTAGGCGATTTAAGAAAAAACACAACTTTTAGGTAATGCGTTTTAAGGCGTTTTAGGGCGATTTAAGGCGATTTAAGAAAAAATACATGGTAATTAAATATGCAAGTATAGTACTTTAAGCAAAATACAGTAATAACACATAATTAATAGTGCATAGTAAATGTATTTTGAAAGAGCACCACTCCCCCCCTCACACCCCCAGGGGGTCTGGTTAGACTGTTATGTAAACAAGACCCAGTTGAAACTTATTATTAATTAGCTTGTTATTTTGCCATATTACTAATTTTAAGGTTATACCACCAAATTGCTGGAATTAATACAATGAAGAACATAAACCAGTATATAATAACATGTATTTTTAAATTGAATTGCACACTAATACCTATTACTAAGTTCAGTCCTGGAACCACAATCAATTGGAAATCTAAAAAATCAGGGTTGTGGCTGGAATGTAGGAACGAGAAGATTTAGTGCATCCCATGGGGTTGCTATCCTATATTTTGAGAATTTCCAAATGCATGAATGCCTTGTCAATATCTTGGAAATTCCAAGGGTACAGAATATATTAAAACTGTGACCATGCATCATTGTTCCAATGTGGCAATACATTGTAGTTATTCAAACGAATTTACATATGTGTTAAACTTACCAAATAAGCTTGAATTTACGTTGCAAATATAGTATTTCATTTCCATGTGTTCATTTAATAACTAAAACTCAACATTGATTGGTATTTATTTTAATTCCCCTCAATATATAAAGTGCAGTATTTATAAAAATCCACTAATGTTAAAATTTAGTTTATATAAAGTTTCCCACACTTGAATAATAAATTCCCGCTGGATAGCCTGAGAGAAGGCTCCCTCCCCGCAGTGGCTAACATGAAGTATTTAAGGTGGCTCGATACAGTTTTGTATTATTTCGTATAAAATGAAAAATTAAGGATATAGAAAATAAATTTTGGGCAATTATTAACTGTAGGAGGAAAAATGTATCTGAAATACATAAAACCATACTTGAAGGGTTCTAAAAATGTTTAAGAAGTATCATAACTACCGTTGCTATGGCAACCGTGACGTTTCAAAATGGCCGATATTATGACTTTAAAGTAATTTAACTCGCGAAAAATTGCGGTGACCCCCATTTTTTATTTGATAAAACGTTTCCACTTACCAAAAGGAAGTGTTTCGCCAATTTAAAAAAAATTCTGTAATGAGGAAAATTTTTAATTGCCAAAAAACACATTTTATTAAATTAAAAATTTTCCTCATTACATAATTTTTTTTAAATTGGCGAAACACTTCCTTTTGGTAAGTGGAAACGTTTTATCAAATAAAAAATGGGGGTGACCGCAATTTTTCGCGAGTTAAATTACTTTAAAGTCATAATATCGGCCATTTTGAAACGTCACGGTTGCCATAGCAACGGTAGTTATGAAACTTTTAAAAATTTTTTAGAACCCTTCAAGTATGGTTTTATGTATTTCAGATACATTTTTCCTCCTACAGTTAATAATTGCCCAAAATTTATTTTCTATATCCTTAATTTTTCATTTTATACGAAATAATACAAAACTGTATCGAGCCACCTTAACTGAATTCATGAAAATGCCAAGTTTTGCTATCGACCCAAGATCGTACGCTAAAAATGTTAAACCTCGGTTATTAAAACGATCATGGATCTTTATATAAGACAATATGAACCGGACAATGCTGACTATAAAAGTTGACCAGGATCATGCTGTGGTTTATCAATTTATGTAAGTTTGAACACTGTTGATATAAAATATTAAATGTTGTGCACTACAGGCACTGCAATTCAGCACTTGTATATAAGGCCGTCGGAATTATTAAAAGTATCAGTTTACCGTCACTTAAAATTTCGAAAGTTGATAAGCCCTCTACCCTGTAATTTATAGGCCCCGCACTATTTCAATAAAGGAAAACGAAACAATTTATGAATTGTTCTGGAAGTTCATATCACAATATTGGCATATTAATTATACTTATCGAAATAGATAAAATGTTGAAAACAGACTGATTCTTGCCATTCTGACTTTTTTCTGTTTGAATATAAGGGTTCCTATGTCATATTATATACCTATAAGCTTGATAGTATGTAACTTATGCACCAGTCATGGAAAGCCTCGCACCCCCCTATCCGGGACATGCCGGGAAATAGCGGGCATTTTTATGCCTGGGTACTCAGGGCATTAGACAGCGTATGTTAGATATGTGTCATGATGGCCAGGGATTATGGGCTGGGAATCAGTGGGATTTCGTCTGTTCGAGATGTATTATTAAGCCTTGTTCATCGACATTTACCCTATACTCTATAGACATTGTTTTACTAAAAATAGCTTTTACAGGATAATGTATTGACTTTGTGTAAATTGCAAGATACAGCTAACAGACAAAATGCAAAATATTTACCTACTTTGGCAAAGTTTTGACAAACTCTGGATTGCATGTTTGGCCTCCAATGATCAAAATTGGGGAAATTTTAGAATAGTTTGTTGAATTTTAAAAGCAATTATTATGGTAGCCTTCATTTTTGGTGCCCGGGTAGCGGGGGACTTTAGTCATGTTTAGACTAGTAAGAAGGCCATGTATAGGTTGGGGATTAGAATGATTTAGGACACAACCTTTATCTAATGTCCGCTGTTCCCTGGGTAGGGGGGTGCGTGGCTTTCCAATTACTAGTGCATTACTGTGTTTCGGCTTTTATCAATAAGCATGTAACTTCCCTTGTTTCGGCTAAGCCCCCTCTCTCCAGCAAGCCCCCTCGGATAAGCGCCCTCCTAATCTTATCTGAAATAAACAACCAGAACCCCCCTCTCCTGGGGAAAGGGTGTTTACACTGTATATAGTATTTACTATTTTCAGCATTTTAATTTGGTTGGCGAGTTTAGGCGATTTAGTGCGAGTTTAAGCGATTTAAGGGAATCGTTGCCAATTTTTATCCGCGATTTAAGGCGAGTTAAGGCGATTTAAGGCGAGTTAAGGCGAGTTAAGATCCCAGAGCAGGCCTCTGCTAATATAGTTATAGAAGCATGTAACACGTTTAACGTGTTCAGGGCATTTTCGCATCATTTATAGACACTTCATCAAAGAAATATACTTAGGATTATCAATATTCTCCTGACGAAGGGCTTTAGCTCGAAACGTCGAGATTTTGTTTATATCTTTTAGGCACACGCGAAGCAACCCTCAATTTGTTCTATATGTCCGTGGCCGACGCTGAATTAAAGTCTACGATATACTTAGGATTATGTTGCCCACATCGATTTCAAGCTGTGGTTTCGTGTGACTTAAGAATGTTCGGGAAATGTCTATTTAAAGCAAGATATAAACCAATCCTTATAGTTTAATTACAAAATAGTGGGACGTAGGGGGTCGTGTGTCTTGAATTAGTGACAAAAAAGGCAAAAGTGGAAAAAGTGGGCGGGGGGGGGGAATAATTACATATTGATTCCTCTCTGCCCAAAGCAATGGCCCAAAGGGATTCGTCCCCTCCGATCCACCCCGCAGAATTTGCGCCCTTGCATGTTATATATGAACCATCTCAGCCTGTCGCTTCTTTTACGCGGGTTTTTCCGTATGTAATTAGGTTCGTATACTTACTGTAAACACAGGCGAATGGAGCAGAAACAGAGTCTTTTAGTTTACAAGTAGAAAATGGTTGGACGCAAGGATCGGGGACACAAGCAGTCAGACCCTTTAAAAACAAAATAATATAAGATTTCTGGTTATAGATAATTAATGAAGCTATTGGTGGGTATCTTGTAGAAGACATTGAACAACCTGTAGTTATCAGCGTGAGAAAATAATGTTAATTCTTCTCATTATATGCAGTAGTATTGTAGTTAATTTAGTAGAGGCAAATATATAAAGAATTGAGAGACATAGTTTAATTTACTTGCTGCTATATTTGAAGTGTAAACATTTCTAATGTTGTTTCTAATTTAATCGATTTGGCCTTGGCCTGTAGCTTTAGCTCCATACATTTTCGTATAAAAAATGGGGGGTCGTGTGTCCATCGTACTCAACAGACGATGTTGTCATCGTACTCAACAGACAAACACACCGGACACAAACAAACCAAAATGAAAGCATAACTTCCTGGCGAAGATAATGGGCGCTCTAGGGCGCATTGACGAGAAACAATATTTTTGCCTGAATGGTTAAACAAATGCCTTACCTTAGCAAACCAATGAGAGCTGCTTTCATCTCGGGTTAAATTCTTAGGATACTGATACATCGTGCGATTTAATAACTCACACAACACATTTCCATTGGCTTGCTTCTTGACGTTCACACAATAACAATCATCGGTTTTAACGAAGGACGTTAAGCATTTCATTTCGTTCCGAAATTCGACGGTTGCTATCGGAGCTACATTCAGTCTATGGCCATGTAGATGAAGCAAATTCCCAATTTAAAATTTTTTTTAATGTCCTTTGCGTCCCGATAAAGCTCCACATGTTGCAAAGTGAGTTTTACGTGCAAAAACAGGGCTACGAGCGTATACAATGATGCCATTGCTATACTTTACTTTGCATAGTGTCAGAGTTAGAGACAGTTTGAAAAGGAATGGTTGTTACGCGACATATATATAAAACATTCGGCAGGTAGTTTGAAAACAATTATCAATTATTCATGGTAAATGAGTGGACTTAGGAACTTTAGGGTTATAATTCCATGACACGCAATCACCAAATACATTATCATAATTAGGTATATAATATATGCCATATAGGCATTACTAATATAGATATACAGGGTGTATCAAAAAAACTGCAAATACCATAATTTGTATGCACGAGATCATACATTAGAATTTCAATGGCTGTGCAAATAATTACGCTTCTGGGATTTGAAAATACGTTTCCACGTGCAGTACTATCAAAATAAGCACACAAAGTGAATTAAAATTAGTTCGATTACGAATGGCTCAGCTAACAACAGAGCAAAGAGTATTTCTTGTTTTAAAGTACGCCCAAACTCAAAACTCGACAGCAGTCATTCGTAAACTGAGCCATTCGTAATCGAACTCATAAGTTTAATTCACTTTGTGTGCTTGTTTTGATACCCCTGGGAAACGTATTTTCAAATCCCAGAAGCGTAATTATTTGCACAGCCATTGAAATTCTAATGTATGATCTCGTGCATACAAATTATGGTATTTGCAGTTTTTTTGATACACCCTGTATGGTTCTATGGTTCTGTAGTTCTATGGTTCTATGGTTCTATGGTTCTGTAGTTCTATGGTTCTATGGTTCTATGATTCTATGATTCTATGGTTCTGTGGTTCTATGGTTCTATGGTTCTATGGTTCTATGGTTCTGTAGTTCTATGGTTCTATGGTTCTATGGTTCTGTAGTTCTATGGTTCTATGGTTCTGTAGTTCTATGGTTCTATGGTTCTATGGTTCTGTAGTTCTATGGTTCTATGGTTCTGTAGTTCTATGGTTCTATGGTTCTATGGTTCTATGGTTCTGTGGTTCTATGGTTCTATGGTTCTATGGTTCTATGGTTCTATGGTTCTGTAGTTCTATGGTTCTATGGTTCTATGGTTCTGTAGTTCTATGGTTCTATGGTTATGGTTCTATGGTTCTATGGTTCTATGGTTCTATAGTTCTATGGTTCTATGGTTCTATGGAATCGGACCGGCAAATTTGTTCACACGGGAATTCGTCAGCCTCGCTCGTACCCAGGCGCTTTTAAGGAAAAGAAAATTTACGCATTCAGCTTATTTATAGAGATCAGTGGCTAAGGGAGCGCGCGGGGGTGCTTGGGGAGGTCGCGAAACGCGCTGCACCCCCGCGCGCTCGCTCAGCTTAGCCACTGATCTCTATAAATTAGCTGAATGCGATTTTTTTTTCTTTTTCTTAAAAGCGCCTGGGTACGAGGCTGGGAATTCGTACGGTCAGCTTGCTCACATCCGGTTTCATGCTGTGCCGTGTCAACGGAGCCTAAAGTTGGTTATAATTCCATGACACGCAATCACCAAATACATTATCATAATTAGGTATATAATATATGCCATATAGACATTACTAATAAGATATACATAGCTATAGTTCTATGGTTCTATGGTTCTATAGTTCTATGGTTCTATGGTTCTGTGGTTCTATGGTTCTATGGTTCTGTAGTTCTATGGTTCTATGGTTCTATGGTTCTACGGTTCTGTAGTTCTATGGTTCTATGGTTCTATGGTTCTATGGTTCTGTAGTTCTATGGTTCTATGGTTCTATGGTTCTATGGTTCTATAGTTATATGGTTCTATAGTTCTATGGTTCTATGGTTCTATGGTTCTGTAGTTCTATGGTTCTATGGTTCTATGGTTGGTTCTATGGTTCTATGGTTCTACGGTTCTGTAGTTCTATGGTTTTATGGTTCTATGGTTCTATGGTTCTATGGTTTTATGGTTCTATGGTTCTGTAGTTCTATGGTTCTATGGTTCTATGGTTCTATGGTTCTATGGTTCTATGGTTCTATAGTTCTATAGTTCTATAGTTATATGGTTCTATGGTTCTATGGTTCTATGGTTCTATGGTTCTATGGTTCTATGGTTCTATGGTTCTATGGTTCTATGGTTCTATGGTTCTATGGTTCTATGGTTCTATGGTTCTATGGTTCTATGGTTCTATAGTTCTATGGTTCTATGGTTCTATGGTTCTATGGTCCTGTAGTTCTATGGTTCTATGGTTCTATAGTTCTATGGTTCTATGGTTCTATAGTTCTATGGTTCTATGGTTCTGTAGTTCTATGGTTCTATGGTTCTATGGTTCTATGGTTCTGTAGTTCTATGGTTCTATGGTTCTATGGTTCTATGGTTCTATATTTCTATGGTTCTATGGTTCTGTGGTTCTATGGTTCTGTAGTTCTATGGTTCTATGGTTCTATGGTTCTATGGTTCTGTAGTTCTATGGTTCTATGGTTCTATGGTTCTATGGTTCTGTAGTTCTATGGTTCTGTAGTTCTATGGTTCTATGATTCTATGGTTCTATGGTTCTATGGTTCTATGGTTCTGTAGTTCTATGGTTTTATGGTTCTGTAGTTCTATGGTTCTATGGTTCTATGAGCCAAGTGACTATAGGCTTGTAATCACCGAGCCTGAGGTGACTAATTGTTTTAAGTAGAAATTTCAAAGAGAAAAACAAACACAGAAAGTTATATAGAGGGGCTTCGGTGGCGCAGTCGTCAGGACAAGCGCCTTTCACCTCTGAGTCTTGAGTTCGATTCTCGCCGAGGACTATACTCATCACAGTTATGTGAAAAGAGTAAGTCAACGCTCTGCCGAAAGTCGTGGGTTTTCTCCGGACACTCCGGTTTCCTCCCACAGGGAAAGTTGACTGGGTGGGTTAGAATATACAGATTAGGAAAGTAATATCACAATTGTTGTAAAAATAGATAATGTAGGCTAAGTACATAATATAGGTAAGCGAGATACTTGATGTAATCGGTCACTGAAAAGCCCCAACGGGGAGTGAGCTGAATAATGTATGTATGTATGTATGTAGTTGAAAATGCTATAGGATAAAATAAAAGTAAAGATAACATTTAGCTGAACAAATAGAAAACAATAGAGAACAAAAAGTGGCTCACGAGCATCTGGGTTGCCACACTGAAAAGTTTCAAAAGTGTAAAGCTCGCACTGAAAAGTTTCAAGGTACATTTACACGTTTGCAATTTGTCGGATCGATCTTAGGTTTTGCTGAATGTTAATGACGAATATCTTCAGTTGATGATGTTGTCAGATGAAGTTCGCCAGGTATTTTCAAATATCATTAGTTCATTACATGTAAAGTGAATCTGAAATCGGCCCGACAATCGCAGCGTGTAAACGTATCTCATGACTGCCATCTGACGTGTTTATAATTTATACAAAATAAAGTACGCCATTGGTTCGTGATGCTTTTGAAAGAGCTGTGATTGGCTTAAAAATATTACGTCACTGAAATTGCGTCATCCATTGGTGTGTCCTTTGATAGATTATGGTTCTCAACCAATGAAATAAGATAATCATGTAAACTATACTACAATCTCAACTACTATGTTTTCTACATCATTTACTGGTCTTGCGACCGATGCTGACACTTATAACGTCCGTTGTCGTTTAGGGTGATTTACTCATTTACGTGAACTCACTGATTAGTGTCTAGTGCTAATTAAGACTTAAAACGGAGAGGCAAAAAAGGTCTTAGTTGAACACATGCTTTTGCACGGATACGATACAGTCATGGATTCTGCCGGACTAACTTGCAAACGTATTAGAGAGGTGTCCGTATTGGAGAGATGTCCGTATTAAAAATGTGTCCGTATTAGAGAGGTGTCTGTGTTAGAGAGATGTCCGTAGTAGAGAGGTGTCCGTATTAGAGAGGTGTCCGTATTAAAGAAGTGTCCGTATTAGAGAGGTGTCTGTATTAGAGAGGTATCTGTATTACAGAGATGTCCGTATTAGAGAGGTGTCTGCATTAGAGAGATGTCCGTATAAGAGAGGTGTCCGTATTAGAGAGGAGTCCGTATTAGAGAGATGTCCGTATTAGAGAGGTTTCCGTATTAGAGAGGTGTCCGTATTAGAGAGGTGTCCGTATTAGAGAGGTGTCTGTATTAGAGAGATGTCCGTATTAGAGAGGTGTCTGTATTAGAGAGGTATCTGTATTACAGAGATGTCCGCATTAGAGAGGTGTCTGTATTAGAGAGATGTCCGTATTAGAGAGGTGTCCGTATTAGAGAGGTATTCGTATTAGAGAGGTGTCCGTATTAGAGAGGTGTCCGTATTAGAGAGGTGTCTGTATTAGAGAGATGTCCGTATTAGAGAGGTGTCCGTATTAGAGAGGTGTCCGTATTAGAGAAGTGTCCGTATAAGTGAGATGTCCGTATTAGAGAGGTGTCTGTATTAGAGAGGTGTCCGTATTAGAGAGGTGTCCGTATTAGAGAGGTGTCTGTATTAGAGAGGTGTCCGTATTAGAGAGGTGTCCGTATTAGAGGTGTCCGTATTAGAGAGGTGTCCGTATTAGAGAGGTGTCCGTATTAGAGAGGAGTCCGTATTAGAGAGGTGTCCGTATTAGAGAGGTGTCCGTATTAGAGAGGTGTCCGTATTAGAGAGGTGTCCGTATTAGAGGTGTCCGTATTAGAGAGGTGTCCGTATTAGAGAGGTGTCCGTATTAGAGAGGTGTCCGTATTAGAGAGGTGTCCGTATTAGAGAGGTGTCCGTATTAGAGAGGTGTCCGTATTAGAGAGGTGTCCGTATTAGAGAGGTCTCCGTATTAGAGAGGTCTCCGTATTAGAGAGGTGTCCGTATTAGAGAGGTGTCCGTATTAGAGAGGTGTCCGTATTAGAGAGGTATTCGTATTAGAGAGGTCCGTATTAGAGAGGTGTCCGTATTAGAGAGGTGTCTGTATTAGAGAGTTGTCCGTATTAGAGAGGTGTCCGTATTAGAGAGGTGTCCGTATTAGAGAGGTGTCCGTATTAGAGAGGTGTCCGTATTAGAGAGGTGTCCGTATTAGAGAGGTGTCCGTATTAGAGAGGTGTCCGTATTAGAGAGGTGTCCGTATTAGAGAGTGTCCGTGTTAGAGAGGTATTCGTATTAGAGAGGTGTCCGTATTAGAGAGGTATTCGTATTAGAGAGGTGTCCGTATTAGAGAGGTGTCCGTATTAGAGAGGTGTCCGTATTAGAGAGGTGTCCGTATTAGAGAGTGTCCGTGTTAGAGAGGTATTCGTATTAGAGAGGTGTCCATATTAGAGAGGAGTCCGTATTAGAGAGGTGTCCGTATTAGAGAGGAGTCCGTATTAGAGAGGTGTCCGTATTAGAGAGGTGTCCGTATTAGAGAGGTGTCCGTATTAGAGAGTGTCCGTGTTAGAGAGGTATTCGTATTAGAGAGTGTCCGTATTAGAGAGGTATTCGTATTAGAGAGGTGTCCGTATTAGAGAGGTGTCCGTATTAGAGAGATTTCCATATTAGAGAGCTATTCGTATTAGAAAGGTATTCGACGTACTATATTTCCTATATCCATTATTCTATTTCCAATCCCGCAGCAAAAACTTCAACTTCAGTCATGACCAAATGAACGGTATAGGACTGAATGACGACATATCTCCCTGGCAACGGTGGTGAACAAGGAATGATTTTAGTTTCTCCAAGTGGTACTGCGTGTCGATCTCCGCACTTCGGGTTGTTTTGACCTTCATTCAACAAACTGTTACCAATTTTCAATTCAAAATCCGTTAAAGAATTACCATAGTCCTTTCTGTTTGTGATTGCAACTCGAGCAACAGGTATGACAATCTAAAGCATATTTGGATAAAAAAAAGTACATATTAGAAGCAAATAACTAAATAGCCCAATTCATAATGTCGACTGCGTATGCAAATGGCGAGTTCTGCGTCGGGGGAAAATTGCAGTTTAATCATAACACATAGTTATGACTGGAAGAATTAAAATATCATATATTTTGATAATATACCTGGTTGCATGAAGACACTAGAGTGGAATGTCGAAATGTTGGGTCGTGAATGTAATTTGTTGGGGGATTACATTCATTTACACCAGAGTAGCAAAACATGTTTGATAAATATATTATACCTGGTTGCATGAAGACACTAGACTGGAGTGTTCAAAAGTTGGGCTGTGAATGTAATATTTTCGAGGAATTACATTCATTTACTTAAACCAGAGTAGCGAAAAATGTCTGATATTATACCTGGTTGCATGAAGACACTAGACTGAAGTGTGCAAACGTCGGATCACCTAACAATTAGATCCGGTTTACAATCATTTACTTAATTAAACCAGAGTAGGGAAACATGTCTGAAACGTGTTGTAAACGATCTTATAGCTCTTTGACGAGTCGTGGGTAAATAAAATATCATTCATCATTCATTCATTCATTTAAATGTGATATTAAAATGTTATATTAATAATGTTATAATAATGTTATATTAATGTTATATTATTTTATAGTCGTACCTGAAGATCAACCCGCCACCATTGGTCGGGTGTTGAACTTGTATGTGAACATGCTGGTTCAGGAATTCTACAGGACATAGTTCTGATGCCATCTACAGCATAGCTTGATAATAGCCCAGAATGGGTTGATGCCTGCGCCGTTGGTTTCAGCAGCGCAAAATTGTAGTCTGTCTCTGGCAGGTGGCTTAAAGGTGTGCTAATCATCGTTACTTGACTGCAAGGTCGCAGCTGAAAGCTGAGCTGAATTATGAAAGACACAGCTAGACATGATCGAGTCGAAGGCTTATTAAAGGCGCCTCTGGCTGCCACTGTACGACTCATGTCTGATTAGGGAGCACAGCTACGATGGAAGGGTTAATTTGGGGGTTAACCAACCCACCCTGTAAATATTCCTTGTGGGAAGAAACCGGAGTACCCAGAGATAATCCATGATCTTCGGGAAAGCGTCGACTGGCTCTTTTCACATGAGCTCGCAGCGAGAATCGAACCCACGATCCGGCTCAGAGGTGGAAAAACGCTTGCTCTGACGACTGCGCTAACGAAGCCCTTGTAAGTCGAAAGTTCGAGATTTTCCAAACCGATCAACTCCGTTAGACTGTTGTTAATTGGTACTCAATGAAAAGAGGTCGGCTTTGAAATAGCAACTATCAGTGTAAACACTAGTACATTAGAATGGAATTTAAAACACTCAATCTATTGTTAAGAATCGATTCTGCTTGTATTCAGACTAGGTACCTGTTATCGAGGGCGAAAATTCATCTCAAAAAGTGGGGAATGGAGCCTGCCATAGGCGGCGAAACCTGGGGGCGGGGGGTTAGGGGAGCTAAGCCCCTCCAAAAATGTTGAAACTGGGAGATCTTAATATGACTGTGTCAGATTCTTCGCTGTCTGAAATGCAAAATGAACAAAATGACCTGGTTTCTGCGCATCATTTATAGACACTTCCTCAAAGAAAAATATTTAGGATTAGGTTGTCCGCGTCGATTTCAAGCTATCGTTTCGTGTGACTTAATTAAGGATGTTCGGGAAATGTCTATTTAAAGCGGAATATAAACCAATCCTTGTAGTTTAATTACAAAAGAGTGGGATATAGGGGGTCGTGTGTCTTGAATTAGTGACGAAAATGGAAAAGTGGGCGGGGGGGGGGGGAATAATCACATATTGATCCCCCTCTGCCCAAAAAGTAAGGGAATTCGTAGCCCTCCACCCCCCAGAATTTGCACCCTTGCATGTTATATATGAACCATCTCAGCCTGTCGCCAAAAAATAGTGATTCTTTTACTCGGGTTTTTTCCGTATATAAAGAAGTTCGTACACTTACTGTAAACACAGGCGAATGGAGCAGAAACAGAGTCTTTTAGTTTACAAGTAGAAAATGGTTGGACGCATGGATCGGGGACACAGGCAGTCAGACCCTTTAAAAATAAAATAATATAAGATTTCTGGTTATAGATAATTAATGAAGCTATTGGTGGGTATCTTGTAGCAGACGTTGAACAACCTGTAGTTATCAGCGTGAGAAAATAATGTTAATTCTTCTCATTATATGCAGTAGTATTGTAGTTATTTAGTAGAGGCAAATATATAAAGAATTAAGAGACATAGTTTAATTTACTTGCTGCTATATTTGAAGTGTAAACATTTCTAATGTTGATTATTATCTGCTGTAGATGCTGTATCCTAAACGTGGAGGCCAGTGTATATAGATTATGGGGTACTCCAGTCTGGCATTTAAACAGAGCAAAAAGGGACATGAGCAGATGGTTTGCAGGTTAGTGCACAAGAGTATCCGTTTGAATTGTAAAAAAATCTGGCGCGATAAGGCGCGAAAAAATAGTCAAACTATAGTCAGTGGGCACTCAGGCCTCATACCGCCATATAAGTATAAATTATAATAATTATTTAATTTATGCATAAATTATACATGCACCAATGACGCATTCAGTTCTCTTCAGGCGGGAAAACAAGACAAACCTTTGTAACTTTCTCATCCAGTTTTCATCCAAATCGAACCAAAATTTAATCGATTTGTCCTTGGCATGTGGCCATTCGCTCCGTGAATTTTCGTATAAAAATGCTTAATATTTTTTAGTCATCGTACTCAACAGACAAATACACCGGACACAAACAAACCCAAATGAAAGCATAATTTCCTGGCGAAGATAATGGGCGCTCTAGGGCGCATTGACCAGAAACAATATTTTTGCCTGAATTGTTAGGCAATGCGGCTTTACCTTAGCAAACCAATGAGAGCTGCTTTCATCTCGGGTTAAATTCTTAGGATACTGATACATCGTGCGATTTAATAACTCGCACAACACATTTCCATTGGCTTGCTTCTTGACGTTCACACAATAACAATCATCTGTTTTAACGAAGGACGTTAAGCATTTCATTTCGTTCCGAAATTCGACGGTTGCTATTGGAGCTACATTCAGTCTATGGCCATGTAGATGAAGCAAATTCCCAATTTTAATATCCTTTGCGTCTCGGTGAAGCTCTACATGTTGCAAAGTGACTTTTACGTGCAAAAACAAGGCTACGAGCGTATAAAACGATGCCATTGCTATACTTTACTTTGCATAGTGTTAGAGTTAGGGACAGTTTGAAAAGGAATGGCTGTTACGCGACATATATATAAAACATTCGGCAGGTAGTTTGAAAACAATTATCAATTATTCATGGTAAATGAGTGGACTTAGGAACCTTAGGCTTAGTTGACAGGCGACAGCATGAAACCGGATGTGAGCAAGCTGACCGTACGAATTCCCAGCCTCGTACCCAGGCGCTTTTAAGGAAAAGAAAAAAAATAGCATTCAGCTAATTTATAGAGATCAGTGGCTAAGCTGAGCGAGCAGCGCGTTTCGCGACCTCCCCAAGCACCCCCGCGCGATCCATTAGCCACTGATCTCTATAAATTAGCTGAATGCGTAAATTTTCTTTTCCTTAAAAGCGCCTGGGTACGAGACTGACGAATTCCCGTGTGAACAAATTTGCCGGTCCGATTCCGGATTTGTCCGGTCGCGTGTGAACACGTAGACTTCAATACGTGTGCTTCAAAAACAAATGTTTTTGGGAACATCTATATAATTATAGCTTTTAACAGGTATTTTGGAAACCAATCAGTGAATTATTAATGGCTAAAGCGTCCATGCAAAAACACATTAAAATGCAAACCGATCTTTCGAGAAAAACCAAAAACCTTCTGTAAAGGAAATTTATTCCAATTACAAGGTCGATGTTATATTTTAATTCGTGGACATCAGGACATGATTATTAATTAACCTTACTACCATAGCCATAGGTATATATACTAAATGCAAGGTGTCATTATGAAACCATTTGTCAATTTAGAATTTATGAGAAAATATTGAGGAATTATAGGGAGAACATTCTTTTTGTGAAGACTGAAGTGTATAGTTTAACGTCTTTCCGGACGTAGTCTACTTTGAATACAAATGTAACATGCTGTTCTTCTCACGATATAGTTAGTTTAGTTCAGGTTTTCTCCTATATATTCTATTTAACAATTAGTCTCCCCAGGCTCGGTGATTACAAGCCAATAGTCGCTGAGCTGAAGGCGAAGTGAGTCAAGTGACTATAGGCTTGTAATCACCGAGCCTGAGGTGACTAATTGTTTTAAGTAGAAATTTCAAAGAGAAAAACAAACACAGAAAGTTATATAGAGGGGCTTCGGTGGCGCAGTCGTCAGGACAAGCGCCTTTCACCTCTGAGTCTTGAGTTCGATTCTCGCTGAGGACTATACTCATCACACTTATGTGAAAAGAGTAAGTCAACGCTCTGCGTCGTGGGTTTTTCTCCGGGCACTCCGGTTTCCTCCCACAGGGAAAGTTGACTGGGTGGGTTAGAATATACAGATTAGGAAAGCCGGTAATATCACAATTGTTGTAAAAATAGATAATGTAGGCTAAGTACATAATATAGGTAAGCGAGTTACTTGATGTAATCGGTCACTGAAAAGCCCCAACGGGGAGTGAGCTGAATAATGTATGTATGTATGTATGTAGTTGAAAATGCTATAGGATAAAATAAAAGTAAAGATAACATTTAGCTGAACAAATAGAAAACAATAGAGAACAAAAAGTGGCTCACGAGCCGCTGGGTTGCCACAGATATTCACTAATATTTTTATCACGTTATGACGTCCTTTGTGTATCTATAACTGTACATATTACGGCAAAATTTTATCTATTTATTTTATATAATAAATACAGCTTATAAAGCTCGCACTGAAAAGTTTCAAGGTACGTTTACACGTTTGCAATTTGTCGGATCGATCTTAGGTTTTGCTGAATGTTAATGACGAATATCTTCAGTTGATGATGTTGTCAGATGAAGTTCGCCAGGTATTTTCAAATATCATTAGTTCATTACATGTAAAGTGCATCTGAAATCGGCCCGACAATCGCAGCGTGTAAACGTACCTCGTGACTGCCATCTGACGTGTTTATAATTTATACAAAATAAAGTACGCCATTGGTTCGTGATGCTTTTGAAAGAGCTGTGATTGGCTTAAAAATATTACGTCACTGAAATTGCGTCATCCATTGGTGTGTCCTTTGATAGATTATGGTTCTCAACCAATGAAATAAGATAATCATGTAAACTATACTACAATCTCAACTACTATGTTTTCTACATCATTTACTGGTCTTGCGACAGATGCTGACACTTATAACGTCCGTTGTCGTTTAGGGTGATTTACTCATTTACGTGAACTCACTGATTAGTGTCTAGTGCTAATTAAGACTTAAAACGGAGAGGCAAAAAAGGTCTTAGTTGAACACATGCTTTTGCACGGATACGATACAGTCATGGATTCTGGCAGTCTAACTTACAAACGTATTAAAGAGGTGTCCGTATTGGAGAGATGTCCGTATTAAAAAGGTGTCCGTATTAGAGAGGTGTCTGTGTTAGAGAGATGTCCGTATTAGAGAGGTGTCCGTATTAGAGAGGTGTCCGTATTAGAAAGTTGTCCGTATTAGAGAAGTGACCGTATTAGAGAGATGTCCGTATTAAAGAGGTGTCCGTATTAGAGAGGTGTCTGTATTAGAGAGATGTCCGTATTAGAGAGGTGTCTGTGTTAGAGAGGTATCTGTATTACAGAGATGTCCGTATTAGAGAGGTGTCTGTATTAGAGAGATGTCCGTATTAGAGAGGTGTCTGTATTAGAGAGGTATCCGTATTACAGAGATGTCCGTATTAGAGAGGTGTCTGCATTAGAGAGGTGTCCGTATTAGAGAGATGTCCGTATTAGAGAGATGTCCGTATTAGAGAGATGTCCGTATTAGAGAGATGTCCGTATTAGAGAGGTATTCGTATTAGAGAGGTTTCCATATTAGAGAGGTATTCGTACTACAGAAGATCGACGTACTATATTTCCTATATCCATTATTCTATTTCCAATCCCGCAGCAAAAACTTCAACTTCAGTAATGACCAATAGACCGGTATAGGACTGAATGACGACATATCTCCCTAGCAACGGCGGTGAACAAGGTATGGTTTTAGTTTCTCCAAGTGGTACTGCGTGTCGATCTCCGCACTTCGGGTTGTTTTGACCTTCATTCACCAAACTGTTACCTATTTTCACTTCAAAATCCGATAACATATTACCATAGTCCTTTCTGTTTGTGATAACAACTCGAGCAACAGGTATGACAATCTAAAACATATTTAGACAAAAGGTACATATTAGAAGCAAATAACTAAATAGCCCAATTCATAGTGTCGAGTGCGCATCCAAATGACGCGTTCTGCGTCGGGAAAAAATTGCAGTTTAATCATAACACATAGTTATGACTGGAAGAATTAAAATATCATATACCTGGTTGCATGAAGACACTAGACTGGATTGTCGAAACGTTGGGTCGTGAATGTAATTTGTTCAGGGATTGCATTCATTTACTTAAACTTGAGTATTATATCTGGTTGCACAAAGACACTAGACTGAAGTGTGCGAACGTCGGATCACCTAGCAATTAGATCCGGTTTACAATATTTACTAAAACCAGAGTAGGGAAACATGTCTGGAACGTGTTGTAAACGAGCTTATAGCTCTTTGACGAGTCGTGGGTAAATGAAATATCATTCATTTAAATGTGATATTACTGGTAGTCGTACCTGAAGATCAACCCGCCACCATTGGTCGGGTGCCGAACTTGTATGTGAACATGCTGGTTCAGGAATTCTACAGGACATAGCTCTGATGCCATCTACAGCATAATTTGATGAATATATCCCAGAATGGGTTGATACCTGCGCCGTTGGTTTCAGCAGCGCAAAATTGTAGTCTGTCTCTGGCAAAAAAAATTGAAATTCAATTACTGGAGAGCACGGGTGCCATTAAAGGTGTGGTAATCATCGTTACTTGACTGCAAGGTCGCAGTTGAAAGCCGAGCTGAATTATGAAAGACACAGATAGACTTGATCGAGTCGAAGGTTTATTAAAGGTGCCTCTGGCTGCTACTGTATGACTCATGTCTGATCAGGGAGCACAGTTACGATGGAAGAATTAATTTGAGGCTTAACCGAACCCACCCTGTAAATATTGCTTGTCCGAAGAAACCGTAGTATACCCAGAGATAACCCATGATCTTCGGGCCGGAAAGCGTCGACTGGCTCTTTTCACACGAGCTCGCAGCGAGAATCGAACCCACGATCTCGGAGGCGAAAAACGCTTGCTCTGACGACTGCGCTAACGAAGCCCTTGTCGGTCGAAAGTTAGAGATTTTCCTAACATACTCCGTTATATAGACTGTTGTTAATTGGTACTCGGTGAAAAGAGGTCGGCTTTGAAATAGCAACTATCAGTGTGAACACTAGTATATTATAATGGATTTAAAACACTCAATCTACTGTTAAGAATCGACTCTGCTTGTATTCAGAGTAGGTACTTGTTATCGAGGGCGAAACTTCATCTCAAAAAGTGGGGGATGGAGCCTGCCATAGGCGGCGAAACTGGGGTTAGCCCCCCAAAAAATGTTGAAATTGGGAGAACTTAATATGAATGTGTCAGATTCTTCGAAATCCCCTCTGATCCACCCCCCCACAATTTGCACCCTTGCATGTTATATATGAACCATCTCAGTCTGTCGCCAAAAAATAGTGATTCTTTTACGCGGGTTTTTTCCGTATATAAAGAAGTTCGTACACTTACTGTAAACACAGGCGAATGGAGCAGAAACAGAGTCTTTTAGTTTACAAGAAGCAAATGGTTGGACGCATGGATCGGGGACACAAGCAGTCAGACCCTTTAAAAATAAAATAATATTTCTGGTTATAGATAATTAATGAAGCTATTGGTGGGTATCTTGTAGAAGACGTTGAACAACCTGTAGTTATCAGCGTGAGAAAATAATGTTAATTCTTCTCATTATATGCACATAGGCGTACGGCACGTGGGGGCAGGGGGGGCATCTGCCCCCCCAAAAATTTGTAGATTGAAGTAATTCGGGCAAATGGTTAACGAATATTCGGGCAAAATAGATTTATTTAGTTTGTATTTAAACCAAAAACAGAATTTTCTAATGTTTATTTATATCGTTTGCGTCTTGTTGATAAATATGTGGTTTTTAACATAAAAATCCGAGTTTTGGACCTAAAAAGAGATTGTAAAGTAAAGACTTTCCGGGAAAATTTTTTAACATGATTCACCCCCCCGTCGACAAATAAAAATGGTTATTATTGTTATGAAGATGTTGTTATCGAAATTCGGGCAATTGGACAAAGTTATACCAATTCGGGCAAAATTTTGGCTGCCCCCCCAAAGAAAGTTGTGCCCATACGCCTATGTATATGCAGTAGTATTGTAGTTAATTTAGTAGAGGCAAATATATAAAGAATTGAGAGACATAGTTTAATTTACTTGCTGCTATATATTTGAAGTGTAAACATTTATAATGTTGACTACCATCTGCTGTGGATGCTGTATCCTGAACGTGGAGGTAATGCACAAGAGTCTCCATTTGACGAGTGAAACCTTCAGTTGCGTTAGGCGCGATAAAATAAGAAACTACAGGGCACTCAGAAACTGCATGCATATACCTCCGCCAGGAAATTAAGTCAAGTATTTAGGCATAAATTATACATGCACTAATAAAATCGAAGGGTGTATCACTCCAAAGGTCTCGTACACCACCCAAGAAACTTTTAAAACTGATCCCTAAAAAATCCCCAAATTCCGACTAATCTCTAGAAATCCCTAAAAATCCTTGAAAATCTAAAGAAATCTCAGTGAACTCTGGTGCCTGTTCATCAAACCTGGTCAATGCTTCATGTATATACAGCATAACTTGCCAACAATTTTCCCGCTTAGACTACCAAATACCGCCTTTCAAATGAACTGTGAACAAAATGGACGTCCAGGGCGCAGATTTCATTCCCGAGGAAATATGGAATATTTTTCTTTCAAAAGGGGTTTACGTAAAGAACATTATGAAGTTTAGCGGTTATGAAACGATAGATTATTTTCTAAAACTAAAAGACAAAAATGAGTTGGCGAAGATGTTTTCGTTTGTAAAGACGATGGAAGACATTATCCAAGAAAAAGATGCCATATTTGGAATATAATACCATAAACCGCTCGCGCTTTTTGCCCAAGAGTTTCTTAGCTACAATCACGCATAAGTATAACTTTTATTAAGTCCCTTGATCAAGTGAATCCCTGTGAGATTTTAAAAATCCCAAATTCTCGTACGCTTTTTTGGAGTGAACACCCCTCGATTAAAATTACACATTCAGTTCTCTTCAGCCCGGAAAAGCAAGACAAACTATTGTAAATTTCTCGTCCAATTTTCATCCAAATCGAGCCAAAATTTAATCGATTTGTCCTTGGCCTGTGGCCATTCGCTCCATGAATTTTCGTATAAAAATGCTTAATATTTTTTAGTCATCGTGCTCGCAGACAAACACACGGGACACAAACAAACCCAAATGAAAGCATAACTTCCTGGCGAAGATAATGGGCGCTCTAGGGCCGCGCATTGACCAGAAACAATATTTTTGCCTGAATGGTTAAACAAATGCCTTACCTTAGCAAACCAATGAGAGCTGCTTTCATCTCGGGTTAAATTCTTAGGATACTGATACATCGTGCGATTTAATAACTCACACAACACATTTCCATTGGCTTGCTTCTTGACGTTCACACAATAACAATCATCGGTTTTAACGAAGGACGTTAAGCATTTCATTTCGTTCCGAAATTCGACGGTTGCTATCGGAGCTACATTCAGTCTATGGCCATGTAGATGAAGCAAATTCCCAATTTTAATGTCCTTTGCGTCCCGGTAAAGCTCCACATGTTGTAAAGTGACTTTTACGTGCAAAAACAGGGCTACGAGCGTATAAAATGATGCCATTGCGAGTTAGGGACAGTTTGGAAAAGGAATGGTTGTTACGCGACATATATATCAAACATTCGGCAGGTAGTTTGAAACCAATTATCAATTATTCATGGTAAATGAGTGGACTTAGGAACCTTAGGCTTAGTTGACACGGGACAGCATGAAACCGGCAGACGAATTTGCCGCTCTGGATTTGTCCGGTCGCGTGTGAACATATGTAGACTTCAATATATATACTGTGCTTCAAAAACAAATGTTTTGGGAACATCTATATAATTATAACTTTTAACATACAGGTATTTTGGAAACCAATCAGTGAATTATTAATGGCTAAAGCGTCCATGCAAAAACACATTAAAATGCGATCTTTCGAGCAAAACCAAAAACCTTCTGTAAAGCCTAAAGGAAATTTATTCCAATTACAAGGTCGATGTTATATTTTAATTCGTGGACCACAAGCAATAATAATATAGCAACAATGTGAGCTTGGGCTGCCTGTGCGTGGACATGATTATCAACCTTACTACCATAGCCATAGGTATATATACTAAATGCAAGGTGCCATTATGAGGAAATTGTCAATTTAGCATTTATGAGAAAATATTGAGGAATTATAGGGAGGAATTATAGGGAGAACTGAAGTGTATAGTTTAACGTCTTTTCGGACGTAGTCTATTTGAATACAAATGTACATGCTGTTCTTTTCACGATATAGTTAGTTTATAGTTCAGGTTTTATCCTATATATTCTATTTAACAATTAGTCGCCTCAGGCTTGGCGATTACAAGCCTATAGTCGCTGAGCCGAAGGCGAAAATTTTTTCATTTAAAACTTTGAATCAGGCTCAAAAAAACGATTTCTGTTTTAAATTCGGCAGCTTGCGAAGAAACCATTTTGAAAAAAAGTGATAGTCATGCACTGGGGCAGCCACTGGCTATCACTTTTAGAGGCTCAATTTGGACCAATCAGAATGCAGGAAAGTAATAGGCACCTCACAATTTCTACTAAGACTATATAGTAGCATTAAAAAAATAGGGGATGGCCGTTTTTGGACTTCTATGCCTATGGCAGAACTGTTTAGAACTGATACTGTGATAGAGCTATAGCTGCATAATTATACAGTAACCAGTATAAATAAAGTTAGTTTAGGTTTCCTCCTGTAGTATAACATTAGGCAAATACGCGCGGATGATCTTTACTGGACTTCTAGGGAGAACAGTTTAAAACTGATAGAGCTATCCAGTATAAATAAAGTTAGTTTAGTTTAAGTTTCCTCCTGTAGTAACACTGGACCAATAAGGGATGACCCTTACTGGACCTCTAGGGAGAACAGTTTAAAACTGATAGAGCTATCCAGTATAAATAAAGTTAGTTTAGGTTTTCTCCTGTAGTAACACTGGATCAATAAGGGATGACCCTTACTGGACTTCTAGGGAGAACAGTTTAAAACTGATAGAGCTATCCAGTATAAATAAAGTTAGTTTAGTTTAGGTTTCCTCCTGTAGTAACACTGGATCAATAAGGGATGATCCTTACTGGACCTCTAGGAAGAACAGTTTAGAACTGATAGAGCTATCCAATATAAATAAAGTTAGTCTAGTTTAGGTTTCCTCCTGTAGTTAAGAACTGATATAGAACTATATCCAGTAAAAATTAGTCTTATTAAATTAGTTTACGGACTTGATGGCAGAAAAATATTGCTTTGTCGCATAGCGTTTATAAAATGAAACTAATAAAACAAGGTGATGTGAATCAATTTAATGCAATAAGTTAATCTTAACTAAGCTAAAAATAATATTTAAAATATATACAATGATGTATGGTAAACCTAATTATAAATAATTCGCCAAACACGCGTGCGATTTTTCATCAATACCTATATATAATAATATAATTTACCGAATAATAATTTAATTTCCTATACTAATAAGGTAATCCATGAACTTAATCCTTAATTCATGTAAATTCAGTAATGTAATTCATGTAAAAACATTGGGAATGATAAGATATGTATATAGTGAAAGTAAAACTTATCTTAATCCATGAATTTGTAAACAAAATTGGTGTAATCTTTTCCCACGCCTGACCAGCACTCGTCAGATGCACCATATTTGTCATATGCAATCGTATTTCGCGAACCCCAACATTCTCCATAAAACTGCACTGAAAAATACTAAAAGTAGAGAATAAAAAATATATACAATCAGGCTGTGTTGATATATAAGTGAGATCTTTATCAAGGGGCAGGGTATTAACAATTCAATAAACGAATATCATTACTAAAGATAAGAATATTGAAAACAATTAATTTAGCATTTAATAAACTTTATTGGTATAAATATTAATATATTTCATGGATTATATTGTTGGGACTGGAGACCTCAAAAGTTCCTCAGATTGCAACCGTGATTTGATCATGCATTGCTAGAAAATCTGGGTTTTATCTCAATTTTTAGACGCGTCTCTATAAGAGGGTATGTCAGTCCGTCGGTCGGTCAGTCCCCACTTTTATACCATAGGAGGAAAATTTGGGTAATGCTTGTGGGACCAAATTTGTATAACTGAGTATACAGGGTGTCCCAGAAAAATGTCCCCCTTTAGAAATCACTCTTGTGCGTTATTATACCTTTGGCAATTGAATTGAATTGTACATAAACGGAGGAAGTATTTATTCGTCCAAATAATTAATCGCGACGATCGCAGCAAGCAAATCGATTTCACAAATGAATGGTTTTACGACAAATACTCGTTGCTCTGCAGTCAGTTGAACCATTCTTACTCGAACTGACGGTAAGACGAATTTGTAATTTGGCATTTTTGTGTTGCTGTTCGGTTTAGAAGCTATTTTAAATTCCCAGAGGTATAACAACGCGCGTATAACAAAATATGAGTAATTTGTATAGGGGAACATTTTTTTGGGACACACTGTATAATTATGAGTATGCGTCATTAGTGTAAGTACTTGTTTGTTATCTAATTACCTTGTATCCTTTGTCATGCGCAGTACAGGCACATTCTCTGACAGTCTTCTGCATATCATACCAGTCTATCTTATTTCGAAGATTCACAATCAAGTCAGGTAAAGCTCTCTTAAAACGATCGTTGAAACATCCCAAGCGTTGTACACCTAGAAGGTTGAAAGAGCGGTGTAATTTCGCTTATCTTATATGTAGTATGTACCTTGATCTCCTAAACAAACGCTTCTCCAAGAGGCTGTTTATTTGGAAGGCGGGCCGGAGCCCTGGTAAGCGGGATCTCCCCGTGTGACTATTTTTATAGTAGAAATGACTTTGCGTTTATATGGACAGCCGGGCTGGATGTTGAAAGTTTTTTTGTTGATGGAAATTTCGAGCGAAAACTTTATACACACTTTAGACCTAACCAGGAACAGTTGCGAAAAATGCAGCTATAGACCCTCTGGCAGGAATCGAACCTGCGGCCCTGCGATTCCGGTGCAGCGCTCTAACCAACTGAGCTACAGATCTCTATTCTGTGGCCCAGTTGCCAGGTGCCAAAGACAACTTAGTCGTGTATATATATATATACTTGTATGGACTTGTGGTTGGATGAGATGCCCAAACAGTGGCGTAGCCAGCCCGCCGATTTGGTTCCGCTATGCAAATTTCAAATCATTATCATTATTCATTTCTTTAGAAATTGATTGTTTTCACCGTCAATGAACACGAACAAATTTGCATAGCGGGACTAAATCGGCGGACTGACTACGCTACTGTGCCCAAAATATAGAATATTACCCTTATACCACTTACTGGCATCACCCTAGTAAATATACATGAACTTGTGGTCAGCTCTTGACAACTGGACTCTGTACCTCAGTGGTCAGAGTGCCGCACCGGAATCGCAGGGCCGCAGGTTCGATTCCTCCCAGAGGGCCTATAGTTGTATTTTTCGCAACTGCTCCTGGTTAGGTCTAGAGTGTGTATATAATTTTCGCTCGAAATGTCCATCAACAGAAAACCTACAACATTCAGTTCTATCAAGTGAAATGTCCAAAATATAGAATATCACCGTACAACCAGGCTGGCCCGGTTGCCGCGATGACAGATAAAAAAGACGCCGCCGCAAGCCATTTTAAGAACTGTCAAAACAACAGAATCATCTCGGTAAGCGGGATGAAATTTCCTCATATATTCTATGAGGAAATTCAGCCCGTTTACCGGCCAGCCAGGCTTCCATATAAATAGCTCCTAAGATTCTCCTCTTGAGGTATGTGATTTACTGGATTTGCCGACAACAGTAAGGCTATTGGCTCATACCTGGCGAAAGTGTTGTTGTTGCTGTATTGTGTGAAATCACATACGTCAGGAGGAGAATTGGATTTGACAAATCGGGTCGTGTAAACAGGCCCATATACATATATCCAGAGGTGGAAAAAGTATCGGATTCTGGGAATCTAGTTCCCAGAAATATTTTTGGATCTGAACTTTTGCGGAAATTTTTTTAACAGAAATTTATAAAGTTAATAATTAACTGATGAGTAATAACAAAACTAGAGTATGCTCTAGTCTAGACTATAGTAATTGTAATGCGTTTTGTATTCACTATATCAAATTGAACACCACTGAATATCAAGAAACAATACTCCAATCATTTCAGTGTCAAAATCAATCAATGATCATTGAACTTCATTAATTATTAATTTTGAGTCTGAAACCCAGGTTCCCAGAAAGAAAAAAACTTTTTCCACCTCTGCATATATCATCTAAACTAAACTGATTTTATCTAAACTAGATAGCTCTGTCTTACTGCCTTACCACAGGGCATTTCCAGAAAGAAGATGTCATCCAAAGCTATATCAGCAAGATAGGAAGGACCACGGATTGCTTCAAATTCGACCTAAATATAGATGTGATTTACATGAGCAAATAGGCAGAATGTCCCTTATTGGTTCAGTGTAACTACAGGAGAAAACCAATGTAGTACCATGAGAAAGCCTGCGATGTTTGGCAGGATCAAACTGGAAGTATTCTTACATGCGAAGGAAGCACGGGTGGCAGATGCGGTTAGCGCGCTGCCCCTTACCTCTGAGTTAAGCCTGCTATACAGCAGGTCGAGGGCACGGATTTACTCAGGTTGGGTAACGTCAGTTGAGATTGGTTGCTTCTCTCCTGTGCTACGATGATTTTTCTCTGGGTACTCGGGTTTTCCTCCCTCGCTAAAAACTAACCCATAGGCACCAACCTTAACTAACCCTCGGAACCTTTGTCAATTGGGTTGCAAAACCTGTTAAGGCTTCCCGTCCACCTCAGAGTGATAAACATAGACGAAATATTAACTAAACTAAGACGGTACCAACCTGGTAAATTGTGCTGGACACGTTAGAGATGGTCACACCACCTGATATCCATTTGTTTCCCTGATCACCTTTCTTATTCCATAATTTCCTCCTGGAACCCCCGGAGTCTTTGATATACACGCTAAGTTCTCCCATTGATTGACCATACATGTTATAATACCATGTAATACAACGACATTGAGAGGGTGGAAATTGTTTGCTGGTTAAAACTGCTTTGTCGTCTAATTTTGCTGGGACACTTGATTCAGCAAAGATGTAATAGTCTAGAAGTTTGGACGGTGATGATTATTAATGGTGGTGATGATGGTTGTAATGGTGGTAGTGATGATGAACTGATGAAGTTGGTGATGGTGATGGTGATGATAATGGTGATGATGATGATAATTATGGTGATGGTGATGATGATAATGGTGGTGATGGTGGTGATGATGATGGTGATGACAATTGTGGAAATATTAACGATTTAATCGTTACGACTTCTAACCTAAGCCAGTAGTATGGTCTACATTGGGTCCAGTGTCCCTGGATGTTGTTGGTCCTCTATGTGTTTGCCAGTGGTAGTTCAAGTTTTTATTACGAACCCAATGACAATATTTACCAGATGTAAACTCACAGTTATCTACAAACAAAGAAAGAGTTGCGCATAATTAGTTTAGGAAACTCTCATGTGAACACTCGCTTGTCATCTCTCTTGCAAATCATTTTCTCATTTGACCGAGCCATGAGAGTTGAGGAAACCCTCTTACAAACTCTCGCTTACAAACCCTCGCTTAAAAACTCTCGCTTACAAACTCTCGCTTACAAACTCTCATGCAATTGTTGTTCTCGTTTGAACGGGCCATGAGATGATGAGAGTTGTGAAACTTTCATGTAAACTCGCACTTGCCAACTCTCAGGCAATTATTGTTCATATTTGACGAGCCATGAAAGTTCAAAAAGCTTCCATGTAAACTCTCGCTTATCAACTGCCATACAACTCCTGTTCTCGTTTGAATGGGCCATGAGAGTTGGGAAACTTTCATGCGAACCCTTGCTCTCATTAATTATTAACTCCCATGCTATGCACCTTCAATCCAGGCTGAAAGTAATGAATACAATTACCATACCCGGGTTACACGTACTGTTAACATAACAATCCCTCTTTTCCACTGCGAGGTCTGGACAATATTTCCCACCATGCATTGGGGCTGGATCTGAACATGTCCTGATGCGACGGAGAGAACAGTTCTTACTGCACGCTGACCACGAGGACCACCGGCCCCAATGACCAGCAATTGGAGCTACAACAAGAACATGAAATGAAGCCTTTTAGACGGCCGGCCAAAGATCTGAAAGCATTTTCCACATTTTTGAGCATTAAAATCTCAAAATAGGCTACGAAAACCGTACTACTCGCTTAACTGTCTTATATATACTTTAAAAGTGAGCTTGAGATTTTGCATTTTTAGTCAACATAGTACTTTAATAGGCAAAATTTAAAAATTCTAAACATTTCGGCTTTAAAGAAAAATCTTAATATAAGAAAATGCTATTTGGCAGCTTGTAACAAAAGATGCCATCACACAAATTTTTTAGAACATTTGTAAGTGTTGGCCGGCCGTCTACTTTACGACATGTAGAAGCTTGAAATAAATTTTTCAATAAGCTTCAGCATTTTTTAAGTTATTGTTGAATTTTTCAGGTAGATTGATCAAAAAGACCTGAAGCTTGTTGTATAGACGCTACCTACACCGGCACCACACGTTCAAGATAAACTTTTCTCAAACTAATTAATAATTCATGAACCAAAGACAAATTATTATTATTATTTATTATTTAATGTTATTACAAAGATCATAAGCGTGGAAGATGGTTTGAAATCAGAGGAAGAAATTACATAAATTAAGTGAACTTTCACGTCGGTTTTCTCGCAAAATACACGTTCTTTTGAGAAGTAAGTTCAAACACTCGTAAGGAGGACTTCCTGCGATTTCTAAACACCTTGAAATTCGTTAAAATATACTCGGCTTCGCCTTAATATTTGATACTTTTCTCAATCGGCAAACAAACTTAAAAAGTATGTTTAGTGCATAGTCTATAAAATAATGCTTAAAATAGGGATTTAAGATGGTACGCCAAAGAGTACACGATGTTTGAAGTTCAGTATAGGTTTGCTTAATATATTGTTGTAAATATGGCATCAATTTTACAGCATCATTAATAGTTGTTCTCAACCGCCAGACGCATTTAAAAAAGGTAGCTAACCGTATAAACTAGAAAATAAAGCTAAAACAAAGTAATTTTGGCGTATACGCGAAAATAAATGTAGGTTTTGAACGCTTTACATCGCAAATCGCGACATAGAAAACGCTTTTGAGAAAATAATTTGAAAATTGCGATGTTTTCTTAAATATTTCCCCCTTTATCCACACTTTAGTCTAGGACCTGTATAGGAGTTTGTATGCGTTTCATTTAGCACAGGCAATCTCAACTGTTTTAGGGTAAAATGACCATGGCGGTCAACATGGCATATGTGCCAAAACCTGAATCCGGGACGAAAGTCCTGAAAATGACCCCGCCCTGAAACGGCAGTGCCGACATAGCTCTAACTTCCGAAAAGCAGAAGCGACAGCCTTTCTGAAGAGCTTATAGTGTTTAGAAGGGTTGCTTTTAGGGGTGTTATTGGAAGGAAAAATTTGTCTAATTATAATATTTTACAAGAAAATGACCATGCACCACCCCAGGTCAACTGCTAATTATGCATGAAATAACTAATATACCTGGCAGAGATTAAATTTTCTTATTTCCTAAAAATTGTTATCATGGGATGAAAAACTATGCTTAATTTAGTATAATTATTGTAGATTTCATAAGGACTGACATTGTTTTGTTTAAATATAATACATTTTATTTCACTTACCCCCCACCAAAACACGATTTCAGCCATATTTTGCCGTCTTGTTTGCTTTTTATCGCCGAGTCTTGCAAGTATCATCCAATTGTTGTACTTTTACATAATGATAGATGGCTAAAGAAGATTTCAACCAAGTTTCGTCAAGTTTTGAAGCAGTGCAGTGTATTTTATCTTCGATGTTGTGTCCTTCGACATTTCGTCAAATATGCCGCCATTGCAAGCCTCGCAGCTTCTCTGTCCGATAAATGCCACTTCTTCTTCGTCATATGTATTTAGATTACAGTATCCAAGAGTACTTCATTGTAGCATAGTCCCAATCGAAAAATTGAAAACATTAGTTGCACTTGAAAGGAAAAAACCTCCCACAACACATTTAGGATCAGAATCAAAACAAAAGTTTAAAATAATTTGAAAGTCACGCGCAATCTTCGCGTGGGGCTATAACAGGGGAGGATATTTTCACGAAACGTTTGTTCATACCACAGAACCCAAGTAAATATATTATATTTATTGTATTTTTATGATTTATGATGAAAACAATAGAAAATACGGCAAAAATTTATTGTTTTTATCATAAATCATAAAAATACAATAAATATAATATATTTACTTGGGTTCTGTGGAACAAACGTTTCGTGAAAATATCCCCTGTTAAGTAGCCCACGCGAAGATTGCGCGTGACTTTCAAATTATTTTTAAACTTTTGTTTTGATTCTGATCCTAAATGTGTTGTGGGAGGTTTTTTCTTTTCTGCAACTAATGTTTTCAATTTGGGACTATGCTACAATGAAGCTCTTGGATACTGTAATCTAAATACATATGACGAAGAAGAAGTGGCATTTATCGGAGGCTTGCAATATTTGACGAAATATCGAAGGACACAACATCGAAGATAAAATACACTGCACTGCTCAAAACTTGACGAAACTTGGTTGAAATCTTCAGCCATCTATCATTATGTAAAAGTACAACAATTGGATGATACTCAAGACTCGGCGATAAAAGCAAACAAGACGGCAAAATATGGCTGAAATCGTGAATAAAATGTATTATATTTAAACAAAACAATGTCAGTCCTTGAAATCTACAATAATTATACTAAATTAAGCATAGTTTTCATCCCATGATAACAATTTTTAGGAAATAAGAAAATTTAATCTGCCAGGTATATTAGTTATTTCATGCATAATTAGCAGTTGACGTCATTTTCTTGTAAATATTATACTTAGACAAATTTTTCCTTCCAATAACACCTTTAAAAGCAACCTTCTAAACACTATAAGCACTTCAGAAAGGCTGTCGCTTTGCTTTCGGAAGGTAGAGCTATGTCGGCACTGTTCAGGTGGGGTCATTTTCAGGACTCGTCCCGGATTCAGGTTTTGGCACATATGCCATGTTGACCGCCATGGTCATTTTACCCTAAAACAGTTGAGATTGCCTGTGCTAAATGAAACGCATACAAACTCCTATACAGGTCCTAGACTACTTGGAATGAGTGTCACCTAAACAAAATTTTGCTTGCCAGAAATTTTTCCCAACAAATTCAAAAACATATTTTTTTCCCAAATGCGATATTTTAATTGCGGAGACAATGTTTCCTGGTTTGCCAGCTTTCGGGAAACATGGCTAGGAAACAATGTGCCCGCAACAATGTTTTCAAGTCTAGCTTGGCCAGGGATTAAGCGTTTACATGATACACCGCACCGCACAACCCAACGCAGCGCAGCAGAGCAGAGCGGAACGCGACGTCGCAACGCAACGCAACACAACACAACACAACACAACCTACCATAACATTCTTCCTTCGAGCAATTCGTATACTGTGTTTCCACTCCATGCGACGATACTCCAGGACAATCTTCATGGTTTGAGGAGAAGCAATATCGTTGCCTCTTTTTAACACAAGCCTGGGTACAAGGTGAAAAGCTAGACCACGCACTCAATCCAACACCATGCACTGAATAAAGAAGACGTATATTTATTTTAGAGTATACACACGTAAAAACGCACAAGTTGTAACACACCTGCAGCAGACTGGTACCAATGCTGTTTCAACAACTTGTTATCAGGATGTGTTCGTACTGATTGTTGCCCAGCTTGTTGACAAGTTGTCAACGTTTTGTTGACAACTTGCTACAAGGTTGTTGATTCAACAGAACTGTTACAATTTGTTCTAACAAATTTTATCGTCCTGCAATTCAACAACTTGTTAACAAGTTGTGAGTGACAACCTTGTAGCAACTTGATAAAATTACAGCATTGTTAGAACTTGTTGACAAGCTTGCTACAAGTCTGTTGCGAAGACATCTTAACTACATCTTGTTAACAATACTTACAGTGACAGTTATATAATGAATTAAGTTTAATGAGATCAGTTTTACTGAAACCATTTCGCTGTCCAATACTCGCACCAGAGATCGCCCTGATAGTAGCTCTCCCATTCTTTGAAAATGCTTTTGTTCCATAATGCATCACAGACTCCAGATCATATTGTACGCCAAGAGTGTCCAAATAATCATGGCTGTATTTATTGAAATTGTGCGATTCCTCTATGGAAAAATATCGAAAGGATGTAATTTTAGTAGTGTGAACAATTGGCTAACGATTATGAAGACTCTGACGTTCCAAATTCTTTGTTTAAATTTAAGCATCTTACTTTCAATAATATTTTCCCAAAATATTTCCACATATTGATCTCTGTCGGGTCTGGACTGCTCATGGTAAAAGCCAAGAGCATGAAGAATTTCATGAACAACAATTCCTCTATTGTAACAGCCTGCGCCGAGTGATACGGTCTGGGGGCCTGGTGATGAATAACCTCGACCAATGTACGACCAGCATCTATGAAAGAAGTTTACAAAATGTTAGAATATCATGACCACAATAACCACCACCATAACCACCACCACCACCATAACCACCACCATAACCACCACCATAACCACCACCACCGCCATACCACCACCACCATAACCACCACCACCATAACCACCACCACCATAACCACCACCATAACCATCACCATAACCACCACCACCGCCATACCACCACCACCGGAGTCGCATGCACTAAAACAAGTAAAAGGCACATGCGCCAACAACCACCATACCCCCAACATCCCTATATAGAAACGTTAAACTGCAAAATATTTCAGGATAATCACCCAGCCTCCTTGACAAATTTGATCCAATACTTTTCTGTTGTTCTTAATACAAACGTAAGACATGAATGATTGTGGAAATATTCTATAGCATCCATTATTGCTTGTTCATGTTGACCTGAAACAGAGAAACACCTGGCCTGTTGAGACTTCTCTCAGGCTATGTTCACAGAGGATTATATTTTATCAACAAGTGATTTGACTTCATTTGGACACTCCAAAAACTGATATATATTTTTGGTGAAGGGGTTTAGTAGACGGAAATTTCGAGCGGAACTACACACATATGTTTAGACCTAACCCAGAGAAGTAAGGCCTCTTGGTAAGGCCTGCGACCCTGCGATTCCAGTGCAGTGCTCTAATCATTCGATTTCTGCTCGCGGAGGGCCTGTAGTCGCATTTTCGTCAACTGCTCCCGATTAGGTCTAAAGATATGTTAATATAGTTTTCGCTCATCATTAAAAATCCTTCTAAAATTCATTAATTATTCATAGGCAAAATACAAAGGAAACTCATGACCCGTAGCGGATCTATATATTTGATATAGACTTGCTCCTTCAATTTTTACAGCATAGATAACATCAGTCTTCAAAATTCCAACGCCAGTGAGCGTACAAAACGAGTCATTTTAGAAGTCATATACAAACCTTGCAGTTCGGCCTTTATCAGATCTAAAACACTCGGCTGCGCCTCGATGTTTTAAATCTGATAAAGACCTCTTGTGCGGTTTGTATATATTACTTCGACATTCTGTTCTATTGAAGATACCTTACAATTACAGATACATTTAATACTTGTATAAAAGTTCAAACAATTCGGATATTACTGTCTCATCCATTTGTTAAGACACACCTTGAAAAAAAGAATATTCAGTGCATACTTACTTAATTGATCTGATATTTCGTACGGTATAACACGAGTTGGCCAAAGTTTAGATCTTTCTCTCAGAGCATTTCTCTTTATGTTCGCATTGCTGTTTCTGTTTTCAAGATCATCTTTCCGCAACTTCACATCACCTTCAAAAAGCTTATACAAACCTTGCTCTAAATAGTGAATAAAACGATGGTGGTGGTGAAAAAATATTATTGATTATGGTGGTGGCGATTATGATTTGATGGTGATGATAATGATTACGTTGATGATTTGATAGTCATGATAATGATTACGATGATTATGATAATGATCACGATTATGATTTGATAGTGATGATAATGATTACGATGATAATTATGATATAGATGATGATTACGATGATGGACATAATAGTGATTCATGATAATGATCACGATTATGATTTGATAGTGATGATAATGATTACGATGATGATTTGATAGTGATGATAATGATTACGATGATGGTTTGACAGTCATGATAATGATTACGATGACGAATACGATGAAGATGATAATGATCACGATTATGATTTGATGGTGATGATTATATTCAGATGATATCTGATTATAGGTACTTGCGTAACTATTGGTAGTTCCACTTACTAGTATTGATTTCAACAATGTTGTCCATGGCTGCCACGTCTTCTTCTTCATCCGCTGCGAAACCTGAAAAACAAAACCAGCCGTTCTTAAATGATGTACTGCAACTGTTGAGTGTTGTTCTTAAATCATACAGTATAAAGATAATAATTAAAGTTAAGTTATATCAGTGACTCGAACAGATTGAATAATAACCTCATTCCTGAATTGTCGGATTAATGTGTAATATAGAATTTTGAAGGTTCACATGCATTTTCGAAATTTCTGTGATGACATTTGGAGTCACCTAGCTATTGTGTTTATATTATAACCTCGAATCGAACACACGCACGCACTTAGTGTGCTATAATAATTAGAGTGAAGAATAAATCTTTTAGAAGCGAGAAGCAATTGTTTTTATTGAATATTAAAACAAGAAACTTCCCGCGCTTGCGTTTCAGCCAATCAGGTACAAGTAATTTTGCACTGAATTAACAAAAAATGCCTTGCTCATTAGCCTATCAAATTTGAGTAATTTTGCCCTCTTTTTGATTACTTATGTAAATTGACACGTAATTCAGTCTTCGGACTGCGATGTGGAAATTTTTAATAAACTTTTCCCCTCTCTCTCTCTCAAAAATATCGTCGACATCTGGGCCAGCGTAGTGTAATAACAACGCTCTTTTCTGGGTAGCATCGGTTATATTCATGCCAAAAATTAAGCGTTCAAAGCGAGTAAGCCATTTGGTCCAACGTGGACCAGCATTAGAGTCAAGGTGAACGTCAAACGGGGGAAAAACAGGCAATGATCGGTAGCCATACGGACTGAATGTTGTGGCGCGGCGCTGTTGATTCGTGCTTGATGTTGATCGCAATGTCTGTCGTGGGATTTGCCGTGATTTCCTTGCGTGGAAGGACTGTTCAGTAGATATCTGGATTACAGATGTGGTGTACTCAGTAAAGAAGCAATGGATTCGGAAATTTCGTTTTTTGTTTGGGTATTCTCGTCGCCAGATGTTGTGTTTATATTATAACCTCGAATCGAACACACGCAATGTGATAGATAACTATTATATACAGGATACTACACTAGCGTAATCAAATTTTGACCAGAAGACTTAAATCCTATAATTGATATAAACTTTGTTTGTGTTTTTTTGAAAGAGGTTTACAAACACGTTCTAATAAAATTGTACTTGTTAAACAGTTCTTCTTCTTCGCGAGTTAACTCGATAACTCCACGTCAACATGCATGACAGAGCGCAAGCCAGCCCGTTTCGCTAAATATCTATAGGTTCAAATACAGCTGTTTGTTTTAAGACAATGCTATACATACAATGTTATAGGTTTTGTGAAACATAACGCCGAAGTGTCGGCTGAAAAACGAAGCATCAGCCGAGCTGTACCAATACCGCGAAAAAGTAGAAAAACCTCGCAATTATAGAATTACTATACATATAAAGCAAACGGTTTTTCAATAAATAATAGATTACCTTTCGAAAAAACCTTTCCAAAGGCATGACCAGTTAAGAACAGAGAGAGGCTAAGAAGAAAATATAGTTCATTCATTTGTGAACTCTATATTATATTTATACGACTATCTGATATCTCTCTCCGTGTGAGAATAGAGATATGTGAGCATAGAAGCGCTGTGACTAAATGAGCGTTTTTCATTCATAACGCGGCAGTTAGTCATAGACATAGGGCGATTTAATGGACTTAAAAAGGTTATCTGTTCATTTTCTCACGTTTGTTTGTCAAATAAGCGTAGGATGCTTTTCAGTGTAAAAAATATTGTAAATACAGACCCTTACAAAGACGTTAAAGAAAAACCGCGCTAATGGCTGCAGGGTATTGGACAATTTTAATGGTCATAAAATGACTTTAATGAACACATTGGGGTCATTGCTTTATACAGTGGAATTTATGGTTAACATTCGTACAGGCCTGTATTTGAGTACAATTGTAAACGGTATTAACTTGCCCTAACTTGTATACTGCACAACTTGTGTATATGTCTTCATAAAATGATAAAAATAAATAGCACAAGTTTTGTTAAATGTCACTACAGTCCACATGAATCAAATTTTGCATGGGTGTAAACGTGTAGGCTGCGATGTATTTAGATTGCACAGCTTTATCAGGTCATCTACATGTAAATATTCTCCCCGGCAAAGAGACAAAGCCGTTTTCCACTTCAAACGTATCGTAACGTACCGTAGCATTGTCGAAGTAATTAGTTCTACCCGAGTGCTCAGGAAACAAATAGATGCCCTACGTTTCGGTGTGATACGGTTGAAGTGGAAGACTATTTTCAAAATACTACGGAAGGAATCCTATAACTAAACTAACTTTATTTACATTGGATAGCTCTATAAGTTCTAAACCGTTCTTCCTAGAGGTCCAGTAAAGGTCATCTCTTATTGATCCAGTGTTACTACAGGAGGAAACCTAAACTAAACTAACTTTATTTACATTGGATAGCTCTATAAGTTCTAAACCGTTCTACCTAGAGGTCCACTAAGGGCCATTTCTTGTTTGTTCACGATGTTACTATACAGGAGGAAACCTAAACAAAACTAACTTTATCTATATTGGATAGCTCTATCAGTTGTAAACTGTTCTACCTAAAGGTTCAGTAAGGGTCACCCTTATTGAACCAGTGTTACTACAGGAGGAAACCTAAACTAAAGTAACTGTATTTATACTTGCAGATACCTTATCATGCAGTTCTGAACTGTTCTCCCTAGAGGTTCACTAAGGGTCATCTCTTATTGATCCAGTGTTACTACAGGAGGAAACCTTGACTAAACTAACTCTGTTTATACTAGATAGTTCTATCTTTTCGAAACTGTTCCCCCTGGAGACCCAGTATAAGTTCAATTCCTTATTGACCCAGGGCTACTTCAGGTCCAGGAGGAACCAGAGTTCCGGAGATTATAAGAAAATATATTAAAAGCTTTATACCTCTCTTTAAACTAGAACTGCATAGAGAATATTTGCATGATGTCGATTTTTGAAGAGGCCATTCTATAAACACACAGAAAACAAAGTTATTAAAAAGCGTGAACGAATAAACATGCATAAGATATTTATTAAAATATAATAGGACTGTACACAATGTATAGTACAATAAATTAAACTTAATATACGTTACATCATTTTTTGGTCAAAGTGTCACCTGCGATTTGGACATATTTAAACACGTCTTGATTGACATCTGGTTGGCTTGGGAAGAAGATTATGTCACTTTTAGGTCCTGTTCATATGAGCCCGGTTGGCCTGGAAACTCATCTAAATGGAATGACTTATTTCTGTGTTCATATGACTGTTTTTATATCATCTAATATCCCGTTTCGATGGGACGAAATTACGAAAACATTGCGCCTTCCAGATACATTTTATTGTGATTGAACAAATTGTACATTCTATTACGAATTTGATATTGTCTACCTACTAATGTTTATTTTATTTGTTTTATATTCCAACTACGTCGCTCCATACTAATATATAGGTCACAATTGGCAAAAACATTTCCATCCCGGTCAGGTGGGATGAAGCATTCATATAGAAAATTTTATCCCAATTGACTGAGATTCCACCAAGCGCGAGGTGAGATCTCACCTGGCTCGTCTCTCATATGAACGCACAATGATTTTTATCCGCATTATAATGACATGAGGATCTCACTCAAGATATATTTTTCAGGTAGTTCAGACACAAACCACGGCAGCTTATTGTAGAATACTACCTACACTGGACTACCATGTTTGAGACATCTTTTTCAGGTAGTTCAGACACAAACCACGACAGCTTATTGTAGAATACTACCTACACTGGACCACCACGTTTGAGATATATTTTCAGGTAGTTCGGACACAAACCACGGCAGCTTATTGTAGAATACTACCTACACTGGACCACCACGTTTGAGATATCTTTTTCAGGTAGTTCAGACACAAACCACGGCAGCTTATTGTAGAATACTACCTACACTGGACCACCACGTTTGAGATATCTTTTTCAGGTAGTTCGGACACAAACCACGGCAGCTTATTGTAGAATACTACCTACACTGGACCACCGCGTTTGAGATATCTTTTTCAGGTAGTTCAGACACAAACCACGACAGCTTATTGTAGAATACTACCAATACGCTTCCCCCTCGCCTCACGCTGGAGAAGGGCAGACTTGTCCTCAGAGGATATAGGTTAGATATGAAGAAAAGGCACGAAAAATTTCTGCTACAAAAATAAAATAAAACAAATTATACATGTTTTTGATGCAGACAACTGCCAAAAACAGTTTCTCAAGAACATTTTAAATGGAATATATTTTCAGGGTTCATTTTCAGTTTTATGTGCTGATCTGCATCTGACAAAGAGGGCCAGATTTTTCAAAGGGTGCACCCCACCGCTATCGATCACCCCTAGTTTTTCAAGTGCCATTATGATATTCCCTTGTTGATACTGACTAGAAGTGCTTAAAGGCTTTGGGTTGGAGTGTACACCCCTCAGCAGCCCCCATAAATTCAGCTATGATGACTGGAAATTACTTCTTGCGAAACTTAATACGTCTACCTGTGAAATCAGAAGAAAAAAGCACAATATATTAACAAAAATATTACAGTGCCAGACAGGTTTAACTCATGGGGCAAATATATACTGTCAACAGCACTACTTAAGACGTATATTAAGTGAATGTCTGTATCTGAGCGACATGTAAACAGTAGATAAACATACTGAAGATACTTAACACAACACAATATAAGTTAAGCCAGTGTAGCAGGTGTTCTCGTCCAAATACGACTATTTTCCGTTGGTTGATGAAGACGCTTCTCAACTGAATAGCGGTGTCAGTTTGTCAATGTTGCTCTTCTCAGAGTACCAGTAAGGGTTGTCCCTTATTGTTCCAGTGTTACTACAGGGGGAAACTGGAGTATATTCGATTATTCGGAGCAACAGCGCTGTCTGATAGAGTCAAATTGGAAGCACTCATCAAGCTCTTCCCACACGCGACTAAGGCAAAATTAGCGCGTTACCGCGCTGTCCATTGCAGGGATTTACTTCGGTTGGGTAACGTCCCTGTGCTTGATTAACTCATGTATGTTGAGATTGGTTGGTTCTTTCCTGTGCTTCGAGGGTTTTTCTCCGGGTACTCCGGTTTTCTTAGCTCACTAAAAACTACCCTTAGGTTAAGTTAGACTGAACTGAACCTGAACTGAACCTGAACCGAACCTGAACCTGAACTGAACTCAGTTATACTTTAAACAACTGTGAATTTTCCTCCTTTCAGTCCGAAAAGTATAAAAAGCAAGAAAAAGTGAACTTTCATGACAAAATTTTATTAAATAAAATATATATCTTTGTTTTAGCAGCCAGTGTTGCTTAAATATATACAGAACATGCTCTACACATGCATGCTCTAACCAGAACATATGATTATACCAGTCCTATAGACTCATGACCACAACAATCTGAAGGCTGGTTCACATCATATATTTTTATGGTCACACTGTTATCAACCCTTACGAAATTTCACACATCATTTTCACATGTGAAATTCTATGTGAAATTGAAACATTTCGCATGTAAAAATGCACATTTCCCATGTGAGATTCAGAATTTTCACATGCGAAATTCGAGTTTCACATATAGCCTAGTTTCACATGTGATAGCCGAAGGTTCATATGTGAAATGTATAGTGCAGTAATAAATATCTCTTCTACACAACACTTAACAGGGCTGAACTGAATCTTGCGAAAGTGGTTTACGTACAGTGAAAAAATATCGTGTTCTGATAGTGCTCAGCATTGATGGAGTGGATGTCCTATTTATTTAGCTCCAGTCCCCAGTTGGCATAGCTTTAGCACTCCGTTTATCGGAGACAACACACGATTCTATGCCTAAAATTTGCGAACTTTAATTATATAAATACAACCAAAAGCCTCTATGCTTACAATACAATACGTATACAGGTACAATTTACAACCAACTATACATGTTGATCAACATACAACAATGTTCCTACTTCCTATGTTAATAAATATTTTTGACGAATTTTCTATTTTCAAAGTGCAGACATCTAAAAATGCGTTTGTTAAATAGAAATGTTGTTCGACTCTAATTCGCTATGCGGGTTCGATGCTCTATTTTTCATACAGCTTCCATGTTGACGAGTTAATTCAGTCCACCACGAGACATCTATTCTAGGATACGCACTGATATCTTACACGCTTGTACTAACCTTCGCTTTAAAGTCCCGAGACTAAGGCTCTGTAATGAATATTGGATTCTTTACCACAACCGCAGAAGACAAACAGGGCATCATGTGTTTTACACATAGATAGTTTGGAGAAAGACAAAGGTATCTGTTTTCCATCCAACTGAACTCAACTAACTTAGCTCAATTGCTAAAATCAGCAATCTCTTTTCCTTTCGTAATGGTCATATCTGACCTTGGTCATAGAATATCCCACCGCGAAAGTAAATGGATTCTACCATTTGTGTTCTATTCGTGTTTTAATACACAACACTTGGCAAGATTCACTGAAAAATCTCTTCGCCAAAACTTTCCTACTAACACCTTCGCCAATGGATATGTTGAATGGATACACATGTCGTTAGCATATCAATTTGCCAAATATGGCCCATTGTATTGCCGGTCCCCTGATCATTATTATACACATATTGTAAAGGTTCTCTGACCTTGGTTAAGGTGTTCTGCTCTTGGTCATGTGACTTATCACCATCCCTCTACGTTCAAACCATCGAGACACCCGATACAGACACAGATACTTCGCGGCTGCCTTCAGATATGGTATGCCTGGAACTCGTGTCCAATTTACGAGACATCCGATGTAGTTGTTCGTCCGTATATCTTTCAGTATTTAGAAGGTACTCCTGAATTTCAGGCACCTAGGGAAAAATTTCCGTTAGATTTGTGCGTTGACTACATAAGTATTAAGTATATGGAGATGGGCTGGCCTGTTAAATGAGACAACCTGGTGATCCCACTGATCTGATAACAAGGACTGCACGGATTAAGCATCCTATTGAAAACCTTTGACCGCGCGCGTAGGGGACTGAAACTGACGCACAAGAATGCCTTCAATTTCCGCCATGTTTGGCTTCACTTTATGAGCTGGAGTCGGCCCTCCATGTATATACAGTTCACTACCCATGACACATAGCCACGCGCAATGAACTTTGATCTCCCAATAGCTTTCCTTTTTTTCCCGCGTGTAATAAATAGCCGAGCGGAATTAGTATCCACGCCCCGTGCTATTGCCCGGAACGGCATTTCGCGCCGTTGCGTTTGGGGATTATATTAAACAATACAAAAAGGATTACCGTGTCATTGGACAGCTAAAAGCTTGATTGTTGTTGCTGTTTAAAAAATTTATCGAAAACACAATGTCAAACGGACACAGATGTGCTTTAACATCTAGTCTGCGTGCCGGCAGTTCTAACGAACAGTTTTGTAATTCTGAATGAATTTAATCCAAAAACACAAACACACAAGGCTTACATTCTGACAGATTGACAAGGTTTTAATAAACGTTTATATTCAAGAATTCAAGCAGTATTAATTAAAAATATTCATCGTTCTGTTTTATTAAAAAGTAATACTTACAACACAGCATGAGTTAACATAATATAGACTAGTATTTAGTTAATATGAACTAAGCTTAGTTCGTGCAGGCTTTTCATATCATCTAAAAACGTTTGTGCTAAGTTGCGTACATAGTTTTGTATATCATTTACAAAAAAAAGCAAATTAAGGATTAAAATAATACTGAAGAAGATTCAAAAATCGTTTCAAAGGAAAACACCGAGTACATGGCAATTAATTCGACACAACTTCCTTTTACTATAACATGCATTTATGGCGAAATACACTTTTCTTCTAGCAAGCAAGAAATTGTTGCAGAAATTGTGATTGTTGTTATAAATATCGTTACTGCCTTATTTGGAACACTGGCCAACGGTCTCGTCATAATGGCGTACTATCGTAACCCTCGGCTACGAACAATTCAGAATACAATCTTCTTACTCCTTGCCATTACAGACATTGGCGTGACTGCTTTCGTACAACCCACATTTGTGGCCGCAATCTTGAGTGGTTTAATGGGAAAAAGAGATTGTCTGGTTTGGTATATTACTACATTATCATCGTGGTTATTTCATAGTGTTTCATTAGTTACAATTGCTATTCTTTCGTTACAAATTTATATCACCTTGGCTTGTCCGTATCGTTTTGAAAGTATCATTACTAAGAGTCGTTTAAAAATAGCTATTGTCGTCTCCTGGCTTTTTATGATGTTAGCAGTGATAAACTCAGCGATATTTCATCATATATCTTTCGCACATTATGTATATTCTATCACAATATTCTTGACAATAATTTCTGTTATTTTTACTTGGTGTTGGACATACAAACTCGTGGCTCGACATCGAAACGCTATTCAAACCACTCAAACTCCAACAGCTCAGACGTTTGTGACGGGGAAAACCGTCCTCAGATCAACAATCACCGCACTTTTTGTAACCTTAGGTCTGTTTGGATGCTATTCTCTTGGTTTACTGTTGTCAATTCATAGATTAATAAGGCCTTGGAAAATTGATGACAACATGTACTTGATTTTGTATATAGTTTCATTCACATTAATGTATCTCAACTCTCTACTCAACCCTTGTCTCGTATTTTGGCGGAGCGGCAATTTTAGAGACGCAGCGAAGAACATCCTCATTTGAAGACAGAAATCGCGGTAGAAAATTCTAGGGTGTCTCGAACAGCATTTCACGCACTATGAGACGAGTTCTGAAGAAAAGCCATAACCAGGCATTTATCGTTATTCCAGACATTGAACCCCCCCCCCCCTTACTTTCCGCTCGGATTTGGCTACCAACTGTTCGTGTAGTCTTTACCAGCGCAAAGTATAGATGGTGAAAAAACCTACTGTAAGAGTGGTTGACTTGCATTTTATATTGTAGTTTATTCATAAATAAAGCTTATCATTTGAAAAATATATGGAAAGAAACATAATTGAATGACATTTTTCTTGATTTTATGACATATCATTTCTCACGATAACCATAATAAAAAATTCCTAAACAAGAGTTTTAAAATAAATACTTTTATTTGACAACGACGTTTCGATGCTAACTCGTGTGTCATTTTGAAGTTGAAGTTAAATAATTTACATTATTGCGTCGGTTTAATTAAGGTGGCTCGATAGGCAAATTCATGTATTTTCGATAGCTTATTTCACCATGAAATAACTTATGGTATGAAACCATTTTAATTCAGCAGAAGTGACATACTTAGTACATTTACCCAAAAAGGTTTGGTGTACATTGGGTAAATCTCATGAGAGTAGTGCCCTGAACACTGAAGGCAACTTTTCCCGGTGCGAAAAATAAGGGGTTGCGGGAAAGTTAATATCTTGGAATGTATAATAGGTAAGAGTCTAAAACTTTCAACATATTATAACCAATGGTTGAGCTATGCAAGGAACTAGGATCAACTAGATATGGCCATCCCTTCATTATTTTCTAGCATCCTCAATAACAGTAAAGAAAAATGCCCTACATTGACTTAGCAAAATATCCATAACTCATTACTGGGGGTACCAAACTCAAATATCCTAGTTCCTTGCACAACTAATAGACTCCTCAATACTCAGTGAAAATTTCAAGTCAATAGCTTGTATAGTTTTTGAGATATCACAAAAACAAATTCGGAAAAGGCCTAAAAACGACAGATTGAGAAAATCAGTTCCAAAGTTTACTGTCACTGACCAGCTTGAGTACAGGGCTCAAAATGCTCCAGCTTCATACTGGGTGCCTTCTTGTTCTGTCAGATTGTCAATATAACCTTTCTTCCTTTGTCTAATCTTTTTGCGAAACAAAACTAAAATGGTGCATACAGAACGTTTTATATGGTCGTTTTTCAAAAACACAGATCACGTTGCCATGGTAACCTGTTCAAAATTTGATGGTGTACATTATAAAATCCCTCAGAATAAACGTAAATCGCTTTTACTCTTTAAAAAACGAATTGTATATGATAGTTTAAAGGTTGAACATTGAAAAAATACCATTTTTGAAAAATTCAATTTTTCTTGATTTTTTCCTATCGAGCCACCTTAAACGTTTCGAATAATGTTTGTCAGCATTTGCATGTCCCAAAATTGATTTCCAAAAGGATTTTAATTAAGAATATTAAGTGTTATCTTATCAAATATTTTAACGATATATATACTAAAGCAGAACAGAAGCGCTCACGCCATTTAAACTTAGCAGTTCGAAAGGAACGCAAAGCACATGCTGTTAGCAATTACGTTCAAAGCGTAAATAACAAGCGATGTGTACTGTATACATTAACAAATCTTTTTAATTATTAATGAGTTTGATAAGAGAAGTTATCAAATTTATAAATAATTGATGAATATATGTAATATATCATACATGAGAATGAGTTTATTATAGTGATTTGAAACACCGAAAAGTGTGTTGAAAAACAAGGCGCTAGCCGAGTTTTTTAACATACTTTGAGGTGTTTTTAAATCACTATAATAAACGACTTCGAGTGTATGATATGGCTTCTCAAACAAACCAGTATTTAAAGAGAAATTCAACGCGAAAGTTCAGTTATTTTATGGGTGTTTATTACCGTGGTATCAAGACAACGATATGGTGGTGATTTCCTTTGTGTTTTGCTCATGAATTATTAACGAGTTTGAGAAATATATATATCGAGCGACATGCCCAAAATCTATAATCTCTTAATGAAACCTGCATACCTGCTCAAAGTTGTATGATTTTACTTGGAATCTTCGGACCACAGCTTACCATCAATAGAATACCGCTCGAAACGATTATAGTAGCCATAAATTGTTAGGTCTTCAAATCCAAGACGACTTAAAATGGAATGATCACGTAGATATTATTACGAAGAAAGCCGCAAGACGTTTATATATTATTCGTACTCTGAAGCGTAATGGAGTGCCTGAAGATGACCTAATAAGTATATATACATCTCTTATCCGCTCCATTTTGGAGTATGGCTGCGCTGTGTGGCATACATGCCTCCCTTCTTTTCTTGTTGAGAAGATCGAACGCATACAGAAGCGATTTTTCCGCATTATATTTCCACATTTATCCTACCGCGAAGGTTTAGCTCTTACTGGATGTCCAAGACTTGATGACAACCGTCAACGTTTGTGTTTGAAACTTTTTAATAAACTTAAAACCCAGTCAAGTTCGAAACTTTCCTACCTTATACCTTGTACGAGGTATGAATCGCATGGACGATCGGTGCGTAGTGGAAATAATTTGTCTTTATATAAATGTAGAACAGATAGATTCAAAAATAGTTTTTTTCCGACTATGACGGTGGTTTATAATCAGCAATAACTGAGATCCTTTAAAATTTTAACTATATATTATTGCATGCTATATTTTAACTAAGATTTTTTAATAGTTTTAACTACATACCAATTGAATGTAATATATCATTTTACACCCTGTAATATATAATGTAATTCACCTTACCGATGGTGCGAATTTATGTAATCTTTAATAAATTGAAATTGAAAAAAAAAAAAAAAGTACTGCATACAAAAGTCTCCGTTTTCCTAGATTGATCATACCGCCATTAAGGTAGTCTGGGTTACCTTCTGAGATATAGATCAGATCTTTCAAATACACACCTAGTGGAAAGTAGTTCAATGCTGTTAGAAACGTGTTTCCAATATGACTAAATCCCTGGCAAACTACAGAAAACATTGCTGCATAAATATCTGAAATTCTTGATGTTTTCTCAAATGTTTTCACTATTTACTCATCCTCAAACACATTGCTGTAGCGACATCTGAAGATCTAGATGTGTCCTCAAATATTTCTTTGTTTGTCCAACATCGACAACATTGCTATATATGGGACCCAAAATTTTCCCTCGAAGCAAAAATGTCCCACAACATATTCAGCAACACTCTTTCTTTTTCAAAAGGCTGCGGGTCTTAGGATCAAAATTACCCAAAATTATAAAATGTGTGCCGTGTATACAAAAATTTAAACCACATACTAAACAACCGATTTCTAGCCGTTACGATGCGCCTTTTAAGAATAAAACAACATGATAAACTCACCGAAATATGGAACGGAAGGACTTGGACATATTTTCAAAGATTCACGATATTTCTTGTGGTTCTCTCTGGAATCCATGAGTACCTCCATAATGTGCAGTTGATCAAGATATCGTTTTGGTATGAGATCTGGGATAGCTTTGCGCAGTCGTCGTACAGGAGCACTGCATGGAGCCCCAACACCAATGGCCATCACAGCATTGTAGTTACGAAGCTACATACAGCTTATTGTAGAATACTACCAATACGCTTCCCCGTCGCCTCACGCTGGAGAAGGGCAGACTTATCCTCAGAGGATATAGGTTAGATCTGAAGAAAAGGCATGAAAGATTTCTGCTACAAAAATAAAATAAAATAGAACAAATTATACATGTTTTTGATACAGACAACTGCCAAAAACAGTTTCTCAAGAACATTTTAAATGAAATATATTTTCAGGGTTCTTTTTCAGTTTTATGTGCTGATCTGCATCTGAGGGGGGCAGATTAATCAAGGGTGCACCCCACCGCTATCGATCACCCCCAGTTTTTCAAGTGCCATTAATGACATTTATGATATTGTTGAAAAACTCGTTGATACTGAGACTAGAAGTGCTTAAGGGCTTTGGGTTGGGGTGTACACCGCTCAGCAGCCCCCATAAATTCAGCTATGATGACTGGAAATTACTTCTTGCGAAACTTAAAACGTCTACCTGTGAAATGAGAAGAAAAAAGCACAATATATTAACAAAAATATTACAGTGCCAGACAGGTTTAACTGGGGCAAATATATACTGTCAACAGCTTAAGACGTATATTAAGTGAATGTCTGTATCTGAGCGACATGTAAACAGGGTAGATAAACATACTGAAGATACTTAACACAACACAATATAAGTTAAGCCAGTGTAGCAGGTGTTCTCGTCCAAATGCGACTATTTTTCGTTTCCAAATAACGAGTACGTTGGTTGATGAAGACGCTTCTCAACTGAATAGCGGTGTCAGTTTTGTCAATGCTGCTCTTCTCAGAGTACCAGTATAAGGGTCATCCCTTATTGTTCCAGTGTTACTACAGGGAAAACTGGAGTATATTCGGAGAAACAGCGCTGTCTGATAGGGTCAAATTGGAAGCACTCATCAAGCTCTTCCCACATGCGACTAAGGCAAAATTAGCGCGTTATCGCGCTGTCCCTTTACAGGGATTTACTTCGGTTGGGTAACGTCCCTGTGCTTGATTAACTCATGTATGTTGATTGTTGAGATTGGTTGGTTCTCTCCTGTGCTTCGAGGGTTTTTCTCCGGGTACTCCGGAGGTTTCCTCCCTCACTAAAAACTACCCTTACGTTAAGTTAGACTGAACTGAACCTGAACTGGACTGAAACTGAACTGAACTGAACTCAGTTATACTTTAAACAACTGTGAACTTTCATGACAAAATTTTATTAAATAAAATATATATCTTTGTTTTAGCAGCCAGTGTTGCTTAAATATATACAGAACATGCTCTGCACATGCATGCTCTAACCAGAACATATGATTATACCAGTCCTATAGACTCATGAACACAACAATCTGAAGGCTGGTTCACATCATATATTTTTATGGTCACACTGTTATCAACCCTTACGAAATTTCACATCATTTTCACATGTGAAATTCTATGTGAAATTGAAACATTTCGCATGTAAAAATGCACATTTCCCATGTGAGATTCAGAATTTTCACATGCGAAATTCGAGTTTCACATATAGCCTACTTTCACATGTGATAGCCGAAGGTTCATAATATTATGTGAAATGTATAGTGCAGTAATAAATATCTCTTCTACACAACACTTAACAGGGCTGAACTGAATCTTGCGAAAGTGGTTTATGTACAGTGAAAAAATATCGTGTTCTGATAGTGCTCAGTATTGATGGAGTGGATGTCCTATTTATTTAGCTCCAGTCCCTATAGTTGGCATAGCTTTAGCACTCCGTTTATCGGAGACAACACACGATTCTATGCCTAAAATTTGCGAACTTTAATTATATAAATACAACCAAAAGCCTATATGCTTGCATTACAATACGTATACAGGGTACAATTTACAACCAACTATATATGTTGATGAACATACAACAATGTTCCTACTTCCTATGTTAATAAATATTTTTGACGAATTTTCTATTTTCAAAGTGCAGACATCTAAAAATGCGTATGTTAAATAGAAATGTTGTTCGACTCTAATTCGCTATGCGGGTTCGATGCTCTATTTTTCATACAGCTTCCATGTTGACGAGTTAATTCTCAGTCCACCACGAGACATCTATTCTAGGATACGCACTGATATCTTACACGCTTGTACTAACCTTCGCTTTAAAGTCCCGAGACTAAGGCTCTGTAATGAATATTGGATTCTTTACCACAACCGCAGAAGACAAACAGGGCATAATGTGTTCTACACATAGATAGTTTGGAGAAAGACAAAGGTATCTGTTTTCCATCCAACTGAACTCAACTAACTTAGCTCAATTGCTAAAATCAGCAATCTCTTTTCCTTTCGTAATGGTCATATCTGACCTTGGTCATAGAATATCCCACCGCAGAAGTAAATGGATTCTACCATTCGTGTTCTATTCGTGTTTTAACACACAACACTTGGCAAGATTCACTGCAAAATCTCTTCGCCAAAACATTCCTACTAACACCTTCGCCAATGGATATGTTGGATGGATACACATATTTTTAACATATCAATTTGCCAAATATGGCCCATTGTATTGCCGGTCCCCTGGTCAATTATACACATATTGTAAAGGTTCTCTGACCTTGGTTAAGGTGTTCTGCTCTTGGTCATGTGACTTATCACCATCCCTCTACGTTCAAACCATCGAGACACCCGATACAGACACAGATACTTCGCGGCTGCCTTCAGATATGGTATGCCTGGAACTCGTGTCCAATTTACGAGACATCCGATGTAGTTGTTCGTCCGTATATCTTTCAGTATTTAGAAGGTACTCCTGAATTTCAGGCACCTAGGGAAAAATTTCCGTTAGATTTGTGCGTTGACTACATAAGTATTAAGTATATGGAGATGGGCTGGCCTGTTAAATGAGACAACCTGGTGATCCCACTGATCTGATAACAAGGACTGCACGGATTAAGCATCCTATTGACCGCGCGCGTAGGGGACTGAAACTGACGCACAAGAATGCCTTCAATTTCCGCCATGTTTGGCTTCACTTTATGAGCTGGAGTCGGCCCTCCATGTATATACAGTTCACTGCCCATGACACATATCCACGCGCCATGAACTTTGATCGCCCAAAGCTTTCCTTTTTTCCCCGCGTGTAATAAATAGCCGAGCGGAATTAGTATCCACGCCCCGTGCTATTGCCCGGAACGGCATTTCGCGCCGTTGCGTTTGGGGATTATATTAAACAATACAAAAATGATTACCGTGTCATTGGACAGCTAAAAGCTTGATTGTTGTTGCTGTTTAAAAAATTTATCGAAAACACAATGTCAAACGGACACAGATGTGCTTTAACATCTAGTCTGCGTGCTGGCAGTTCTAACGAACAGTTTTGTAATTCTGAATGAATTTAATCCAAAAACACAAAATCTGACAGATTGACAAGGTTTTAATAAACGTTTATATTCAAGAATTCAAGCAGTATTAATTAAAAATATTCATCGTTCTGTTTTATTAAAAAGTAATACTTACAACTCAGCAGTTAACATAATATAGACTAGTATTTAGTTAAATTAACTAAGCTTAGTTCGTGCAGGCTTTTCATATGATCTAAAAACGTTTGTGCTAAGTTGGGGACACAGTTTTGTATCATTTACAAACGAAAAAGCAAACTAAGGATTAAAATAATATAAGAAGATTCAAAAATCGTTTTAAAGGAGAACACTGTGCCGACATGGCAATTAATTCGACACAACTTCCTTTGGCTATAACATGCATTTATGGCGAAATACACTTTGCTTCTAGCAAGCAACAAATTGTTGCAGAAATTGTGATTGTTGTTATAAATATCGTTACTGCCTTATTTGGAACACTGGCCAACGGTCTCGTCATAATGGCGTACTATCGTAACCCTCGGCTACGAACAATTCAGAATACAATCTTCTTACTCCTTGCCATTACAGACATTGGCGTGACTGCTTTCGTACAACCCACATTTGTGGCGGCAATCTTGAGTGGTTTAATGGGAAAAAGAGATTGTCTGGTTTGGTATATTACTAGATTATCATCATCGTTGTTCCTTGGTGTGTCATTAGTTACAATTGCTATTCTTTCGTTACAAATTTATATCACCTTGGCTTATCCGTATCGTTTTGAAAGTATCATTACTAAGAGTCGTTTAAAAATAGCTGTCGTCGTCTCCTGGCTTTTTATCATGTTAGCAGTGATAAACTCAGCGATATTTTATCATATATCTTTCGCAAATTATATATGTGCTGGCACAATATTCTTGACAATAATTTCTGTTATTTTTACTTGGTGTTGGACATACAAACTCGTGGCTCGACATCGAAACGCTATTCAAACCACTCAAACTCCAACAGCGCAGACGTTTGTGACGGGAAAAACGGTCCTCAGATCAACAATCACCGCACTTTTTGTAACCTTAAGTCTGTTTGGGTGCTACTCTCTTGGTTTACTGTTGTCAATTCATAGATTAATAAGGCCTTGGAAAATTGATCACAACATGTATTTGATTTTGTATATAGTTTCATTCACATTAATGTATCTCAACTCTCTACTCAACCCTTGTCTCGTATTTTGGCGGAGCGGCAATTTTAGAGACGCAGCGAAGAACATCCTCATTTGAAGACAGAAATCGCGGTAGAAAATTCTAGGGTGTCTCGAACAGCATTTCACGCACTACGAGACGACTTCTGAAGAAAATTCATTTTATCGTTATTCCAGACATTGAACCCCCCCCCCTACTTTCCGCTCGGATTTGGCTACCAGCTGTTCGCGTAGTTGTCACCGACAGCGCAAAGTTTAGATGGTGAAAAAACCTACTGTAAGAGTGGTTGACTTGCATTTTATGTTACTATTGTAGTTTATTCATAAATAAAGCTTATCATTTGAAAAATATATGGAAAGAAACATAATTGAATGACATTTTTCTTGATTTTATGACATATCATTTCTCACGATAACCATAATAAAAAATTCCTAAACAAGAGTTTTAAAATAAATACTTTTATTTGACAACGACGTTTCGATGCTAACTCGTGTGTCATTTTGAAGTTGATATTAAATAATTGACATTATTGCGTCGGTTTAATTAAACGTTTCGAATAATGTTTGTCAGCATTTGCATGTCCCAAAATTGATTTCCAAAAGGATTTTAATTAAGAATATTAAGTGTTATCTTATCAAATATTTTAACGATATATACTAAAGCAGAACAGAAGCGCTCACGCCATTTAAACTTAGCAGTTCGAAAGGAACGCAAAGCACATGCTGTTAGCAATTACGTTCAAAGCGTAAATAACAAGCGGTGTGTACTGTATATATTAACAAATCTTTTTAATTATTAATGAGTTTGATAAGAGAAGTTATCAAATTTATAAATAATTGATGAATATATGTAATATATCATACACGAGAAGGAGTTTATTATAGTGATTTGAAACACCGAAAAGTGTGTTGAAAAACAAGGCGCTAGCCGAGTTTTTTAACATACTTTGAGGTGTTTTTAAATCACTATAATAAACGACTTCGAGTGTATGATATATATAGCTTCTCAAACAAACCAGTATTTAAAGAGAAATTCAACGCGAAAGTTGAGTTAATTTATGGGTGTGTATTACCGTGGTATCAAGACAACGATATGGTGGTGATTTCCTTTGTGTTTTGCTCATGAATTATTAACGAGTTTGAGAAATATATATATCGAGCGACATGCCCAAAATCTATAATCTCTTAATGAAACCTGCATACCTGCTCAAAGTTGTATGATTTTACTTGGAATCTTCGGATCTGGTGAAGTACTGCATACAAAAGTCTCCGTTTTCCTAGATTGATCATACCGCCATTGAGGTAGTCTGGGTTACCTTCTGAGATATAGATCAGATCTTTCAAATATACACCTAGTGGAAAGTAGTTCAATGCTGTTAGAAACGTGTTTCCAATATGACTAAATCCCTGGCAAACTACAGAAAATATTGTTGCATAAATATCTGAAATTCTTGATGTTTTCTCAAACGTTTTCACTATTTTACTCATCCTCAAACACATTGCTGTAGCGACATCTGAAAATCTAGATGTGTCCTCAATCTAGATGGGACCCAAATTTTTCCCTCGAAGCAAAAATGTCCCACAACATATTCAGCAACACTCTTTCTTTTGCAAAAGGCTGCGGGTCTTAGGATCAAAATTACCCAAAATTATAAAATGTGTGCCGTGTATACAAAAATTTAAACCAAATACTAAACAACCGATTTCTAGCCGTTACGATGCGCCTTTTAAGAATAAAACAACATGTGTAAAAAAAAAAAACTGTGAATAAGGTGAAAACTAATTTGAATCCTTGTGGCCTCCCCTTGTCATGACCAAAAAAATTCATGCAAATTCATGACCCCTCACCAAAAATCCTCCTTATGAAAATCCTCCTGAAAATTAAATTGACACTCCCATTTGACACTCCCCTTTTTGGTTCACCACCACTTTTGAAACCCTTGAGAAAAAATTAAGACCTCCCCTCCTTCTCCACTCCCCCTCCCCCCCTGGTAATTTCTGACAAGTCCCTAAACTCACCGAAATATGGAACGGAAGGACTTGGACATATTTTCAAAGATTCACGATATTTCTTGTGGTTCTCTCTGGAATCCATGAGTACCTCCATAATGTGCAGTTGATCAAGATATCGTTTTGGTATGAGATCTGGGATAGCTTTGCGCAGTCGTCGTACAGGCGCACTGCATAGAGCCCCAACACCAATGGCCATCACAGCATTGTAGTTACGAAGCTCCATACATTGCTAAAAGTAAATGGATATTATTTCGTGAGTGAGGTATGATATGGCATGGTATACCTAAAGGGTTTTCTCATGGTATGGTAAAGTGTGGTATGGTGTTTTATAGAATGGTATGGTGTGATATGATATGGTATGGTATGGTATGGTACCGAAGGGTTTTCTTATGGAATGGTATGGTGTGATACGATATGGAATGGTATGGTGTGATACGATACGGTACCCAAGGGTTTTTTTATGGAATGGTATGGTGTGATATGATATGGTATGGCAAGGGGTTTTTTATGGTAAAGTATGGTATGGTATGGTATGGTACGGTACGGTATACAGTACGGTGTGGCATGATAAGGTAGAATAGGGTTTGGTTTGAAATGTGTGGTATAGTAATGTATGGTATCATGTGCTATGGTAATTGATTGATTGATTGAAGTACGGTATGGACGTATGGTATGGTATGGTATGGTATGGTATGGTGTGGTATGTGTAGGTACAGTAATGGAACTAAATCGCATACCTTGGCAGTCTCAATAAACTGTACAAGCATATCAGCAGTATTCTGATCCGAGTCCTCTTTAATCAGACTAGCCACCACCCAGGAACTCAACTGATTAAAACGATCAGAAAATAACTCGACCGTTGTTCTTTCGAAGTTCTCCTCGCCCTTCTTTCGTCTCTTGTTTGTGCCTTCGGAAACTCTCTGCAAGATGTCTGCTGTCGTTATGTTTCGAAATAATTCGTGATCGATGAGCGTTATTTGTCGAGCTAACTCACGGGGAACGTGAAGAAGTTGAAGCAGTCTAAATGAATAGAAAAATCGTAATCCATTTAGTTCTACAGGATAGCTAGCTTTTGTTAATTGTATACAATGGTTCTTGGCAATTTAACAATTTGCCTGTTGACATTAAGAAGCTACATTCTTTTAAGTGTTTTAAAGATAAGCTCCTGGAGCACTTTCTATCATTGACTGGTTAGTATAATAGACTTTAGCTTATCTATTATGTATCGTATTGTAATTTATAATGTATGATGTATACATGTCCCCTATGAATACCAGCTTTTGTTCCTGATTGCGCTAACCTGTTTAAATAAAGTTTAAAAAACACAAGGGACATCCCTTGTTGGTCCAGTAATAGAACAGGAGGTCAGGAGGAAAACTAAACTAAACGGAGTTCTAAGCTGTGTTATCAAGGGGTACAAGTAAGGACCATCCCTTGTTCGTCCAGTGTTACAAAAGGAGAAAACCTATTCTAAACTAACTTTATTTATACTGAATAGCTCTATCAGTTCTAAACTAGAGGTCCAGTAAGGCTCATTCGTTATTGTCGTTATTGATTCAGTGTACAAAATAAGGAAACCAGAAAGTAGAAAGCTGTATCAGACTATCAGTTCTAAACTGTTCTCTCTAGAGGTCCAGAAGGCCAGTACCGTATTATTGCTCCAGTATAGGAGGAAACCTAAACTAAACTAACTTTGTGTATAGTAGAAAGCTCTATCAGTTCTAAACTGTTCTCCCTAAAGGTCCAGTAAGGGCCATCGTTTGTTCGTCCAGTGTTACTACAAGAGGAAACCTAAACTAAACTACCTTTATTTATACTGGATAGCTCTGTCAGTTCTAAACTGTTCTCCCTAGAGGTCCAGTAAGGATCATCCTTTATTGATTCAGTGTACAAAATATGGAAAACAGAGTATCCGGAGAAACCCTATAGTGTTTGGTATAGAATGAGTTGGAAGCACTTTCTTGACTGAGGCCAGGGCTCGCTAAAATTTCTGTCGGGCAACCAAAATCTCTTGACTTGTGTCCCGACGGGCAACCAGAAATTCGGCTAAGACCAGGATTAAAAACATACTTTTGATGGGCGATAAAACAAATTTCCCCGTACGCTATTTCCGTGAGTGAGCGTGTCTTAGTCGCGAGGGGTAAATTCAATTCATCACGCAACTCGCGAGATAAAACTTGGCCGCAGCTTCCAGGTCGCCATACATTGTTGTGGTTCATTTTTCACTTCATTGACGTTGGGCAAGCCGGAAATAGCTTTGGGTAAACAGATTTTTGGTGTGACCTGCCCAAGGGCAATCACTTTTTCGAAAATTTTGCGAGCCTTGACTGAGGCAAATAGGGTGCTGGTGATACAGTGATTTGATTCCTACAATATGCAGTTGTCTGATTATATAAGAAGATTACTTCCACTTTGACTCGCCCAAACACTGCAGGTTTTCTCCAGGTACCCTGGATTGATCCCGTTTCGAAACCAAATCGTGATCTTAACTTACGTAAATTCATTACGATCCATTCCCGGCAACTCGGCATCCGGTGGACACAAACAAATTCTGAGCTTTGAGGAGCACATGAGATCATCAATGTTCGCATATTCTTGGTTGTTTTGAATATTGGAATCATTAAGATAGCTTGTTGTGTTTTCCAAAAAGGATTGTGGACCAAACGTGGACTGCGTTGTCACTGAAGACTTTTGCATTGAAGCTTTGGAAATAAACAAAATACTAATTATTTATGCAACCAATAGAAGCGAGTATTTTTAAGTATTTTATATCAATTTTGCCAGTAAAATTAAGGTTTATGAGCACGGCAAGCAGGTATAATATCAGACATGTTTTCGCTACTCTGGCCAACCTTCCTCAAAATAACTGGAAATTTTCCAACATGCAGACTTTTGCCTGAGTAGGTTTGCCAGTTGGCCATTGCAGTACTGCTAGTCTGACTGAGTGCTGACTGTTGCTACTAATACTAGCCTGACTAGTCTAGTACTTACTGCTTTGCAATGTTTTATTCAGTGTTTCACTTTCAACCTTCCTCAATGCCAATAAACCTTCCTCACGGGTGCTATCCGAAGCTTTTTTGAAGCAAGAAATTGTTAGCATGAATCTCGTTTTACCTTGCCGATATTTTTCTTGCTAAACATGCCCAGAAGGCGGACAAAGACATGAACGAGAATGATAATATCGCTTGAGTAAAACGCGGGTCACATTCACTGTTTTTCTCGGTGCGTACATTTCTACATAACACGGCTCTGTGCAGAAATTGCGTTGCAAGTTGCAGCAAAAATTGCCCCGTGCAACATGGCCATGAGTAAGTGAATGCAATCCCCGAACAAAGTCACTGAGACCTTAGGTTTCAACACCGGGGTCTAGCGTCTTCATCAGGGATGATCTAAAGTCGCATCGTAGCTTCTTATATACTCGAGGAATGAGCTCATCGGCCAACAAGCTGGAGGAGATGCTCTTGTGATAGATAGCTACCGTCATCTCTATTCAAAGCATTCATGTTTATATACCACGCTTGCCTTTGATCAGAACGACTGTTAGTGGTGATGGCGACTCTCGAGTTATGGCACGCAATCGTATGTTTTGATTTTTGAATATGGACATGTCTACGACAACTCATCCAGTATAACAGTGACAAGGTAAGCTTGTATATCACTTGACACTTGTACATTATTTACGTGGGTTTAACTATAGTAAGCATTATCGTAAACTGAGCAGATGATGGTCAACCTGCAGTTATCAGAGGGAGAACACCATCTGTTGCCTTGTAACGCTTGGCTGAATCCTACTAATACTTACTGGTTTGAGATGTGGACAAGTGAGATGTTTCGCCGCAACGTTGATCCAACGTACCAACACTATAGGCCATCATTGGTACACAGACATCATCATCCGGATTACCATCTTGATCAACTGCGACAGTTGTATTAGAATACACCATTGAACTCATATTGGTACTACGTTTGACTGCATTTCTGTGTGATGGTGACGAATGACGTCTGTGGCGAGGCTCTAAGATACACAATATAGCAGAACAGAGTGATGATACTGTAAATCATTTACAATTCTCAAAGAAAAATCACATAAAAAACTAAATATGGTTTAATAGACCAAATTCCAATTATGGCAATTAACAATTTCGGATTACTCACATGCCTAGTTACCACTGTTCTGATAATGTAAGCATAGAATGAAACAAAGGTAACCAATTTACATTTTCAGATAACTCACATGTCTAGTTACCACTGTTCTGATAATGTAAGCATAGAATGGAACAAAGGTAACCAATTCACATTTTCAGATAACTCACATGCCTAGTTACCACTGTTCTGATAATGTAAGCATAGAATGAAACAAAGGTAACCAATTCACATTTTCAGATAACTCACATGCCTAGTTACCACTGTTCTGATAATGTAAGCATAGAATGAAACAAAGGTAACTAATTCACATTTTCAGATAACTCACATGCCTAGTTACCACTGTTCTGATAATGTAAGCATAGAATGGAACAAAGGTAACCAATTCACATTTTCAGATAACTCACATGCCTAGTTACCACTGTTCTGATAATGTAAGCATAGAATGAAACAAAGGTAACCAATTCACATTTTCAGATAACTCACATGCCTAGTTACCACTGTTCTGATAATGTAAGCATAGAATGAAACAAGGGTAGACAATTCACATTTTCAGATAACTCACATGCCTAGTTACCACTGTTCTGATAATGTAAGCATAGAATGAAACAAAGGTAACCAATTTACATTTTCAGATAACTCACATGCCTAGTTACCACTGTTCTGATAATGTAAGCATAGAATGAAACAAAGGTAACCAATTTACATTTTCAGATAACTCACATGCCTAGTTACCACTGTTCTGATAATGTAAGCATAGAATGGAACAAAGGTAACCAATTTACATTTTCAGATAACTCAGATGCCTAGTTATCACTGTTCTGACAATGTAAGCATAGAATGAAACAAAGGTAACTAATTCACATTTTCAGATAATTCACATGCCTAGTTACCACTGTTCTGATAATGTAAGCATAGAATGAAACAAAGGTAACCAACCAAGCATTTATATTACATATGTGAGTAAATTGTAATCACGCGACAATATTACGTCATGCTAAATAATCCGCTATTTTGGGTGGAATCATCGTGGATTTCATCGAAGTGCCGTTTTCGCTTTTATCTTGCGAAATACTGCGAGTTATAGGACAAGCTATATCTCGTTAGAATCCTTGAACATCGAGGGGTATTTTGGTGTATAGTTTGTTGTTTTAACATGTCTAGAATTCGAGTTATTCAGGAAATTTGGCGTACGTATTAATGTCAACCATATTGGACTTCATTTTAATCTGTTTAAATCAGTGGTTTGAATTTGTCACCCAAAATGACGGGAGTGACGTCACTTGCAAGGGCTGAATAGATCCAAGCAATATTAACGACAGGCTGCCTTCCATCGAGGGGAGTTAATGACGACACATCGATTAAGGGGTCTTCATTCACGCCTTGTGTCCGTTGCTCTGGTTGGCTCGTTTGGCTCTTTGCTTTGCCAATTGCATTCACGTCTTGTGCTTGTCGATGCATTCGCCCTTTCCCCGGACGTAAGCTTTCATGACTAAGGGGCTGTTTATATGGAGGCGAGGCAGCCCGGGTACCCGAGCTAACTCGCTTTCCCAAGACGAATTTCATCCGTGTTTACATGAGATTGATCAGACTGGCTCGCCAAAACAAAGCACCCGGGCTGAATTAAATAATGTAAACAAATTTTCCAACAAACCTGAAATCATACTTTCGCAAAGACGTTTTACAGTTATAACCCACAGAAACGATCACAGAGACCTTTTAAGATCGAAATCTGTCGACAAAATGTCTTTAACAACATTATATTTGCGTAAACACAGCCGCCGCATTTATTCTCATCCCGTGTAGGCGAACCAGCTCGGGTCATTGCGTTTATATTGAAAATTCCAGCCCGCTTAAGCGAGATCTCGGGTCAGTCGAGGCTGGATCTCGCTTAGGCGGACCAGCTCGGTTCCTATGATATAATAGCAAAGGTGGGAACTCGGCAAAACCGGGCCAGCTCGTCCCATATAAACAGGCCCTAACTCCGTTAATTGCTATCATTACTGCATGGTTTGCTGGTTCTATTGATCATATTGTGGCTGCTCAGTTGCTTTTGCAATACCTCTTGTCATTAAAGATACATTGCTGACTAGCCTTTTACGACTAAAGGCAGGACAAAAATTTCTGCAGGCATTTTAACAGCTGAGTTCATAACTGCCTCAATGATATTGTTGTTCTTCGTCGATTCGGTCAAAATATTATCCGACATGCATACACTGTTCACTAACCCGATTTCGGTCTCGTCATAGAATCACAATATGCTGATGTCCTACAGACTTTAATCAGCGTATCAGTTGAGGGCAAACTTGCATTTCCATCACAACACAAGCGTGTTTTGCTTTCTGGTGTACCAAGCCAGAGTTATGTCCGAACTAGAGCATGTATACCTTTTCGAGCTACCGCCCGGCGAGGTCCATTTGCCGTGCAGTTTAACAAAATTCTTTAACATATCGAAGCTTCAGTCCACCTGATACGTCACCATCGTAACTTAGATTCGAACACACTTTGTGTTTGTGGATTTCATTAAAGTTCCATTCGTTTGAATGATTATTAAGGCAATTTGCAGAGCTCACAAGATTACAACGGTCCGCCATGACACAATATTAGCTATGCATTAACCCAAAGCTACAACAACGTTTGGAATTTTCTACAATTTTCTAGATTTTTCTAGATTTTTCTAGAATACCCACACAGGGCCCACCAGTATTGAGTTGTTAACAACCTACCTTCACTTCCAGGTCGCATATACAACAAACTCAGCGACTTCCATTCGTCGTGAGTTTTAAATATCTTGGTTGATTTCGACAAATTCTCTAATCTATGATTGATTTCCTCTTCCATCGCTTTATTGCCCCAGTTACGTTTCTCTTCAGATCTCTTAGTCCAAGGGAGAAAATCTTTTTCATTTAAACCCTGGAGAGCAGAGTTAAATAGATTAAACTAAATCTATTTGTGGACACTTGATGTTCAAGTGCTACTATAGGAGGAAACCTGAACTAACGTTGTCTATACTGGACAGCTTTATCAGTTCTAAACTGTTCTCCCTAGAGGTCCAGCAAGGGCCATCTTCTAATTGACCCAGTGTTACTACAGGAGGAAACCTAAACTAACTTTTTCATAGCTCTAACCAACTGAGCTAGTCCAGTTGCTGAGCATTAACCGCAAGTTCGGTATATAAGATGGGAGTGATGCCAGTATGTATGGGTAAATATCAAGATTTTTCGATAGGATTAATAGTAGAAGTCTAAAAATGTATATAAATTTCCGTTCGAGTGTTCCATTTACTAACGCCTTCTACTGTTAATCCTATCGAACGAGATGCCGAGAAAAATCTTAACTTTTTCATACTGAATAGCTCTATCAGTTCTTAACTGTTTTCGTTAGAGGTTCATCAAAGGCTATCCCATAATCGCATAGTGTTACTATGGGAGGAAACCTAAACTAACTAACTTCATTCCTGTTTATATCGTTTCAGGTACCCGGCAAACCCAGCGGTGTTAGGTAGAGTCAAACCGCTTCTCACATACGATGATTTATACAATACGCACCTTTGCATAACGTCTTAAATATGTCAATACAATGAGTGACTGGATGGCATGGAGAACAGTGAGATTTCAAAACAGTGAAAAGCAATGGAACATTCCGATCACTGGATCGTGACTGGATGGTACTATTGTTATGCTAAGTGTCATGTAAAAGGTTCATTTATAGCCTCTGAACATTGATCATCGTTTGTATATTTCGAGAATACGTCTGTGAGTACATTATACTGAAAAGGACATTGTCTTACCTCACAATTTCGTTGATAGACACATTGTTTAATGGTATCCTGAAGACGCTCACGTCCAGTCTTACTTTCACAAACAAAATGAAAACTAGACTCCGAGAACAACAAGTACAACGAGCCATTACTCTCGTCGGCTTTCCAACCTAGTAAGCTCTTGAGGTCCCATTTCTTTAGCACACTCCTAGTCTTGTTTTCCAGGAGAACAACATCTTTGGCACCGATGCCCAATAGTCGTTTGTTCAAGTGAGACTTGGTGCTGCATGGGATCTCCTAAATATAGTGAGGAATGTATGGATACCCTACATTCCGCAGTGTTACTACAGGAGGAATCCTAACCAAACTAACTATATATATGTACTGGATAGTTCTATCAATTCTAAACTGTTTGTCCTAGAGGCACAAGTAAGGGTCATCCTATATTGGTCCAGTGTTACCACCAGAGGAACCCTAAACTTTATTTATACTGGATAGCTTTATCAGTTCTTATTTAACTGTTCTTCAGCAAGGCTCATCTCTTATTGGTCCAGTGTTACTACAGGAAGAATACGGATAACTCACAGAAAACCTGCGGTGTTTGGTAGAGTCAAACTGGAAGCTCTCTTCTCACATGCAACTGAAGATAAATTATAATCATACAACTGCTAATCTCTGTCGCAAAAATATAAGAACTAACCACTGTGAATGTGTCACGATATTTTTGGTACGAACTATTTTACCTTTACACGAAAGAATTTGCAACCATACGCGACCATTCCTTGACAACAATCGATAAAATCATGTTTCGCTTTACGTTGTGAGGGTGCTTCTCTTACGATCTGTTCGTTATAAGCTCGAACTCTTTTATAAACGTTCTTGACTTTATGAAAAGCAGGATTGAGGCAAAGTTTTATACGCGATGTTGAGATCTTCTCTAAACCAACATCAGTCACAAATACTTTTGCACTTGGTTGGTCTCCCACTGAAGACAGCTAGCGATAATTAGAAATAACTTAGTCAAGGGGAAAACAATATATATAACTTTAATATAGATATACATAAGAAAATGGGAAAAATCCATTTTTGGCAATGCTTATCCCAACCCAAGTTCACAGTGTCATGAGTTCACAGCGAGAGTCGAACCCACGATCTCTGAGGTGAAAGGCGCTCGCTCTAACATCTGCGCCTCCAAAGCTCTAGTAGCTAGGCATGTGAGTTATCAAAAGTTGTGAATTTGGTATAGACAGGTGTTAGCCAACTATCATACCCTGATTTGTGAAATCTTTTCAATCAAATAACATTCAAAAGTTTTCAGTAAGGGGCCATTCACAAAGGATGTCCGAGCCGAGGGAGAGGAGGGGGGGTTGGGAAATCAGGACAAACTCGGAGGGGAGGGGAGTTTTAAGCAATCTGGATGCCCGAAAAACAAATATTTTCTGTTTGCCATCAATTTGAACTCTCCTTCCATTATGAAACAGACATTTTGAATACTTCGCAATATTACCTCCATTGAAACAAGTTAAGTATATGTCATTGCTATTAATATGAATTAATTTTTTCATTGATGCATTCAACAGTGTTGTGAAATAATAAATAGGTTTTTGAAATTAATATTATTAAACCTTCCTTTTCTAGACAACAGGTTGCCACAATTGCGATAACACAGGTGCTTGTTTCCTTATTAAGTGATTGTTCTTGTAAGAGGAGATTTTTTCAAACTTATTGCGTATTACGCGCTCAAAACAGATCGTGAGTTTTCGCAAGACATATAAACGGATGTCCAGAGGGAGGGGGGGGGGCTCTAAATTCGGAAAATGCCGGACAAGGGGGGGAAGGGGGGTCAGAACATCTATAATTTTGCCGGACATCCTTTGTGAATGGCCCCTAAGGATAAACACTATTGGTACTTTGCAAATGGTATAAATTATCTTCTTCAAATTGACTCATTATCTAGCTACGGTATTTACCTCAATATACAACTGCAATGCAGCGAGATATATTGCGTCATCAATTCGGGCAGGAAGAGCACCACTGAGGACGGCTTGTTGACACTAGAAGAGAAATGTAACTCAACGCTTGCCCCTGGCCAGAAAAAGTTGTCATGAGCAAGACGTTTATTCTTGGTACCTCGATCAGGCAAGTATACACAAACAAATTTGGTAGAAAAATGAGCCTCAAAGTTATAATCTCAAAGTTATAATCGCCAAATTTTGGTATCGAGTAAAATAGAAAAATACATAGTACAGTCAAATCTCTATTAAGCGGACACCTTTAGGAGTTTGCAAAGGTGTCCGCATCAAAGAGACGTATGTCTGCTAAATGAGGATGTCCGCATAGGAGATATGTCGGTGAATAGTAGTTCGACTATTTCTAAGTAACTAGGTTCACTGCAAAGCAAACTTTTTCGCGACTTGTTTGTTTCTGTTTTTCAACCTTTTCTTAGAGATGAGATGAAATGAAATAGTGTGTTACAAACTTACACTTCTAAAGAGGACATCATGATGACAATGATTTTCTGGTGGTAATGATATTGACGTGTTTTCATGACTATGAACGAACAGATCTTCCAGATGTTGAGCACAAACTAAATACGGACCTTGCTGCACAGCTAGGCTGTTGATTACATTACTAAGTTCCACCTATAAATATGGAGTAAAATTTAGATTAAAGTTTACCAAGCCTATAGTGACTAAAGAAGTCCATTGACATTCCAGTTTGACTCTATCAAAACCGCAGAATTCCTCGTTAGCCTTTACTGAACCTATCAGGCTCTATGGGGAACAGTTTAGAACTGATAGAACTACCCCAGTAAAAATGAAGTTAGTTTGGATTGGATTCCTCGTACAACACTGGACCATACAGGGATGGCAGAACTAAAATTGAAAAGAACCTATTATTCAATCTCATTATTACAAACCTGGAGAGTAGAATTCTCTCTAAAATCTTGTGGGAATTTGTCCAGCCATGTCACCCAAATTCTCATAAGAGAAATATGAATAGAAGGCAGACATCGGGTGTGGTCTTTAAACACACCAGTTTCTTCATCAAATAACGAATTTAACGCAGGATCACGAAACCTTATAAAAACAAACAAACAAACAAAATTATTTAAGAACAAAATTACCTCAAAATATTTGAAAAATTGCTTTTCCAATGCAGTAATTCCTTGCGATAAATGTACATATGGGTAAAATGTCCATATGGGTAAAATGTCCATATGAGTGAAATGTCCATATGGGTGAAATGTCCATATGGGTGAAATGTCCATATGGGTAAAATGTTCATATGGGTGAAATGTCCATATGGGTGAAATGTCCATATGGGTGAAATGTCTATATGGGTGAATTGTCATATGGGTGAATTGTCCATATGGGTGAATTGTCCATATGGGTGAATTGTCTATATGGGTGAATTGTCCATATGGGTGAATTGTCCATATGGGTGAATTGTCCATATGGGTGAAATGTCCATATGGGTGAAATGTCCATATGGGTGAAATGTCCATATGGGTGAAATGTCCATATGGGTGAATTGTCCATATGGGTGAATTGTCCATATGGGTGAAATGTCCATATGGGTGAATTGTCCATATGGGTGAATTGAATGAATGAATTTAATGAATGAATTTAATTGTCACCAAATTGTTATATACAGCATTAAATTATAGAGTAAATTACAATAGTATATAAGATAAGTTATAATAAAGTATAATTTACAAATAGTATCATGTGACGAGGTTTGATTTGAAACCATTAGGCTTATTTAATATCAAACCTCCTCTTATTTCTAATTTTTAATTACGAAAAAAATAATATGTATTATCAAAGTTATGAATACAGATATGTTAATTAGTTGATATACAGTGAGCAAAAGTGAGTTTTTAATTTCTTTACAAAACAAGAAAGCGATTTACTATTTACAATGTACTTATCCAAACTGTTGTAAAGGAATGGACCTTGATACTTTATTGAAAATTGTCGTATATTTGTTCTAGGTGTTATAATGTGAAATTCATTGGCTCTCCTAGTGTCATAATTATGTACTTGCTTATTAATGTAAAACATACTTCCGAAATGCCCTGGCAACAGGTTATGTTCATACGAAAACATAAACTGTCCTGTTTGTAATTTATGGATATCATTAAATTTTAATAGCTGAAAATTCTTAAAGATCAAACCTGTAGGGGAGTCAAATCTACTATTATTTATAATTCTAACAACACGTTTTGAAGAATCACCAAACGAGATAAATTAGACGAATATGTGGACGCCCAAACAATATTACAATATTGTAAGTATGGGTACACCATTGAATAGTACAATGTTAACAAGGAATGCTTTAAAAGAAACTAGATTTACGCATGATTCCTATTGATTTGGAAATCTTATTTGACACATGGTTAATGTGAGATTTCCAGGAAAGGTGTTCATCTAAAACAACCCCAGGAAAACAACTTCTTCAACTTGACTAATTTCTCTATCATTTAATACCACCCTGAAGTCCGATTGCAGCCTTTTTTGTCTAGGACTGAAAATCATAAATTTGGTTTTATCTACATTTAAAGATAATTTGTTCACTCGAAGCCAAATCGAAATTTTTTCCAACTCTTGGTTGATAACATTAATCAAGTGCACCGGATTTGCATGGGAAAAGAATAAATTTGTGTCATCAGCAAATAAGATTAATTTTGCCAAACTTGAAACATTGCATATGTCATTAATATATATCAGAAACAACAACGGACCTAGGATTGATCCTGTGGTACTCCACATGTTATAGACTTCATGGTAGAAGACGATTCATCAACCTGAACAAATTGCTTCCGGTCAGAAAAATAGCTTTTGATCCAGTTCAGCGCTATGCCACGAACACCATACCATTCCAGTTTTGCAAACAGAATGCTATGGTCCACCGTATCGAAAGCTTTAGATAAGTCCAGGAAAATTCCAACAGCGAATTCTTTTTTATCGATTGCCTCAGAAATTTTATCGTACAAATCAACAAGAGCCAACAACGTTGAGTGGCCCTTTCTAAAACCATATTGGTTAGCACATAAAATGTTATGTTTGTTTAAATATTTTAATAACCTATTATAAAATACTTTCTCTAAAATTTTTGAAAATGCAGGTAAAATGGAAACAGGTCTATAGTTACTAAAAATGGATTTGTCCTCAGCCTTATACAAAGGAATAACTTTAGCTATTTTCATTTTATCCGGAACGATCCCTCTCGACAGAGACAAGTTCAAGATGTGTGTTAAAGGTCTTGAAATTAAGTCAATAGATAATTTAATGACAGACATTGAAATGTTACCATAACCTGCAGCTTTTCCAGATGGAAAGGCTTTGACAATAAGTCTGATTTCATTTTCTAATACAGGCTGGAGAAAAATAGAATTTGGGAATTCCCCGGAAAGGAATGATTCAGTAGGAACCGGGGATGCTGGAATTTTCCTAGCTAGCGAGGGTCCTACATTACTAAAATAGTCACAAAAATTATTGGCAATTTCTATAGGATTCGATATTTCCCTTCCATCTCGTTTAAAGACAGCGTTCAATCTAGGTCTTGAAGATTTCCTATTAATAATGCTGTTTAATATTTTCCATGTTTCTTTCATATTTGCTTTATTATCAGTGAGTTTCTTATCAAAATAAATGCGTTTTGCGATTCTAATAGAATGTGTTAATTTATTTTTATAAATCTTATATTTACTTTCAGTTATTCGATTTTGTAAAAATTGCTTATATAATTTGTTTTTCTTATTTATGGACTTCCTAAGGCCCTTAGAAATCCAAGGCTTACAGATTTTAGAGTTACTTTTTACTGTTCTTATTGGGAAACAATTATTATAAATGTTCGAATAGGTATCATGAAACTCCGTGTACGCTTGAACTGGATCAAAATTGTCTTCTATCAAGGTCCAGTTTACACTTAGTAAATTTTCTTTAAATTTTTGTATGTTCCTTGAATTTTTATCTCGAAAAGTTATAGTGTCGTTTTTATTTGGTTGTTGTTTTCAAATATTATGGAAAAAATAGGAAGATGATCCGAAATGTCAGAAAAAAAGAGACCGTTTTTTATATGACAATCAAAGTGATTGGAAAGAATATTGTCAATTAATGTGGTGGTGTGAGCTGTGATTCTAGTTGGACGTGTGATACGGGGATACAGCATGTTAGAAAAAATGCTATCTACAAATTCACCGGTTTTGTTATGACGTTGATAATTCATAAAGTTTATGTTAAAATCACCCATTATAAAACAGCATTTGTGTTCTCTCGATATTTTTTCAGCTAAACTATTGAATTCATGAACAAAAGTATTGAGATTTTGATCTGGTGGTCTGTAAACAACTCCAACAATAGCATTTTTCCCTTGAGAATTAATCACCTCAATAAATAATGCGTCTATTGAATTTGAATCTGAAAAGTGCAAATCGTTTCTGCTCTTAAACTGGAGTTCATTTGATAAATACAATCCAACGCCACCACCTGTTCTATTTTCCCTGTGTTTGTGAATAAAGGTGTAACCGTGAATTTCAACATTATGATCTGCCTCTTTTAACCACGTTTCAGTAATACCAATAACGGAAAACTTAATACCAAGACCAGACAACCAGTCAGTAAATCGCGAACTGTTTTGCAAAATACTTCGAATGTTTAAATGAAGCGTTGAAAATGCTGGATTAGCAAATTTGCATTCATTTCTAAACATTTCATTAAATTGGTCCTCAAGATAATATTCACAAGGAGTATTGTTTAGTTCGTCAAGCAAAGCTTTCATCATCTAGTTCATAAAAGTGTCCATGGGTGAATTGTCCATGGGTGAATTGTCCATATGAGTGAAATGTCCATATGGGTGAAATGTCCATATGGGTGAATTGTCCATATGGGTAAATTGTCCATATGGGTGAATTGTCCATATGGGTGAAATGTCCATATGGGTGAATTGTCCATATGGGTAAATTGTCCATATGGGTAAATTGTCCATATGGGTGAATTGTCCATATGGGTGAATTGTCCATATGGGTGAATTGTCCATATGGGTGAATCGCCCATATGGGTAAAATGACAGTCAGTTGATCACCATCTTGTGCACGATATAGTGCTTAGGGAAACCCTCCTATTCAATCAATGCAATATGAAGATGGGGCAATTATATTTTCCCCAAGAGTTCACAATAGTGCCTTTGCTTACCTGTGAGCCAATAACCTCATGAGTACAACAGCATTAGTATAAGTTGAATATGTAGCCAGAAAGAACTCAATCACTTGATCCTCAGTCGCTCTACTTTTTCTTTTCGCTGCCTTCACCCTTGATCTGTTGTTCTTCGGTGAAGGACTGAGCAATGGGACTCCTCCCCACAGGGTCACAGCCCTGGTTGTCAGGATTCTCACCAGAGTTTCTAGACTTCCGCCTTTGACATAGGGCTCTTGGTTAGGAGATTTTTCAGTGTATAGAGGTCTTGGTTCTTCAGTATCGAAGTTAAAAAGGTAATCGCACTCTTCGTCGTCACAATTCAAGTAGACAAGAGCACGACATACATGGTAGTAAGCCCTAACAAAATAGTACATTTATTGATGCGGTTAAATGCAAATACGAAAAAATCTCATATCTTGTCAACAAGATGTGTTCGCAACAAACTTGTAGCAAGCTTGTCAACAAGTTGTAACAATGTTGTCATTTTATCAAGTTGCTACAAGGTTGTCACTCACAACTTGTGAATAAGTTGTTGAATTGCAGGACGATAACAAGTTGTCGGAACAACTTGTAACAAGTCTGTTAGGCAAAAACCTTGTAGGAAGTTGTCAACTTGTCAACAAGCTGGGAACAGGCAGTGCGAAACAGCATTGTTGAAACAGCATTGGACAAGTCTGCTGCAAGCTTCTTACAACTTGCGCGTGTCACCTGCCGAGCGATATGATTTTATTCGCGATGTAAACAATATTAAATATTATTCATCATGTTGGGAGGATCATGGAAGGACCCGCGAGATTATCTAAATTGACGATTTGGTGTAAATTAGGCCGATATTTATTACATAATTAGCCATTTAATCATTCGCCATTCCTTCTGCACAATTGCGACAAACCTGAAAAATTTCGTGAACTTTTTCAAGTTTGAGGGCACTAAATCACATCGCTCAGTAGGTGAAACTGTGCCTTTAAGCAAGGTTAATAACGTGGAATAAGTAAAGGCCGGCCTCCACTTGTACGTACGGTCAGCGCGGCCGATTTTGCGCATGCTCTGTGACTCGAAAATGATCTTTTGTACGTATGACAGTAGAACGGTATTCTACTTTCTGTGCGGCCATCAAGTTTTTAACCAATCACAGTATAAACACGTACGTGCGTGCAATTGTGCGTACGTACGTGCAAGTGGAGGCCAGCCTTAACACCTGTTGTCTTATGCGGAAGGCCATTAATAAATACGATTATTTTGTGTCTATTTTTCTCATGCGATTGCCTTGCTCTCAAAAAGACCATGATGCTGCTGTTGCTCAGTTCTTTTGAAAAAAGTATTTTTAAAAATATCTTTAATGGTCAATCGTACCTCGCATCTTTTGGCACAAATTTCTTCAGCAACTCGACTGCATCAGAGCTTATAAGTAAACTATGGTTACCGTCATACATGGCGATGTTAGCTAAAGTCACTGCAGCATTGTACACAATCTCCGCATCTCTTTCCTCCAGCGCTTCCAATAGTAAACTCACAGACCTAAAATCAAACTTGTAATCTTCACTAACAAATAATCGGCATCTGTACTGTCCTATGATGAAGGGCGTTGGTGGAACAGTCGCTCGTGCACGTGCGTTTTACTTATGCGAATGCAATATACAGTTATCTGATTCGCTTCAGTTGCACGTAATAAAAAATAAGTTTGATATACTTGAAGGTTTGTAGGATCAAACCTCATGAAAAATGAAACAAAAACTTCGACGTCTCATATCGTTTATCGTATCGCTACGTACAATGGAACCACGCGCATTCAAGACTTTCTTTCAGTTTGACTCTGGAAAATACTGCAGGTTTTACCGGTTAGTCTGGTTGCCTCCTGTAGTAACACTGGATCAACAAGGTATGGCCCTTACTGGACCTCTAGGAAGAACAGTCTCTGGAACTCTTCGAGTTATCCAGTGAGTATAAAGTTAGTTAAGTTTAGGTTTCCTCCTGTAGTAACTGTGGATGAATATGGGATGCGCCTTACTGGATCTCTAGGGAGAACAGTTTAGAACTGATAGAGCTATCCAGTATAAATAAAGTTAGTTTAGGTTTTCTCCCGTAGTAAAACTGGATCATACAATAAGGGACGGCTCTTACTGGAACTCTAGGGAGAGCAGTCTAGAACTGATAGAGCTATCCAGTATATATAAGATTAGCTTAGTTTAGGTTCCTCATGTGGTAACACTGGATCAATAAGAATGGTCTTAAGGAGATAAAATTTTAGCCTGTTCAATGATACATTCTTACCGTGGCGATCCAAGTTCCCGTTGCATTTTCAAATGTGTACTAGAAGCAGCGAGCAAGCGAGTGGCAACAAGTCGAGGACTCAGTTTTGCTGGAGCATCTTGCTGCGATCTAGAAAGGTAAGATGATTTCACTTTCAATGTATGTTGTTTTAGTATTGCTTGTAGCCCTCAGCAGTGGCGCAGTCGTCAGAGCAAGCGCCTTATACTTCTGAGATCGTGGGTTCGATTCTCGCTGCGGACTCACGACAGTCATGGGAAAAGAGTCAGTCAAAGCTTTACCGAAAGTCGTGGGTTTCCTCCAGGTACTCCGGTTTCCTTCCAAAGGGAATCTTGACAGGGTGGGTATGGATAAATCTCAAACAAACCCTTCCATCGTAGCTGTACTCCGTGATCAGGCATGAGTCACACGGTGGCAGCAAGAGGCGCCCTTACTAAACCTTCGACTCGACAAAGGTTCATGCCAGAGCGTTGATACGTTAAATCATAGACCTTGGGTTCAATTCCAATTTGGGACACTTGGACATTAATTCACCGTATTTTGAAAAGTGCAAATGGTCATTAACCTCTGTCCCAAGCGTACGGTTTGCACGCTTGTAAAAATGATGACAATAGCTGGTTTTCAGCAAGCGAGTGGTTAACATCAAAACGGTTGACACAAACAAATTAAACTATTGTACATCTCTCAATTTTACTTATTTTGTCTCCAAATAGTATACTACTACGTATAATAAGGATCAACATTATTTTCTATTTCTGATAACAGCTGGTTGACCACCATCTGCTGCACGATGGTGCTTTGTGAAACCCACCTATGACCTACAATACTGAATACTTGACATTGAGCCCTTACAATAACTCTTACACCACATACCGAGAGGTTTTTCGTTTCTTTCCAGTGGTTGTGTCAGTGGTTTCGGTGATCCCTGCATGCACAATGATGGGTTCCACATCATTCTGATAATGCAAGAGGTTTAATAGTGGACCAGACGGAATATTGGTCATCGTAGAGTTGTATTCTCGTTCACATTTCACGTCTTTTAACAGATTATCCAGTACTTCTAAACATGTCGTCTGAAAGAAATAAACACTCCATGTTTGAAATGGGTTATCAGGACAATCGAGAAGGGAGGGGAGTTAGGGAAACTTTCCCCTTTTTATGCCCGTGACTGGGTAGAACCCCCCACCCCAAAAATAGCATGGTTTCTGTTGTTACGACCTCAAAGGGACCTGGGGAAATATTTGCCGAGATCTCAAACCTCTCAAGTTCGTGGTCCTTGTTGGGACCCTGAAAAGTTGGGGGCCCTCACTCGGGGCCTCCTTTCAAGATGGGGTCCCGTGTCACGTCGGGATTCCGTCGTAATTCTTTTTACACATGCTCGGGACTGGCCCCACCCCCCCCCAAAATAGCATGGTGTTGTTGTTGTTGAAAGGACCGAGAGAAATTTTGTCCGAGATCCCGCAAAACCTTTGAGTCAATTGAGTGAGTGGTCCTATGGGTTATAGCGACAAATGTAAAACAGTTATGGAAATGGCAACAACAGAAAAAGAAGATGGAAGAATTCTATATTAGTACATACCTGTACAGGCTCCTGTGTCTCGGCAAGTTGTAAGACTGTTCTGATGAAACCTGCTTCAGCCGCTCTTCGTCGACTGTCTGGCCCTTCAATCTAAGCATGTACACAAATACAAGTATCACATATACGCGCCCTTTTAATTCAACTGACTTTTGTAAAAATAAATATCCATATTTTTAAGATTATCTGAGCAATCCGGGCGTTGAGTCACTCTGACTAACTCCAGAATCACGTGGAGTTAACTATCTGAGACCTGAACCTTGGGTTGCTATAGAGGGGTTTTATCTAGCGTTACAAAATTTGCAATATATTAAAAACGAAGCTGAAAAGCTGATTACTTTATATGTTTTGTAGATCATTACACCGAGTTTTATTCAAAAATTCTAGGTTGATACAAATATTCCTTCCTGAGTTACAGAGTTTTTAATATGCTGCTGACGTCAGCATGATATTAGAAAAAGGACCGTTAAAGCTATTTTGTATAACGTAATTTAATGCATAAAGTTTGGTTATTCATCAAAAATTATGTGGCTTATCTTACTGTTAGTTCAATTTGAATATTTTATTTGAAAAAAATAGTCATACTGGCACATTTGTATTTTGGCCGCCATGTTGTTGGTCAAATCTGACCAACAACATGGCGGCCAAAATTGTGATGCCAATATTTCAAAGCGCTTCAGCCCAAATGCTACAACTGTAATTTGAAACAGATTACTGATCCGTTTGAAAGCCAAACCAACATTTTTCAGTTACGTTGTGCATAAAAAACAGCGTGTAACGACTTCTGAAATAATGCTGACGTCAGCAATTTCGATAACTAAAAACTCTGTAATTCTGGAAAGAATAATTGCACAAACCTAATTTTTTGTGTGGAATGTTCTTCATAATGATGGATAAAAAATGCTAAAGTATCATCGCAATAATCTGGATTTTAAGAGTTTATCATTCAACGTGAAACTCCTCTATTGTTCGTTTGCAATCGACACCATCTTGGTTGATTTTCGTGGCAACTAAAAATCTATATTCTTCATTCTTTGTCGTATTGTGCCAGAAATCGTATACTATTCATAATACAGTAAGATGTTTTCAAAACAAACCAAAAATATTAAAGTAACTCAACTATTTCGATGTAAACGGCTGGACAAAACTTTAAAATCAACCAAGATGGCGAATGAAACGTTTAGCAAGTCTGAAGCAAAGAATAGCGTAACCACCGTTGCATAAAATACTATAATTTTTTGGTTACCCATCTACAACAAGTTACACCACCACTCTTCGTCGGGTCCGTCTCGATCATAAAAATTATGACTGGTCGTTAAGTCCTGCAGTTTAAATACTAAGTAGTTAAGATATAAGACTTACACTGGCGAGATTTTTAATCAAAACTGCCACAGCTTCAGCGACCCACTGTCTTGCAGTGGGAGACCTTGCAAACACTGACAGTAATGATGAAGCCTTTGGTAGACAGAGATATGACAATAACAAAGGTTGACATTCAGGATTGAATGAAAGTTTCACCAAGGAGTTGAGAGCTATTAACACGGGGTCGTCTTCCTTACAGCAACAGTGTGGTGAGATAGAGCTGTAACAACTGTCTGCGTTTGAACGTGTTCTTTCACGAAACTATAAAATATAGGAAAAGAAATAAACGTTTATTGGTGCACGTCAACCAGGTATAATATCAGACATGTTTCGCCACTGTGGTTTAAGTAAATGAATATAATCCCTGAACAAATTACATTCACGACCCAACGTTTCGACACTTCAGCCTAGTGTCTTCATGCAACCAGGTATAATATCAGACATGTTTCGTTACTCTGGTTTAAGTAAATGAATGCAATCTCCAAACAAATATTACATTCACGATCCAACGTTTCAACACTCCAGTCTAGTGTCTTCATGCAACCAGGTATAATATCAGACATGTTTCGTTACTCTGGTTTAAGTAAATGAATGCAATCTCCAAACAAATATTACATTCATGATCCAACGTTTCGACACTCCAGTCTAGTGTCTTCATTCAACCAGGTATAATATCAGTCATGTTTCGCTACTCTGGTTTAAGAAAATGAATGAAATCCCCGAACAAATTACATTCACGAGCCAACGTTTCGACACTCCAGTCTAGTGCCTTCATGCAACCAGGTATAATATCAGACATGTTTCGCTACTCTGGTTTAAGTAAATGAATGTAATCCCTGAACAAATTACATTCACGACCCAACGTTTCGACATTCTAGTCTAGTGTCTTCATGCAACCAGGTATAATATCAGACATGTTTCGTTACTCTAGTTTAAGTAAATGAATGAAATCCCCGAACAAATTACATTCACGACCCAACGTTTCGACACTTCAGTCTAGTGTCTTCATGCAACCAGGTATAATATCAGACATGTTTCGCTACTCTGGTTTAAGTAAATGAATGAAATCCCCGAACAAATTACATTCACGACCCAACGTTTCGACACTTCAGTCTAGTGTCTTCATGCAACCAGGTATAATATCAGACATGTTTCGCTACTCTGGTTTAAGTAAATGAATGCAATCTCCAAACAAATATTACATTCAAGACCCAACGTCTAGTGTCTGCGACTTTAGATCATCCCTGATGAAGACACTAGATTGGAGTGTCGAAACATTGGGTCGTGAATGTAATTTATCAGGGTATTACAATGGCGAAACATGTCTGAAAAAAGATGGAGATTATGTCATGTGCTATGCACAAGGATGGAATCACTAGGGGATACGGGGGGGGGTGCACACCCTACTAGTGTTATCAAGGAGGGTGCTCTGTCGATAGAACATAACCAGACTGACGTCAAAACAACGATAGGGTATTGATTCCCTTTGTGTTTTTGCTCATGAATTATTACCATTATACCAGAGGAGTATTTACACCAAACCTACCCTGCCTGTCAAATCTTTTTCATCGTGAATTAACGGTGAGCCCTCAGAGCACTCAAGACCCGAATCCGTTTCTGGCACAGGTGACGTGACGTCCTGAAAACGAACAGAGTCCCCTCGCGTTCTTCCCTTTGCCGTTTCAGGACATGTCTTACTGTTGTGTAGGATACTCTGTTTACAAAATAGAGTGACAAAAAATAAATTTTACGAATTACATATCACACCAACCTAACTAAACTAAACTAAACTTAAACTAAACTTAAAACTAAACTTTAAAACTAAACTTAAACTAAAATATAAACTAAACTAAACTTAAACTAAACTTAAACTAAAATATAAACTAAACTTAAACTAAACTTAAAACGTGGCCTGATCGGCTCTGGCTGTAGGGCGTCTGGCTGTCATCATACGACCAATGACTGATCACGGAACACAGTAAGGTGGAAGGGTTAGGTTTTGGTGAGTGGGAAGGAAACTGGAGTACATGGAGAAACATCCTCGAAGCACAAGAGAGAACCAACCTCAACTCTAATTAATTGGGGAGTCTTCTCACATGAGACTGAGGCGCAATATGTTGATGTAAGCAGGGATGGATTTATTGGGGGGTGCAGGGGGTAGCGCACCCCTCCTATGCTTGGCCAAGGCGGGTGCAGGAGGGGTGCAAATTCCATATCAAATCTGAATTTTGGAGTTGACAGGGCATTTATCGAACAAAAATCATGTATCTGGCCATTGATAGGCCTTTTTGACCATCCAGGCAATCATATTTTTCAAATATTTTCTGAAAAGATGACCCCTTTGATCCTGCAGGGGGTCCTCAATGATGATTCACCCTGCTTCGGAGTTCGGACGCCGGCCACGCCCTGCTTCATGACCAGCACCTGCTTAGCACCCCTCCCCCCCCTATCAGATCATGCTGGATTCATCCCTGGATGTAAGCAGTATGAAACCATGTTTAATCACATCTAACATACAGAAATCGCATTACCTGATGTACACAATCCGAATTCCTAGTTTCGTCTTTCGCATGTAGTCCAGAATCTGTAGAATTTCCAAAGTCTGTGAACGGCTGTAGAGCATCCCCACCAAAAGATGGAGTCACAGTTTCACCCAGCAAAGCATCTGCGGGTGTTGAACTCATCAAAGCCTCAGACGCGTTCGCTTCTGCCCATGTATCAATAGAGCCGATAACCAACGTTCTACTGTGGTGTGCAGCTAGTACGTGTTCATGAAGTTCATGCGCTTCACATAAACTTAAAGGTACTTTTGCAGGACTACTTGTGGTTGGGGAGGTTATTGGTCGCGTGTCTTGGCTTCCACAGCCTGTGTTATGTGGGGGTATTCTATTGGCAGTGTCTTTGCGTTCTTCATTAGTATATGTATTGCAGGGAGTAGTATTGTCAATGTCGTTATCTTGATCATCTTCCTTGCAACTTCTGTCAGGTTGTTCTATAGTAGAGAGATTATAGAAATATAGGGTCTTAATTTGGGGGTCTTTGGATGTCAGTTACTACTGTTGTGCACACGTAAAAATCTCACATCTTGTCAACAAGATGCGTTCGCAATAGACTTGTAGCAAGCTTGTCAACAAGTTGTAACAATGCTATCATTTTATCAAGTTGCTACAAGGTTGTCAATCACAACTTGTCAAGGTTGTCAATCACAACTTGGCAGTTGAGAAAACCGAGTTTACATATATTAGAATAACTTATATGGAACAATATAATAAAACAAAGAGACAATAGAATAAACCAACCGCATAGCTTAATTCGCTTAGGGTAAAATCACGGCTTTACCCTAAGACACGTTTACGTATAAAATTATACAGATCTGATTAAGAAGGCTGTAACGATTGCATTTTTCAATTTTTAAAAAAATGACAAATGTAGGATTTTTTGTATTGGACCACCTTAAGATATTTAAATGAAACGATCTACATCTATGGTTTGCTCCTAAGTACTCTAAAATACATTAGATACACACGTAAAGACGCACAACTTGTAACCAATCTGTAGCATGCAGACTTGTACCAATACTGTTTCAACAACTTGTTGTCAAGATGTGTTCGCACTGCTCTTTTTCAGTTTGTTGACAAGTTGTCATCGGCTTGACAAGTTTCTACAAGGTTGTTGACTCAACAGAGTTGTTACAACAACTTGTTATCGTCCTGCAATTCAACAACTTGTAGCAACTTGATAAAAAGACAACATTGTTGCAACTTTTTGACAAGCTTGCTACAAAGTCTAGATGTGTGATTTTTATGTGTGTACCTCTTAGAAACATTTCAAACACCGTAATGGAAACCCAGATATATGTCAACACAAAAACGCATTCTCCATCCAAATAGACCTTCAAATATCACCCACACGACCACGTCATCGTGTCATCGGTCATCCATTTAGCGTCCTTCTTCCATTGATTCACTCCAAACCGTTATTCGTCATGACGTGCATTGCGTGATCCTGCATGACTGATTGACTGATTATTATTATTTCGATAACTATGTATATATAGTGCCACACCCCGCCAGAGGCGAATAGAGAATAGCCTGACGGAGTGAGGTGATTTGAATTGAGTCGACGTGTCTGCGTGTCTGCTGCCATAAAGAACTCAAATAAGGACTGAACTAACGACTTTTGAAAAACTTTAAAGGAAGGGAAATTAACTAGCTTTATTATTATTTTTTTTTATTATATATGGATATGGATTTTACCAAAACTAGAACATATTTTCCATATTTTTCATTTGTGAAAAAAAAAAAAATGTAAAAAATATGTGCGCTCGTATTTTCGGCCTCTCATATGTTCGCGCAAAAGACTGCTCTTATTAGTTTCTTTTTTTTTTGTCCATATATAAAAAGAACACACAACACACGCGAGAAAAGAGAATATATTTTCTTTATGTTGTTAAAAATATTATTTTACTCACTTGCTGCGCTATTGTTTTTACCACTCGAAATAATATTTCTCATCTTCTGAAGGGGCGCCACCTGTAATATCACTTGGTCATCCATCATGCGTCCTTCTCGCACGTTATCTTCCATCAAAATTCGCTACGTACACGTCAGCTGAGTCAGGTTACGTCATAAGCAGTGTCACGCAAGTATTTTATCCAGAAAGCCAATGGTCATTGTAAGCCCAAAATATACTTTGAAGTCACTATTTCAAATCCTGGGAAAAGAATTAGATAGCATTATATAATTACTTATATGTTGTGTTCTCGCACGTTATCTTCCAGAAGAAGAAGCTACGTACACACGTCAGCTGAGTCAGGTTACGTCATAAGCTCACCGTTAATGAGATCAAAATAATCCAAGATGGCGGACAGCTCATTGTTTTAAGTCAAAATATTTCAACAACTAAGCAAAATACGCAAAATCGGTAAGGGAGATTCATATATAATTTTAAAAGTTCTTTCAAATGAGATAAACTAAATTTTTATTGCCATATCCCTTTAAGAGAGCTAACAAGTATTTTACTACTTCTTAACAGATGTAACTAATTAACTATACTTGAAAATATAGAGCAAACGTCAAAGTTTTGAGCGAAGGGCCCAGGCAATCGACTCATTGTTGACTGCCCAGGCAATTTCGAAACTTCTATTTATTTCAGAAAGAGTTCTGAAATCTAAAGTCAATGGTAACATAAATTGAGATTATACATTATACTATAAACTCAATGCTTACTGGTAATAGATCTAAAGGTCGTGTTCCATCAATACTGTTATCACAGATCCTCGCGCCATGTTCAACCAGAATACACGACATCTCCGTACCACTTGGGTGTCCAGCACACATGTGGAGCGGAGTACGACTACAAATTAAAATCAATCATCTTCTTATAAGTAAAAACTAACTTTATTTATCCTAGATAGTTCTATTAATTTTAAACTGTTCTCCCTAGAGGTCCAGTAAGGGAAATCTCTTATTTATCCAGTGTTACTACAGGAGGAAACCTGAACTAAACTAATTTAATTTATACTGAATATAGCTCTATCAGTTCTAAACTGTTCTACCTAGAGGTCCAGTAAGGGCCATTACTTACTTTCAAGTGTTACAGTACTATGGGAAGAAACCTAAAAGAACTAACCTAACTATTTATTTATACTGGTTAGCCCTAATTCTTCTGTCTAAACTGTTCTCCTCAGAGTTCCAATAAGAACCATACTTTATGGGTCCAGTGTAACTACAGGAGGAAATTGGAGTGTCCAGAGAGACCCTGCGCTGCTTGGTGGAGTGAAACTGGACACACTCTTCCCATTCACATACAATTGCATATGTAGGTATGGAACCAAGTCACAAAGATGAAATGTACATGCAGTGATGCACTTTAATGCTTTAATGCTTTAATGAATTACTCCTAAAACAGTATTAAACTATACTAGGAGGATTTAACTAATTAACATATATAATTATGTATATATTAAAATGTAGAATAGATTTACTGCTATATAAAAATAACGTAAATATTATCTAATTGAACAAAGAAAGAAAAACACAAAACAAAACAAAACAAAACAATATGACAACAACAACAGCAACAGCAAGAAGAACAAAATACAAACACAAAACATTAGTAAGTTAAACTAACCACAGTGCTACCAATACTCCCATGAGGAAGGGGAGACGCCTGAGCGTGAGATATCAGAACAATGAAGAACTATTACAACTATTAAACTCAATGTTAAACTCTTACAATTCGCAGTCTTTAGCACGAACATTTGCTCCATTGGCCAGTAAGATCTGCGCGATAGATTTATCCCTATTGGCCGCCGCTTGATGAAGTGGTGACATGTCATTGGGTCCTTCCCAGCTCACCGTAGCACCTCTATAAGATAACAATGTATACAATTAGCCACGTGGCCGGGCCCAAAGAGCTATAGATCACGTTCTTTCTTGCAGCTCTCAGACTCCGTTTACATGAGAGCGGGTTGCTCACACCGGTCTGAAGTCATCCTGTTAGCAAAACCGTGCTGACTATCTCTAGGGTGGGACGATTTCGGAGTAGGATGAATGGAACGGGCCGGTCTTAGTTTGATAATACACAATTGTAGACAAGAGCTTTATAACCAGGGCCGCGGAGAGGGGAAGGTGCAGAGGGAGCCCACAACCTGATATGGGCCCCCAGCTTGAGAGTGTGCCAAAAATTGACGACGACCCAGTGGTGTAGCAAGGGGTTGGGGGGCAAAAGGGAGGCAAGGGGGATATCCAGAACTGTTCTTGTGGAAAGTTGGGGGGGTGCAATGTTTGGAATAACGATAACGCTTTTTCGTGGTTATGATTTTTCTTCAGAACCCGTCTCAGAATGCGAGAAATGCTTTTCTAGAGACCCTAGAAATTCAAACTTCATGTACTGAATCTATGTTTGTTTGGCCCCCTCCATCCCCCAAAGCCAACACCCTGGCTACGCCACTGGGAGACCCTTCTCAAGTAAGGGTTCTCAGTTCCCACTCAAATTGGGGGAGGGGTTGTAGGCTCATTTTCAAAGTTTGGAGCCCCGCCAGAGGGTATATATAGCAGTGTTTCTACTAGCATAGAAGTTTCAAGGCATATTTTTCACCGACTCCAGCAAAATTTCATGGCGGCCATGCCCATAGCAAGGTTTTCAATAGCATCACGTGACCAAAACCGAGCAATATGGTTGGCTAATTTGCTCATTAACTAGTATTAATCAGTAAGAAACGTCACCTGTCCAGCAGAAGTTGTACGGCAGCAATCTGACCGTAGTTGACAGCATGAAAAAGCAAACTTCTTCTTGTCGAGTCAGCTAGATCAACGTCCACCCCATCATCAAGATAGGATGAAAGGCATGCCAAATCTCCCCTGCAAAAGAAAAAAAACACAGGTTGGTTAGAAGTGCTAACCCATTGACGCCCAACAGTTTTCCTTGACGAGTTAAATCGCTGGGTGCTAGACAAAGTAGAATATTTAAGCCCGGTAAAACGAGAATGAGAGTTGATGAGAGTTGGCAAGTGAGAGTTTGCATGAGAGTTTGTTCAACTCTCATGCCCCGGTCAAACGAGAACAAGAGTTGCATGAGAGTTGCGATAGAAATAATTTAGCGCGCAAAATGGAGCCCTGAGAATAATTTTAAAATTTTGGTAAACAAAGTGTTTAAATTTCCATCTGAACTTTTCTTGTTATAGACACAGTCATAACGTATTAATTTGTTAAGCTAATTCTTATGGAAAGTGCAAAACACTAGTCTGACTGTAGTTGTTTAAAATTATTATGCAACTATCATGATCGATCAAACGAGCAAAACTCTCATCAACTCTCCTCAAAATTTGAACGAACTCAAAGTTGATGAGAGTCGACGAGAGTCGAGGAGAGTTGGTGGTCAAACGCGACAGAGAGTTGCAACTCTCATTAACTCTTATCCTCGTTTGACCGGGAATTTTGATGAGAAATTTTGTACGTTTGGCAGGTACGCGCGGTAATATCCAGTCAACTCTCATGCAACTCTTGTTCTCGTTTGACCGGGCCATGAGAGTTGATGAAACTCTCATGCAAACTCTCGCTTGCTAACTCTCATCAACTCTCATCCTCGTTAGACCTGACCATGGCTTTAGGTAGGACGCATCAGTAGCGGCTTCATGATTTAACAAGAGACGTGGGCAGATAGTCTAGTTAACAAATTAATGTCCAACATTTTCCCTTTCGTCTGGCGTTAGACACGCTAAAATAGTTAAATAGAAGAACCAGACACAGTGCTGAAGTGCGGTGTCCCGTCTAGTCTAGCACTGACATGCACAATAATAAATAATCATTCTCCAGTATAAGAAGTGTTTTTGCAGATATTTTGTAATGTGTTTCTTCGTAGCTCAGTGGTTAGGGCGTGCGCCTACAACTTCCTTTGATTCGGATGTTGAGGGTTCAAATCCCCGTACAATTTGTGATTAGATTTGAGATGGGCATATTTCATAAAAATCCAAAATCGTAGCACCAAACACGCCGGATATTTGTCGACAAAATCGAACTGTATATTTGTATATTGTAAAAATCGAACCTCGGTCACACAGAGGTGAACCTGTGAAAGGTACAACATGATAAGCTAATTATCGTATAGACGCTACCCACACTGGCACCACGCGTTAAGACACAGGATACCCTAACCACCCCCAACAGAATCGCGCTCTATTTCGAAGTTCAAGTTCAATTCCGTGCATGGGTTTTGGCAACGGGAAATGAAAATATATTCCCTTTCTATTTTTGCTTGCAATTTGCGGCATTATTCCTCGTATATAGCTTCTCGTGCTCACCGACGTTTGCATGAAGACAGTACTGTTTGTCGTGTGCGGAAACTCGTCCTATATTTGCATTCATGTTTGAATTTCGATGGCTCTTAATATAGGCTCTCAGTGCACTTGAAACTTAAGACAAAGAGAGTTCGTCCTTTGTTCTTGTTGGGGGTGTAGGGTAAATTGATGTTCTGTGCTTCCGAAATTACTCAAAGTGAAGTGGGCTGCCTCGTTTGCTCACGCGATCATACAGAAGATACGTAACATGTATATCAAAGTCCGCCATAACTGGACCGCTGTTAATCAGCTTTGTGCCGACATGAAATATTCTTGTTTGCTGCTGTTGATGTAGTTTAGCAATACAGTTAATATATCGTCAACTGAGAGTTAACAAGGTCTATCTGCATTTTGCATGGTATTGAGAATTTAGTTCTACTAAATTTAGTGCAAAATGCACATAGACCTTGTTAACTCCAACAACTATGTTGGATAGCTCTAAGAGTCGGTTTTTTGGAGGCGAGTTACCCGGCAAGGCGAGCTGCTCGGCAACGGCAAGATCTCAGCCGTTATAGAAACTTATAGTTTTCCCGGGTGACTATTTGCATGACAGAGCCGGATAACTCGCATGGCGAGATCCCGGCAGAAAGAGGCGGGATCTCGCCTAGGCGAGATAAATATATTTCCATGTAAACACATTTCCCGCGTAACTCGTGAAAAGAGCATGCATATTTCCTTTGTTTTCCTACTTTGATAAATAACATAGTCCAATCTAGCCCTCAAAAGTGTATAAAAGAGGCATAATTACAATGTATTCGGCGGTCAAATACATGGTAACTCGGTCGTTTGGCATTCAATAATCTATGTTCCATCTTTGGAATTGATCAAAAGTGCATGGTTGCATCATAAAATGGTTATTCATATGACAACATTGCGTAATACAGGTATAACGGTCAATAGAAAATCATTCCAGAATATACATCATTAACGGTTATACAACATGATCATTGCGTAATAATGCGCAATCATTATGATTTCGCAACCACTCGACATATGTTCGTAATATACCCCCACAGAGTTATGAAACTAAAGAGAGAGACACTCAATTTGAAAATATGTAATCCAATGCCAAAATATAAGCACCATCTCAAATATAGCCCATGTTTCTAATTTTAAATTTCGCGCCTAAAATTTCAAGTGGCGCGCACTTTGAACCGGACCTAAACTCTTGTCTAGTTTCTGTAAACAAGGAAGCACAGATCATTTGGTGCGATGGCGCGAAATCATGTAACAACCAACGAAGCTGAACGAGTATAGCCGAGTGGAGAAAGACGAGGATAGAGTCGAGTGTAAAATCTCGAGGATCGTGGGTATGATGTCGAAGACGTGGTTGACTTTCCATGTCACGGAATGAAGTCACAATAACCTTGGCAGGGTTCGAAATAACCACCTGTCTACATGACGTTTCCAGGTGACTTTCACAAACGATTTGGATGAGGATTAGAATTAGGATTTAGGATTAGATTAGGACAATGGTTAGGATAAGGCTTGTAAGGAATAGGAATAGTTATTGAGAGCAAGAAGTCGTTGTATTTGAAGGCTTTTAGTGTGGATGTTAATATATGGAAATTGACTCAAAGGGATAGAATGCAATGTAGGGATTCGACAGCAGAACTGACTGCGCCATTCGTTTGTGAGCAAAATGTCAAGGCTAGGGTGAGAAAATATAGAGCCTCGATTACAGAATGTCGAGGGTTCGCTGTCGAGGGTAAAATGTAAAGAGGAAATGTTGCACGAGTGTCGAGGTTATAAAGATTCAACGGTAAAGACTCGAGGGTCAATGGAAATATTTCAATGTCGAGAGTCGATGATCGAGAAGTGAATGCCTACGGTCTGACACACACGGTATGGGAAAACATAACGGATGCCAACTGTAAAAACAGGGCTCGATATTAACCTTGACACTACAGACAACAATAAAAACCCCATAGTGTCGAGCGAGATTCGAATTCACATCCTCCATCCATTGAGCTAGAGTCATTGTAGATTGGAATAGAGTTTTATCCAAATAAAAATGTCGCTTCGCGCGAACAAAATCGCCTAGTGGAAAACGGGCTTTAGTGCACGAAATAGTTTCGTGACTACTTAAGTTTTAACACTTGTAGCTGGAAGACTTTAGCGTAATTGCGTCTCAATTCTACTACAGAATTATCGTCAGGGATATTGCCCCTGCATAAACTAACAATGGTTGTATGTGAAGAAAGAGAGTGAACGCGCTAACTGAACGTGCTCCAATCCCAGCTGCTCATTGGTACTTGCCTTTATACTTATAGACATGCAATATTTTACAAAATCAGTTTCAGAAGCGCTTCAACGCTCAGTTCTCAATAGAAGAGAAATCTAATTTTTTCTAGCGACTTCAATGCATAGCAACAACTGCCATAACGCTCAAGGCTATATAATTTCGAAATTATATTGAACTTCATCATGCGACAATCGACGCCGTATCAACGCAAAATTACTTGAGTATTGATTGAGCCGTGGTTACAACATTGCTCGCGGGATTTTGGATGCATCTAGAAAGGTATATTTTCACATGTGTGGCTGTGTATTATAACCGAGGAGTGTAGATAGCACACTGCTTTGCGCATGTGCCTTTCATCTCTATGACCGAGGTTCAATTCCTGCAATATACAGTTATCTGATTATAATTTCGCTATATAAGAAAAGTGTCCACATGATAACCCTTACTGGACCTCTGGGGAGAACAGCTTTGAACTGATAGAACTATCCAGTATAAACAAAGTTAGTTTAGTTTAGGTTTTCTCCTGTAGTAACACTGGAACAATGAAGGATGACCCTTACTGGACCTCTAGGGAGAACAGCTTTGAACTGATAGAACTATCCAGTATAAATAAAGTTAGTTTAGTTTAGGTTTCCTCTTGTAGTAACACTGGAACAATGAGGGATGACCCTTACTGGACATCTAGAGAGAACAGTCCAGAACTGATAGGACTATCCAGTATAGATAAAGTTAGTTTAGTTTAAGTTTCTTCCTGGTCTGGACCATGTAAGTGATCATCCTCACTGGACATCTATGGGGAGAACAGTTTGGAACTGGTAGAGCTTTCCAGTATAAATAAATTAGGTTAGGGTTTCCTAATATTGAATATTTGAGCAAGATCCTACCTTTGAATAGCAGACAAGACCAATTCTATCCTTTCATCAGCAACATCGTCTTTCTCACACATACTAAAAGCAAAAGAGAAACTATATACTTCTCACAATCCTGAAAATAACTACAAAAACGATACAGTATATCAGAGGTGGAAAAGTATCGGATTCTGGGAACCTAGTTCCCAGAAATATTTTTGGATCTAAACTTTTGCAGAAAATTTTTAACAGAAATTTATAAAGTTAATAATTAACTGATGAGTAATAACAAAACTAGAGTATGCTCTAGTCTAGACTAGTAATTGTAATGCATTTTGTATTCACTATATCAAATTGAACACCACTGAATATCAAGAAACAACACTCCAATCAGTTCAATGTCAAAATCAATCAATGATCATCGAACCTCATTAATGATTAATTTTGAGTCTGAAACCCAGGTTCCCAGAAAGAAAAAAACTTTTTCCACCTCTGCAGTATATGTTGTGAGCAATTGTAAATTATGAATTGTAAGTCACTGCAGCGCACTAGTTAGTTAGATCTGTAAGTTATGCATGCATTCAGTTGTTTGACCGGGCCGGTCAAACGAGGATAAGAGCTGATCAGAGTCAATGAGAGTTGCAACTCTCGCTCGCGTTTGACCGCCAACTCTCATCAACTCTCATGCACTCTCATCAACTTTGAGCTGGTTCAAATTTTGATGAGAGTTTTTGCTCGTTTGACCGGTACGCGCGTATAATACACAGTCGACTCTCATGCAACTCTTGTCCTCGTTTGACCGAGGCATGAGAGTCGATGAAACTCTCATGCAAACTCTCGCTGGCTAACTCTCATCAACTCTCATCCTCGTTTGAGCAAGGCTTTATTTAAGAGTTATAGCCTTTTGTAAATTAAGTGCTATGAGTTGTGAAATAGGTTGTGAAATATGGGTTGTGAGACACAGTATGGGCAACGAGTCGTTATTTTCACCCTACCAAATACTATGGTCTTCATTCTGTAATACACTGGCTGGTTCTTCTCTTGATAACTCTAAATAACTTTCCTGAAACGCACTGTTATCCGGTCGTTCAATTTTTCCTAATTTTTGATTCACATCTCGATGAATATCCACGTCGATTTGAAACTCTCCTGGAAGGTAAAAAGTTCGCGATTCTACTTAATTTTTTGTATCGTATGTGCAAGTGAATGTATCTTTCACATATGTGACCGGGGTTTGGTTACTGCAATATGTAGTTGTCTGAAATACAATTTCGCCTCAGTCACATGTGAGAATCCGAGTGCTTCCAGTTTGACTCAAACAGACAATAAAATTAGTTTAGTTTGTGTTGCCTCGTGTAGTAACGCAGGATCAACAAGGGATGGAGCTCACTGGACATTTAGGGAGAACAGTTTAGAACTGATAGAGCTATCCAGTATAAGTAGCAATAAGGGTTGTCCCGTAGTTTAGTCTTGACTCTCACGGGAAACCAAGCACTTTAGAGAAAACAGATATAACAATGACTTATAAAACAACTGCACGCCTTGTTAATAGACTCTTTCGATAATTACGTCACATCCGCCTATTTGGCCTGGGATCCTCGCTTTCGTGCATCATGACGAAACGTGATTGGCCCACTGTTCGTGGGAGTGAGGCTCCCAGGCCAAATGACGTAATTATCGAAAGAGTCTATTGGCAAGTGTAAGTATATTTCATACAGTAAGATATACAACCATAAATTACCTTTTCTCTGAACAGCGTTAGAGTTTTCAGACGCCATGTCCTCTGCTTTACATCTGGATATATTAATAACGTTATCACTATTTTCATTACTGCTACTGTGAGACGGTACAGGCGAGAGTGCGGTGAATTCTACATGTTTAAACGAATGATGTGGGGGTGGTCTTCTTGATATTGGTTGATTGAATGCATGTCTGTAGGACAGAGATGATCTTTGCTGCTCACTACCAGTACCTACAAAATGCAATAAAACAACTGATGCTTTTGCCTTCTCATTATTTTATCTTAGAGAGATGTCTGTCTTAGAGAGATGTATGGCTTAGAGAGATGTCTGTCTTAGAGAGATGTCTGTCTTAGAGAGATATCTGTCTTAGAGAGGTGTCTGTCTTAGAGAGATGTCTGGTCGCTGCGTCAGACAAAGTCCTGGTCGGCTTCAGTCTTGGAGTCTTGAGTTCGATTCCGCTGATACTCACTACTCATCACTCCCGTGAAAAAAATTAACAATTGTTGTAAAATAGAAAGTCGTAGTCTCCGTCAGGCACTCCTCTTTCACAGGGTGTTGACTGTGTGGGGGGGGTGATTCAGATGGGGAAAAAGTAGTTACAATTGTAAAAAAAAATAAGATATGTAGAGTACGTAATAATATATAAGGCGAGATACTTGATGATGTAGGTCATCACTGAAAAGCCCGTGTGGGAGAGCTGAATAATGTATGAATGAATGAATGAATCTTAGAGAGATGTCTGTCTTAGAGAGATATCTGTCTTAGAGAGGTGTCTGTCTTAGAGAGATGTCTGTCTTAGAGAGATGTCTGTCTTACAGAGATGTATGTCTTAGAGAGGTGTCTGTCTTAGAGAGGTGTACATATTAGAAAGATGTCTGTATTAGAGAGGTGTACATATTAGAGGTGTCCGTATTAGAGAGGTCTCCGTATTACAGAGGTGTCCGTATTAGAGAGGGGTCCGAATTAGAGAGATATCCGCATTAGAGAGATGTCCGTTAGAGAGATATCCGTATCAGAGAGATATCCGTATTAGAGAGATGTCCGTATTATAGAGGTGTCCGTATTAGAGAGGTTTCGTATTAGAGAGATGACCGTATTAGAGAGGTGTTTGTATTATAGAGGTTTCGTATTATAGAGGTGTCCGTATTAGAGAGGAGTCCGTATTAGAGAGGTGTCCGTATTAGAGAAGTGTCTGTATTAGAGAGGTGTCCGTATTAGAGAGGTGTCCGTATCAGAGAGATATCCGTATTAGAGAGATGTCCGTATTAAAGAGGTGTCCGTATTAGAGAGGTGTCCAAATTAAAGAAATGTCCGTATTAGAGAGATGTCCGTATTAGAGAGGTGTCCGTATTAGAGAGATGTCTGTCTTATAGAGATGTGTGTCTTAGAAAGATGTTTGTATTAGAGAGATGTCCGTATTAGAGAAGTGTCTGTAGTCTGTATTAGAGAGGTGTCTGTATTAGAGAGATGTCCGTATTAGAAAGGTGATCGTATTAGAGAGGTGTCCGTATCAGAGATGCCAGTATTAGAGAGATGCCAGTATTAGAGAGATGTCCGTATTAGAGAGATGTCCGTATTAGAGAGGTGTCCGTATTAGAGAGATGCCCGTATTAGAGAGATGCCCGTATTAGAAAGATGTCCGTATTAGAGAGATGTCCATATTAGAGAGGTGTCTGTATTAGAGAGATGTCCGTTTATTTGAGAGACGTCCATATTAGCGAGACGTCCATATTAGAGAGGTGTCTGTATTAGAGAGGAGTTCATAAGAAAATCAAGGTTCGATTATATCTGTCCATGACTTAAGACTTCAATATTTCGCCTACCTTTACTTGTTATACTGGATACCCTTGACCATGTATCAAATTTCTGCCAAGGATCAGTAACAGAGTCATTGTAGTATCCTGTTTGACTTGACCAATCAGATTCCACAGAATTTTGATGATATAACGGCGTCTTTTTCCTACGTCTCATAAGTCGTATTTTTTCTTGCTTTTCACGCAACATCTTCCCCAGTGATTTGAATGAAAGAGCCACTGATCGAACGACGCTCGATGCCTGAAAACATAACATGGTAGTTTTACAATGGTATAATTCAAACCACGGCAAACCTATAACATTCCGTTCTGTCGAGCAGGATGGCACAAACTTTGCCAGCTGATATTATGTCGCGATGACAGAATGAAGCTAACAAGCCCCTTTTATAAACGGTTCACATACATCGATGACAGAACAACAGTAATATTCTGGCATGTGCTTGTTCCAAAAGATCAACGACTTAAAATTCTTGAACATGGAATGTCTGATTCACTCTTTGCCAGAGGGAAAATAAACTTAACATTCTTAGCATTTCCATTTTCCAACACTATTTAAAAGAAAGTTCGTCCTAACAAGTCCTAAGTACCCTCTTTAACATTCTCGGGACTGGAATTTTTTGCTTTTTTAGCTAAAAATATCATGCTATATTACTGTGAAGTTTATAAGATCAGGGCAACGAGGTATAATATCACACGACCCAACGTTTCAACATTCCTGTCTAGTGTCTTCATACAACCAGGTATAAATCAGACATGTTTCGCTACTCTGGTTTAAGTAAATGAATGCAATCCCTGAACAAATTACATTCACGACCCAACGTTTCAACATTCCAGTCTAGTGTCTTCATACAACCAGGTATAAATCAGACATGTTTCGCTACTCTGGTTTAAGTAAATGAATGTAATCCCTGAACAAATTACATTCACCACCCAACGTTTCGACAATCCAGTCTAGTGTCTTCATGCAACCAGGTATAATATCAGACATGTTTCGCTACTCTGGTTTAAGTAAACGAATGTAATCCTCGAACAAATTACATTCACGACCCAACGTTTCGACATTCCAGTCTAGTGTCTTCATGCAACCAGGTATAATATCAGACATGTTTCGCTAATCTGGTTTAAGTAAATGAATGCAATCCCTGAACAAATTACATTCACGACCCAACGTTTCGACAATCCAGTCTAGTGCCTTCATCGGGGGTGGTCTAATATTGCAACGTAGCTATATATACTCGAGAGATGACGTCATCGGCCAACTAGGAAGATACCCATCCTTCGAGTATATAAGATAACACAGTTACGCTGCGAGTTTAGATCACCCGTGCTGACTGAGACACTAGACTGGAGTGTCGAAACGTTGGGTCGTGAATCTAACTTGTTCAGGGATTGCATTCATTTACTTAAACCAGAGTAGCGAAACATGTCTGATATTATACCTGGTTGCATGAAGACACTAGGCTGGAGTGTCGAAACGTTGGGTCGTGAATCTAACTTGTTCAGGGATTGCATTCATTTACTTAAACCAGAGTAGCGAAACATGTCTGATATTATACCTGGTTGCATGAAGACACTAGACTGGAATGTCGAAACGTTGTGTCGTGAATGTAATTTGTTCAGGGATTTCATTCATTTACTTAAACCAGAGCAGCGAAACTTGTCTGATATTATACCTGGTTGCATGAAGACACTAGACTGGAGTGTCGAAACGTTGGGTCGTGAATCTAACTTGTTCAGGGATTGCTGTCTGATATTACACCTGGTTGCATGAAGTGTCGAAACGTTGGGTCGTGAATCTAACTTGTTCAGGGATTGCATTCATTTACTTAAACCAGAGTAGCGAAACATGTCTGATATTATACCTGGTTGCATGAAGACACTAGACTGAAGTGTCGAAACGTTGGGTCGTGAATCTAACTTGTTCAGGGATTGCATTCATTTACTTAAACCAGAGCAGCGAAACATGTCTGATATTATACCTGGTTGCATGAAGACACTAGGCTGGAGTGTCGAATACTTCCAGAGTTGTTAGCTGCCGTTTGCTTTAGGTATTGCGGACATATCAATGCTTTTTGTCGAAACCACGCTGAATTATGAGCATCCGACAATTGATATTTCAAGCGCCATGTGTTTTTTTACCACAGCCACGAAAATCGGTGGCCACACCCACAGTATTTTTTTGGACGGGCAGTTTTGGCATCCTGGCTAAATACCTGCACTAGACCAATAAACAATGTCCCTTACTGCACATCTAGCAAGAACAGTTTAGATCTGATAGAGATATCCAGTCTAAAGCCCCGTACAGACGAGCAAGGTTTCCTTGACAAGTTTCTTGACGAGTTTATTTGTTCGTGTGTACGGCAAACAAGTTTTCCCCCCACCAATTTATCAAAAGCTCGTATGCCGGACTAGCTTTTAAAATAAGCCTCCTTGTCAAGGAAAACTTGCTCGTCTGTACGAGGCTTAAGTATACTAACTTTTTATATAACTTTTTATAAGGGTTTTAAGGATTGTGTTATACCTTTGGACAATTGAAAATAGACATGGGTTGTATTATCAGAAGATGTTGGTACTTATAATCTTACAAATAACGGACGCAGTCTGGAAAGATTCTATGCAGCAACCCGGAAAACGGTGCTTCCTTTTCGGAAAAAGGTGAATTCGGAAAAAGGTGCTTCCTTTATAATGGTGCTACACTTTGGAATAGTCTGCCATACGAGGCCAAAATTGCACAATATTTAAATTGTTTTAAAACAATTATAAATCAAACAATGAATTGAAACTGGCTTGTCAATCGGGCTATTAGCGATATATATTTTCCCTTTCTCTCTTTGACAGTTTGTATATTTTTGCATGTATTGCCTGACCACGCCCCTTATGGAAACCAGCTTTTTTAGTTGTTGAGGCCAGCGTGCCAAAATAAGGTTTGTATGTATGTATATAAGCAGTTTCCAAGGACTGGAATTTAAATTTGAGGGTTTCAAGGGTTATGTTATGCTGTTCTCAAACTCATTAGCAAGCGAAATCACGCACGAGATAATTATGGAAATCAGGACCGTGTCGTTGTCTTGATACTATGGTAATAACCGCTCATAATTTTTTTAATAAAGCCGCGCTTTTTTATTTGTTGGATTATGGATTTTGCTCACCAACATTGAAGGGCAGGAAAACAAAGAAAAAATTGTCCAATATCTATACACAGGGCTCAAAGTAACGGCAGCTCACAGGTCAATGACCGGCCAAATTTTTAATATGACCGGTCAAATTTGTATGACGCCGGTCATAGTGACTGGTCAGATTTTGGCTCTGGGAACGATGATGCATTTTTGTTGAGTCGCGTTTTCATTGTTTTTGGAAGGGCTCGAGGGAGTTGACCGGTCAGAAATCGCGTTTGACCGGTCACAAATGGAACTGACCGATCACCATGACCGGCGTATGATGAAACGTTATTTTAAGCCCTGATACATAGGCTAATACCAGTGACATGTGTATGCAAAGTGAAAGGGTACACACGCGTAAAAATCTCACATCTTGTCAACCAGATGTGTTAGCAACAGGCTTGTGGAAGGTTGTCAACAAGTTGTAACAATGTTGTCATTTTATCAAGTTGCTACAAGGTTGTCACTCACAACTTGTTAACAAGTTGTTGAATTGTAAGACGATAATAAGTTGTTGGAACAACTTGTAACAAGTCTGTTGAGTCAACAACCTTGTAGAAAGTTGTCAACAAGCCGAATTGACAACTTGTCAACAAGCTGGGAACAAGCAGTGCGAACACATCGCGACTGTAACAAGTTGTTGAAACAGCATTGGTACAAATGTGCTGCAGGTTTGTTACAACTTGTGCGTTTTTACGTGTAGATGGTTGCAAATATCAACCTGCATTGACTCTATTCCCGCATATTTTAGGGCACCTCACTCACTAATACTTTCTAAAATATGGTCGGATGAGAGAAAACGACACACGAAAACTGATGGGCGGCATTTCTATTTTATTTCTGGTTTTTAAAACTGATACAAGGTCGGCGGGAAATCCGGGACTCCAACACAAAAAGTGTGGCCTAGTTAAAAGCCAAAACAACGAGTGACTGGATCGCCGCATGGAGCAATTCAGTGATAATTCAAACCTTAACTCGCGAGGGAATAATTTTATCGACTTGAAATTTGTTACGAATACTTGTTATAATGACATACCAAACATGTTAAACAGTCAGCTTTGTAGGTTCACGTTAAATATTTTTAAGCACCAATGCACTCTATTAAGGCTCTTTTCCACTCATCGCAAAACCAACTCGCAAACTCGCTGCGAGTTCTTGCATGTAATTAAAATAAACTGTCGAGCATTGTGATCAGTTGGATGAAAGTACTCGCAGCGAGCTTGCGAGTTGGTTTTGCGACGAGTGGAAAAGAGCCTTTAGTGTCCTTGTTTAGTAATATATCATTTATTAACACCAGACGATTTTACTCATGATCAAGGGGAGAGTCTGGCACAACAATTGATGGGTTAACAAAACTATCTTCCCATGCCTCTTGTGAACACTTTAAACTAGTGCAATATGACCTATGACAAGAACTTCAACATTTCGAGCGTCTAGGCCATTTGACGGCCCTACTAACTTCCACACTAAGGACCTTTGCTCGAAATGTAGAGGTTCTTGTCATCCAGTGGCGTGGACACTTCGCAAAATATTGGGGGGCGGAGTGAACTTAAGTTACGAACATATAACCGCCGTTTTGTTGATGCAAATCTCAGTTCTTACGACTTTTTTGGCTTACATTTCCGATGCAAATTTACTTAAATTATAGCCTGGTTGTAAATCATTGATACAGCTTTGTTACACACAGTTAATCAGCTATCATTCAAAAGCATTGAAAAATTATTGGGGGGACGGGGAGGGGGTGGTTGCCCCCTTGCCGACCTAAAAACGATAATTCTCAATCTAGGTGGGCAAATTTTTCGAAACAAATAGACAATTTCCAAGACAAAATTTGATTTTATTGCTTGCTTCAAGTACGTATTTATGAACAGCAATCAATGGCGAACAAAACAGCTAACAAAACATAGGAACAATCAATTAAACAATCGAACTCCGATCGAACAGTCCATGTTGTGACAGACGGTACTTTATTAGGATAATTGCGTTAAACCTTGAAGCTTGACGATTTTAGCACGTTTGTTTCCTTTTCAAAATTTCAAGTCTCACGTTTGAACAATGAAACTGCAATGTTTACACAAGGTTTATTGAAGTTTTCCCCATTCTGCCGGATCTACGCCATCACCGTCTTTATCCTATTCTCGTTTCTAGCTTTCTTCTAAAACATGAAATACTCGCAACGCGCATTTTGACAAGTTGCAGAATCACGCTGATAATGATCAAAACATGATAAAAATCGTCCTTGAAAATGCGTATGTAAAAAGTGCATTCGCAGAAAAAATGCCGAGAGGATTTTCAAAGGAGGTCGGCAATGTTTTGCCGACCTAAATCTATAATATCGTTTTGTAGGTCGGCATTTAGGTCGGCATTGTCGAATGCCGACCTGAGTTTCAAGGGCTGTTACTAATGCAACTCCTTTTACTATCTTACTCTGTCTAAGGTCAGATAGTGGCGGCGCCAGGGGTGGAAAGGTGGGGGGGTGTGGGACAAGTCGAGACATTTAGGGGGTCCGGGAGCATGCTCCCCCCGGGGAGAAATTTGAAATCTAGAGTTCCTGAAATGCCATTTCCTGCATTTTAGGGTGAGATTTTAGAACTTGTGTTTTATAACTTGTCTTCGTTCTTACCATTCACAATAGTTTATTTTGGTAGGTGGGCTTGAGTCCAAATCTTACCCCCCCCCCAAAACTTTTCTCCTCGAATTTGGACAAATTGGAAAATTGACCTTGGAGAGAACTGGGGGGGGGGGGAGGCGCATCCCCCCAGTCCTCCCTGTGGCACCGCTACTGAGGTCAGACTATTTTAGAGAAGACACTTGCAGGCTTAGCTAAACTCTCTGTTCACGACTCCTGGAAAAATATTAAGCACCAATGTGCCCTAATGTGTCACTTTCACCATTCTCTATGACTTTTCACAATTCTATACTTGTCAAGGGAGATTCTTGTGCAATAATGAATAAAGCACTAATGAGTGAAGCACTAAGGAATTTTGGTTGGAAACAGGCGGATTTGGGAAATTGAAAATATAAGTGAAATCCCTGTAGCATTGTATACGTGGTCACCTAGGAAACTGTATGAGTATAGGCAGTCCAATACTTTTCAATCTAAAAGCAATCTGGGTAATGTCTGGGTTCAAGATGGGAATATATTTGCAAAAGAGATAAGTGTGCCTGCACTTGGGGTAGTGAGTACTTCTACATCAGGGTTTAGATAAAGAATGACAGATCACTAAATACGTCGAGAACCTTTTAGGTTGAGATTTTTTAACAACACCTTGACCCGATTTATACTTGAAATGGATGGACAACTTGGGCAAAGAAAAGGAAATCATCTGATAATTCCTCTTTGCATAAACATGGCAAACAGACAATCTGAGCGTAGTTTTTCTACTCCAAAGAAATTGCATGCACATATTTCATCTTGACAGATGTTCTGTCTATGTGTATAAATACGAGGGGCAAATCACTCCTAAAAAGTGTACGGGATTGAAAAACCATGTGCTTTTTTTGTCTATTTTTGGTGATTTTTTTTTGTGATTTTTCTGAAGGTGTACAAGATTGAAATCAGTGATTTGTCCCTCGTATAAATATGGCATGAGACAAAATATCAGGAAACAATCATATGTATATAGATTGTGCAATAACAATTGTCTGGATAGTTCGTCTTGTGTTTCTTGATGTTTGTGAGATCGATGATATCCCTTGACGAATCAAATCGGCCCATGTTAAAATGCAGACTCTATTCTGCCTTAAAAGAATGCCTTCAAAATCCAAGCACGCTAACCTTTACTGGGCTAGCTTGTGAACCAAATGCCAACCTAGTCCGGCAAGGCAAGCTAGCCCAGTTCGCCTGCCAACCCAGTTCATACAAGCAGCCCTTCACACTCACAGTGCTAATATTTCAGCATAAAAAATATTTATAAATGTATTTTCTCTTTTGCAATCCTATTCAAGTGCTGCAAAATCTCCTAGTGATCGATGTCATATGAACGAATGAATGAATAAACTTTATTTCACGAGGGTAACACTTATTAAATATGCATAGCACTATTAACAATCCGTGCACTTTGAACACAGAACTCTCACATTACCACAGGAAGTTACGAAAATGTCGGTATTTGTTTGCTAACCATAAACACAGGAAAGAAGGCACAAATACCGGCGATTCAATATGATATTTTGTAGTAAAAAACCGGCCAATATCGAGATAATTGCTTGCCCTCCCCTGTAGACGCGTATCAAGATAAATTATACAGTTACGTTAATTTCAAAGTCTGTTCTTGGCCAGTTGACCACATCGCCTCACAAAAAAACCCGTAAAATTTCAATAAAAAATTAGCTGTTAAACAATAAAACGACCAAAATAAGACCCCATAATTATGTTTCCAGTCACGCCATGTACATGCACTGATGTACATGAACAAATATGACAATTTCCGAATAACACACGTAATCTGTCAAATCTGAGCATCAGAAAAACAAACAAATTGATATACTTTTTCGCGGTGTCGAATTTCCCCGGGTAATTTCAAAAACTCTTCAAGTTATTCATAAACGGGGCTTTAAAATGCGATAAGTAGACTGTTGTGATTTTATTTTCTTAGGAATGTTTTCGACTTGTTATATTAAACACGGGTAGGCGCCGCGTCTTGTAATTTAAGCCCTTGCTGTGATCCCCTACAATTCGTTTAATTACACAACGGTTTGTTGAATTATATAGTATTGACCCTCGTGAAGCGTACAAAGCACTGGCATAGCTTAGAATTGCTAAAAACCTACAAATATTTACTAAAACGCAGGCGGAAGAATGACAAGGCATTTCAATATAATTCGAAGTTATCGATATTTCGTACATCTTACCTCAAGGCTCGATCCAGCTTGAAAAACGTAGCATAAGTGGGCATTTTTTCGAGTGATGTTTAAGCCAAAACACTTGTCAAACCCTCTCAGAGATTCCTGTGCACATAGAGCTACAATATACAGTGGCACGGTAAGAATTAACGCATGACAACCGACTGTGGAAATCTTTAGAACTCCTTCCTTGATTACAAAGTCGACACGGCTAGGTTCCGAGCAGCCTTTTTTAACCCGTTTAACGCTTTCCAAAAGCAGCGAAATTGACTGTACTTCGGAGACCTGACAGTATCCTAAATAGTCCACAATGAAGTGCAGTTCTTGGTTAAAAATATTTTCGTCCACCGAATCTGTTCGACTGCGATACGAGTCCTCAGGAAACAAATTATTCTGATCAGACAAATCCTTAGGCAGTTCATCGCCGTTCACGGCCGCTTCTGTATCCGTCCTTGTTCGACTTGGCCTTGTCAGAAACTTCCTAAGCTTCGGCAACATTTCAGCCTTTTCGCAAATAGATCATTTCCCTTCAAAATATCGTGGCTAACTCTCAACTTTCCAACACGTTCGCTATGCATATGGCTACCACGTTCGGACTTTCCGCACCGCTCAAATTGTACTTCCACGCGAAATTTTAAGCTCATATAACCCGTCCGACCAGCGTTGAAACTCAGACCATCTGTTCGTTCAATTCTGAACGTTTTAGATGGAAAATTCGCAAATTAAATGACATTTCTCCAAGTTGTTCTTCAAAGTTATGTGCTTTTGTAATGAGAGGCAAAGCGAAACACACGCATTGACGGAGAATTCAATAACAACGAGTCTGGCGCTCTTCACGCTGATTGGTCAACAGTCGAGATATCTCATTAAAATCGCGCGCGACGCACACGTACACGAAAATAGGGCTATAAAAATATCGAGGGTAATTCCCGAGGAAAATATCTCGAGAGTCGAGGGAAACTGTCAAGCCACATCGAGGATCGAGGAAGATTAAGGTAGAATGTAGGAAATTCAATCATAGGGAAACATTAAACGATAAAGCAATACTAGAAACGGAAGATCCATCACCGTGGACGAACTTAGACGAATCACTTGTGAAGATGAACCTTCACCGACATTATCATTCTCATTAATTTCTTTGTCGCCTTCTGGGCATGTTTAGTAAGAAAAATAACGGCAAAGTAAAACGAGATTTCTCTCTGCGAATATACTTTTTACCTAACATCGCTCTGTCTGTGTCTGTGTCTGTGTCTGTGTCCGTGCGCTGCAAATTGCAGCAAAAACTCCCTCGTGTAACATGGCCTTAAGATGGATGATTCATCTCTATATTTTACACACGATCCTCGAGCCACGAGCCGCGACTGTTCACTAAACTCGCACGACACACACGCCCACGAAATTAACTAGAAAAACAACATGTATTGGCAAAAACAACACGGGGTAAAAACCGCAAAATCATGGCAACTGCTTGTATGTACAATATCTAAATACCCTACGTACACTAAACGCTCCCTTATACATCACGAAAGCTATAAAAACACAGACTTTAAAAACAAAAACAGTCCCCAAAATCTATTTGTTTATTTCAATCTTATACTTGAAAATAATCTAAAATTCCATGGGAAAATGCAACAGTAAAAACATTCATACGATATTGTATCGTATGACGTGGGAACAGCAGGGCCAATCATCACAACAATGCATATTTGAATACATATAGTACAACTGTAGACGCGTTTTGGCTGGCAATGCTAGGGGGTAAATATTTCTTTGTGGTCAGATGAAAGGTATAAACAAAATTACAAAAATAGCTAAAGGGACTCACTAAACAAACTTGTTATGCTATAAGTACGTTCTAATTAATTCATTTGAGCGATGTTACCACGGGAGGAAACGGCGAAGTATCTCGGGGGAAAACTCGCGCCGGTGTTTGGTAGAGTCACACTGCAAGCACTTTTCGCACATAGTCATAGAACAATGAGTTGGTTTGTGCCAAAGGAAAATAACATACATGCAAATATCATGAACATTTTTGGGAGACAATTGAACTGTTTATATGCATGTTAGCAAATGTAGCCAATTGTAACTTTGCAACTATTTGAAAACTTTTAACTATTCCGACACACTGGAGCGCGCTCGTAGACTGCATACCTCGACCAGCGAGTTGTTTATTCCGATTTTAATCTACATATAATATGGCTGTTGCTGCGACAGAAAGTCAAACATCTCTGTATAGATTAGAGGGACATAAATCAGTATGATATTATTGATATGTATATTGTTTAAGTGCCGTTCTTTATTGACCCAGTGTTACTACAATACTGACAGTAGGAAACCTAAACTAAACGTCTTCAGTTTGGCCAGTGGTATTGAGTGGTATTGAGGTGTGTATTCTTTCACACCTCAATACCACAGGCCACACTGCTCCATTGATGACTTCAAAATTCTCTCTTCTTGCACCAACCCGGATGAACTTCTAACTCGCGAAAGTCTTTTAATTTCCAAATTCAACCCTTCCTTAAAGACAAGTTAGAAATAAACCCAAGATACGATTATGCGTATTTTTAATTGCATGTTTACAGTATGCTAAACTATAGGATTACGTGTGACTAATATTCAGAAAACTCGACCGATGCGACCCATGCAACAGATGCAACCCATGCGACCAGTCTCAAATCAGCTTTTGCTGTAGGGGTTAGCGTAGTGAAATAAAGTTTTACCATACGTATAAAGCATAAATAAGTATTATAGTAGCACTCCATCCGACAGATGCAACCCATGCGACCCATTCGACCCATCCGACCGATGCGACCCATCCAACCGATGCGACCCATTCGACCGATGCGACCCATACGACAGATGCAATCCATGCGACCCATTCGACCCATCCGACCGATGCGACCCATTCGACCGATGCAATCCATGCGACCCATTCGACCCATCCGACCGATGCGACCCATTCGACCGATGCGACCCATTCGACCGATGCGACCCATTCGACCGATGCGACCCATTCGACCGATGCGACCCATTCGACCGATGCGACCCATTCGACCGATGCGACCGATGCGACCCATCCGACAGATGCAACCCATTCGACCCATACGACCGATGCGACCCATTCGACCCATACGACCGATGCGACCCATACGACCGATGCGACCCATTCGACCGATGCAATCCATGCGACCGATGCGACCCATTCGACCCATACGACCGATGCGACCCATTCGACCGATGCGACCCATTCGACCGATGCGACCCATTCGACCGATGCGACCCATACGATCGATGCGACCCATTCGACCGATGCGACCCATTCGACCCATGCGACCGATGCGACCCATTCGACCGATGCGACCCATTCGACCCATCCAACCGATGCGACCCATTCGACCGATGCGACCCATTCGACCCATACGACCGATGCGACCCATTCGACCCATTCGACCGATGCGACCCATTCGACCCATACGACCGATGCGACCCATTCGACCGATGCGACCCATACGACCGATGCGACCCATTCGACCGATGCGACCCATTCGACCGATGCAATCCATGCGACCCATCCAACCGATGCGACCCATTCGACCGATGCGACCCATACGACAGATGCAACCCATGCGACCCATTCGACCGATGCGACCGATGCGACCCATTCGACAGATGCAACCCATGCGACCCATTCGACCCATACGACCGATGCGACCCATTCGACCGATGCGACCCATACGACCGATGCGACCCATTCGACCGATGCGACCCATTCGACCGATGCAATCCATGCGACCCATCCAACCGATGCGACCCATTCGACCGATGCGACCCATACGACCCATGCGACCGATGCGACCCATACGACAGATGCAACCCATGCGACCCATTCGACCGATGCGACCCATGCGACCCATTCGACCCATTCGACCGATGCGACCCATCCGACAGATGCAACCCATGCGACCCATTCGACCCATCCGACCGATGCGACCCATTCGACCGATGCGACCGATGCGACCGATGCGACCCATACGACCGATGCGACCCATTCGACCCATCCGACCGATGCGACCCATTCGACCGATGCGACCGATGCGACCCATACGACAGATGCGACCCATGCGACCCATTCGACCCATTCGACCGATGCGACCCATCCGACAGATGCGACCCATTCGACAGATGCAACCCATGCGACCCATTCGACCCATTCGACCGATGCGACCCATCCGACAGATGCGACCCATTCGACAGATGCAACCCATGCGACCCATTCGACCCATTCGACCCATCCGACCGATGCGACCCATTCGACCGATGCGACCGATGCGACCCATACGACAGATGCAACCATGCGACCAGTCTCAACCAGCTTTTGCTGTAGGGGTTAGCGTAGTTAAATAAAGTTTACCATACCATACCATACCATACGTATAAAGCATAAATAAGTATTATAGTAGCAAAATGCTTAAAAAACCAACAATTTAAACAAGGAAGGCAGTTCTGTCCCTCTTTTCCTACTCTGATTACAGTCCCCACTCTCATTTCCGTGTCTGTGTCTGTAATTTAATACCTTGTAATACAGTTATACAGTAACTTAAATTTATTCATAAACCCTGTCATTATCATTTTACTGTTAGTCTGAAGCTGTCTTGAGTTAAGACGAAACGTCACTTTTAACAAAACTTTTATATATATTTGTTTGTATGCCTGTATGGCTCTATTTAAAGCATTGTGCTGGGCTCTTATCTTCATGATTTCCCGCCCGGAAAATCACTCGTGAATATATTGAAGAATCGAAAGAACATTTTTAATGAAAATAGATAGATAGATAAGATAGATAATTTGTTTAATAAGAACATCATCTTGCAGTCAAAAGACTGAATTACATGACGTTAAATTGTTACAAGGTTATAAATAGTTAAAAATTCTATGTTACAATTTAGAAATTGTTAATATACTATATAGTATATATCATTTACTTAAATGTACTAATCTATATAAGTTAAAAATTCTAAAATGTTCAAGGAACATCTAATTTGTAATGTTTCTTAGCATAAACGTTAATAAAGGAGTTTCCAAAACGATTTGTACTTGCTGGTAGAACTTCAAAAGATCGTTCTTTTCGCAATTCTCTATTGCCTGCTTTGGATGGTAAAAGTTTGGCAAGTTTATGGTCATAATTTAGAACAATGTCGTTGAAAAGATTATTGGATAGATATTCACGTCTACTTTCTAGGGTAGAAATACCAGCGATGTTAAGAGCCTCGTTGTAAGACAGTTCACAAAATATTATGTTCATTGCGCGCTTCTGTATACGTTCAATGTCTTTTGCAAGATATCGTGGCAGGGAACTATGGAATAATTGACACGCATATTCGAGAACAGACCTTATACAACTACAAAAGAATTTGACCAGATCTGCCGAAGCCACATCAGCACGTTTGAGTTGCCTCAACAAATATAAACGTTTAGCTGTTTTGGAGACAATTAAATTTACATGATCTATCCATTTAAGGTCATTTCTTAATGTAACTCCAAGCGATTTGATAATTATTTTTATAATAGTAAAGCTTGGGTAATGGACGCATCTCAAACGTGACTTAGTCAAAGGCCTCTGCCTGACCGCAGAGCACTGTAGCTAAGATGGAAGGGTGACCAAGCCTGACCAAGGTAGTTACCCATTGTCACTTAGTAACATCCCCACCCCCCTCCACTCCCGACCTACAGTCAGGGCCTTTTTTAACTAATGTACTGGAGGGGCCAAAGCCCCCCCAGCCCCCACGTTGCCCCCCCCCCCCAGTAAGCTATTTTGGCCCCCCCAGTGAAGGTCCCTTTTGTCCAAAATATAAGCAAAAAAGGGGGAAAAACTGAGTTTAGAGGAAAGTTATGGTATTCTCACAACAAAACCTGGCTCCGTTTAGATGGGATATATCAAAATTTTCTGGGGAGGACCCCCAGACCCCCTTCAGCTTCCCACACCTGTAATACACCACCTACTTGTTACGTCCCCTTTCGATGATGCCCCCCCCACTAACGATTTCTTAAAAAAGGCCCTGCCTACAGTAGAGGGGCTAACCGCATCTGCCACCCGTCCTTCCCTTATAAGAAGAATAACATAATAGCAGTCTTCAATTAATCATGATTTCTTTAATTCAATATACAAGTTCGTTCCTTGTATTACATTTAAAGCAACTTGAGACATTTTCAAATTACATATCTCCAGACCCTTCGGCAGTGATACACTTGCCAGAACGACGGAATTGATGGAAGAAGCCTGCTTTCTTGACTTGACATTCCAAACCTTCCGCACAACCGCAGCTCCGCTTCATGAAGGAGCCAAAGCCATAGGATTTCTATTCGTAGTAAGAAAATAGGAAGCTTACAATTAGTAACCGTGCCACTATAGTTGCAAAAAACTGCGGGTATGCGGGCACCGTACCACTCGTGAGCAAGGTTTACTGGCATCGAGGAAAGTTGAAAGCAAAACACTGAATAAATATTGCAAAGCGGTAAGCAGTAGACTTGTCAGGCTAGTATTAATAGCAACAGTCAGCACTCAGTCAGACTAGCTACTCTGCAATGGCCAACTGACACTGAACCTACCCGGGCAAAAGCCTGCATGTCGAAAATTTCCAGTTATTTTGAGGATGGTTGGGAAAACCCAAAATCCTACCCAGAGGAAGGTTGAACACGTTTTGCAACTTTATACCATACCATGAATACATACAGTATAAAAAATATACTATCGAATTGGTGGACTTCACTTTGTGTTACGGGACAGCAGACGTAGCCGTTAACTTATAGCTTAACTTAACGTTTGACAATATAGAAGTAGCAAAATTAAAGCAAATCTTTCAATCTATTTGCCACCAAATACAAGACTGCGCATATTGATAAACGAATTAACACTTTAACAATTTTCTCACTCTGATAACTGCAGGTTGATGAACATCTGCTGCACAGTATTACTCAATGAAATATACGATACGGCTCACCTTATAGCATTTTTCTCCTGCTTGTTTATAAGCCTGGCATCTTCCTGATGAGAAATATCGATATTTCAGACAGCATTGTCCTTCTTGGCAATCAGACTCAGATTTACATCTCTGTAAATGCCAAATAAAATACAATAGCAATATACATGATGGGAAAGAAAAACAGAACATTGATATATATTTCTAAAATTCATTAATTATTCATAAGCAAAATACAAAGGAAACTCATGACCCGTAGCGGATCTATATATTTGATATAGACTTGCTCAAATTTTCTCCTTCAATTTTTACAGCGTAGATAACATCAATCTTCAAAATTCCAACGCCAGTGAGCGTACAAAACGAGTCATTTTAGAAGTCATATACAAACCTTACAGTTCGGCCTTTATCAGATCTAAAACACTCGGCTGCGCCTCGATGTTTTAAATCTGATAAAGACCTCTTGTGCGGTTTGTATATATTACATATAAGAACAACAGATCATTGATCGATCTAGTCTCGGTAGTTAGTTGGCTAGTATAATTAGCTAGTCATTTGGTAGTTAATTGGTCAGTAAGTAAGTTATAAGTTAATTGGTCAGTAAGTAAGCTATAATTAGTTAATTAGTTAATTAGTTAATTAGTTAATTAGTTAATTAGTTAATTAGTTAATTAGTTAATTAGTTAATTAGTTAATTAGTTAATTAGTTAATTAGTTAATTAGTTAATTAGTTAATTAGTTAATTAGTTAATTAGTTAATTAGTTAATTAGTTAATTAGTTAATTAGTTAATTAGTTAAATTAGTATGAAAATAGAATGAATTATGTACGTGATTTCTGGCCCTGCCGTTGTTTTGCAACCCGTGATTTCGGCAAGTTGGAAACGATCCGACCTGCCCTATTTTCAGATTTTGTGATTTACAACATCGCGTTGTACAATTGACTGTTTACAGTAGAAGCCATATGTATATTGTTGAAGCTATGATATTATGTAAATTAGTATGGAAGTAGAAAAAAATATCTCCGTGATTCCTGGCCAAGTCTATTGTAGTTAGTAAAGTATCAAGTTCTAGAGGGGTGTGACTAAAAGGAGAGTTAAAATTGGAGAGTTAAATCGGAGAGTTAAGATTTCGGAGAGTTAAGTTCGAGCCACGCCCACTTTTGTGAACGACCACGCCCACTTTCTTAACTCTCCCGATGGTATATTTGAACTAACGTCAGAGAGTTAATTTTGATTTAACTCTATTGCTTAAAAAAATAAAAAGGAAGAGAGAGTTAACTTTGTCGTAACTCTCAAAATGCCAAAAAATGCTAAGCGAGAGAGTTAAGTTAGTTTTTCGAATAAAATGGTGATGTTGATGTGACAATAGTGATAAAATACTAATAGGCAACATCCGAGTCAAACAAAGAGAGCATAGTATATATAAACAATTTCGCTACCCATTAATCTTTGCAGACCGCCCGCTTTCTCGACTCGTATCTCAATAAATATTTACAATTATAAAACATGCCGATACCTCTTTTGAAAGCCTATCGAATTACCTTTCAGCATTTTATTCGACTTTTCAACAAACAGGCATCGCATTTGTAATAAATTAGCAAAATAAGCAAAAATATTCAATATATTTTTCAAAATTTAGGCCGTTAAGTCTGATCAGCGGTTAACGCATGTCTGAAAACAGATGTCGAATATAGTCGAATATATAATAAGTTCGATTATCACTATAGCAACATGCCTACGAAGTCTAGCCGAAATCGAGTCAACACAACAGACGCTATAGCCGTTTCGAGTAGCGATTTTTCGGGCCTTCGAAAAAAAAAATGCAAGATAACTTGAGCAGTACTGTACTTAGAGTCGTCTTAGTTCAATTTAGAGTATACTTCATGTCAGAATTCGAAATTTTTATTTTTTTTCACTTTCTGGATTTTTACAGTCCGAGAAATGTGTATCACTGTATGCGACTAGTTTTATTTTCCGGGTGTATGCCACATGGTTCATTTTCCGGGTGCGTGCATGTGAAGTTTTTTCTTGACAAGTCAACTTTTTGGCTTTTGCCACATTTCTCCACAGACATATAGTCATACTCATAGACTCATAGATATAGTACCATACTGTCACTGTCACACGGGTATTGCCGCAAATAAAACATGTCAAAGTAAAACTTGCTCATGTTGAACTGCTTTGTTTGACTTCGCGGAAGAATGTGAGAGCCGGCACCGCCACAGGCACATGAAACTTGACAATAACTTGTACATAGTCATAGTCATAGAATATAACAGATGTATATCACAACCGTATATAATAACCGACTATACTATAGAAGCCCTTCCAGTGCGACAACGCAAAATTAATAATTTAGGACATATTGCCTAACGGACATTCAAAAATAGGCAATATTTTAATTACGAAAATATAAGCCAGAAGGTATGCCTCGTCGTTAGATAAGTTATGTGTCGTCGTTAGATAAGTTATGACAATTATGAATCGTTTGTGATCATCCTGACAAGATATCCGCTATGGGACACCATTTTATTCGAAAAGCTAACTTAACTCTCTCGCTTAGCATTTTTTGGCATTTTGAGAGTTACGACAAAGTTAACTCTCTCTTCCTTTTTATTTTTTTAAGCAATAGAGTTAAATCAAAATTAACTCTCTGACGTTAGTTCAAATATACCATCGGGAAAGTGGGCGTGGTCGTTCGCAAAAGTGGGCGTGGCTCGAACTTAACTCTCCGAAATCTTAACTCTCCGATTTAACTCTCCAATTTTAACTCTCCTTTTAGTCGTTCCCGTTCTAGAGTGATCAGTTACCTTCACACATTTCATTCTGCATCTTCCTTTACAACAACGCCCTCTGCGACAATCACTGTCAGATTTACATCTCTATACAATATATAATTGGTGTTTGCTACTTTCAGTTGAACAGGATGAAATACGGGATAATTTTGATGCATTGAAATCATAGGTGGCGGAACGGGGGAGACTAGGGGGCTATAGCCCCTCCAAAAGTAGAAGTGAGGGGCAAAGCCCCCCCAAAAAAGATCAGACTGGGAGAACTTAATGTGAAGGTGTCAGAACTTAATATGAAGGTGTCAATATGGCCTAGTTTCGGCACGTCAAATCTTCCCCAGAACGCAGGAAATAAATGCCATCTCACAAATTCCTAGTGATTTCAAAATTTTCCGGGGGAGTGTGCCCCCGTGGACTCCCTAGAGTTTGTCTAGCCCCCGAAGCCAAATCAATCTTCCGCCGCGCCTATGATTGAAATAGGAAAGAAATAAAAGTTAAACGGCGATTAAAGCCAAGGCCCTAGGGCCGGTTGTATAAAACTCTTAACTACCCGTTTTGTAGTTAAAGTACTATTTAAAACACGAGCAGGAGTGCTTTATCAGATTGTGCAGCACGAGTGTTTTATATCTGATAAAGTGTTTATATCTGATAAAGACGAACTGCTTAAAAACGAACGCATTTAAAAACGACCATCTTATGAGTTCATTACAGCTTAATTTAAAATAAATATTTGTTCACTTTAGAAAACTAAAGCTAAAGTTTATAATTTAATACGATTTTTATCACATATAAAACCACTGATACGGTAGTGATTTCCTTTGTCTTTTCCTCATGAATTATTAATGAGTTTTTTAATAGTATAGTTAAGTCTAAAATAAGCGATTCTGATTGGTTAAGTTTCGCCCTAGCTATAGTTAACTTTAACTGCTTTTTCATACAACCGGCAATGAAACTTTAAGTGATTAAATGATTAAAGTTTAATATCGCAAATCAAGACACTCCATTGTCCAGTTGCCAGGAGCTACTAAGAATACAGATAACGACACTCTTTTAATTATAAGAATTTGAAAGTCATCCTATCGATTGAAATTTCAATTTTCATTATTTCAGACGTTTGAATTAAATCTTGAGATAGTATTAAAACGGCAAAGCCGGGTAACTCTTCGAGAGAAATCTTTAATCATCGGCCCTTTAACAACCGAACAAAGGAGGAATTTAAGCTGGTCCAGTGTAGATAATATCTTTATATCTGAAAGTGTTGTAAAAATTACCCCCAAAAAAGTAGTGAGTAAAAATTAGAATTACTTCTACGAAAAAGTATTAATTATGACAAATTACTAATTACGTTCTTTCAAAAGTAATTAATTACAAATTACTAATTACTTGTTAAAAAGTAATTAATTACTAATTATTTTTTGGATAACTTTTTATTTATATGAGATATAATATATTTATTTAGATTTATCCATATTCATGCTGTTTTCGCACTGTCTATGCAAGGCTACACACTGCAAAAGTACAATGACGTATTTAGCATGATCTATAATCGCTGATCAGTAACTTCGCAGGCCTCTTCGATTAAAAACAATTAAACAATTGAAGCGAAAAGAATAAAACGACTGTATTACACATGGACGAAATCGTCGAAATGCAGAATTTGTAAGGTTGGAAAATAGTAAAAAGTACACTACAGAAGTAACGCAAAATTACCACTGCAAATTGTTATTCCTTACCTTCAAAAAGTAATCAGTTACGTTACAAAACTTATTACTTTCGTACAGAAAATAATAAATTACCGAAAAATTACTCACAAGTAATTATAGTAATTAGTAACGCGTTATTTTAGTAACGAGTATTTACAACACTGATATATTGAAGTTAGATACATGGATACACTTAAATACACTTAGATAGACTCAAAATACACTGTGCAACAATATGGGGGCCCAAGGAATGGTCTAAAGAACAATATGGCTATCACAATTAAGTTGAGATGGTACAGAAATATGCTTATCATACCCTCTGAGCTTACAATAAGGTGAGATATTGAAGAGACGTAAACACCTTAAGCCAAAAATCCTGCGTCGAGAGATGACCGTATTGGAGAATAATAAAACATTATATACACAAGCTCTGGATATGAGGTATTCTGCAATCTGATTGGTTCTCTACTAGCAGGATATTGGCTCATATCCTGCTAGTAGAAAAAAGTAGAAAAATGAAGAGGAATTTCAAGTTTTACTTGAAAAAAGTACGCCAAAATGTTCTGTTCATATCCAGAGCTTGTGTATATAATAAAACAGTTATTCTACTCACTCTCGTCGTATACGACAGGAATGTATCAGCTCATATAGTGATATACGACTCGAGTTCGTAGAATAACTGTTAAATAATAACTGGTTCAGTAGATTTACCCGATGGTACATTCCTCGCTCTTCGATTTCTTCTGCCATTGCAACTACAGCAAGAACCACAAGCAAAGCAGCCAAGATAAAAGCCTTCATTTTTGACGGAAATAATAAAATGACACAAAAAATAGACCCTTGTGTTGCTTTGACCAAGCCAGACTAAGAAATGATTCCTCAAAATATGCACGCATCATAATACTTTTTAATCAAAGTTCAGTCGCACCTGATTATACAAATTCCTATGTTGGTATTCAATATTTGTTCAACTGATATGTGATCAGACGGTTTCTTTAAATATTGTTCTATGCTGAATTGCTTTGATCTTTCCCAACAAATTCAGAAAGTATTTTGTTTTCAAAAAAAAATTGATGTTATATTGCATCATTTCAATTCCCATACTTGAGCCGTCCATTCATGCACATGTGCATATATTAACCAGTTTAACTCATGTGCTACAAACATCCCTAACTCAAATAGTATATATAAACCTTAATTATAATTTGCAATTGCTCATCGGTACCCTTGATAAATATTAATTAAAATCGGCAAAGCGTACAAAGACTGCGTAACTATACTACAAATTGATACAAATTAATATTCATTTTTCGTTACTAATATATTCTCTTTTTCAAAGCAGCTTCATATTGCTTCATATAGTATGTTAAAAGAGAAATATTAATTTGCACAAGTATATTCCTATTTTTTCATTATCGTGGCAACTATTTTGAAAGAAACAGTTCAATCTTTGTTTAATTTAGACTTTTCGCATCTTCATATTGAATTTCTGTTTGAAAGAAAGAATAAATGTTTAGTCATAGCCTATGGCATACATATAAAATTATATGAAAATTTCAAATACACAATCTCAAATCAAAAACAAACAAAGCAATTTATACACGCACTTGGATATTATTTCTGCACCATCAACGAAATCTTTCAATTCAGCACAGAACGACTTCGCTATAAAGCAAAGAGTATCTTTTAAATTTAATAAATATAGTATTAACACCTCGATTTAGCTTTCAAAGAAAGGACGATAACAGTTACATACATACATACATTTATTGGGTAATTCCCCGAAGGGCTTTTCAATACTCAATTACAGTATATTAAAAATCACTAATGTATATCCTAGAGATAAAAATTTGAATACTAAAATCGTCAATGTACATATCCTATGAAAACTATCGTGTCACTTATCATTCAGTTTATTAATGTTCTAGCTGAAGCACAAAGACGATCTAACAAATTAGCTTTGAGCTTCTTCTTAAACATCCCAAGGGACTGTATCTGTTTCAGCCCATTGTCTAGATTGTTCCAGATTTTGACGGCTCTGTAATGGGAAGTTCGTTGTCCTGAGGCGCTCCGAAAGAAAGGTATGTCGAGTTGATTGCTGTTGCGAGTGTGACGGTCATGTACCTTTGATCGCGTATTAAATTTGTCAATCTGTTAAACAGTTCACTCTAGACTTCATGCATTTTATACTTTGCCCAGGCCCCAGATCTTTCTGGACAAATATATAGTTCGTCTTATAATTCGTCTGCATGTGTATAAACGTTCCAAATAGACAGATCATCGGTGAAGATGAAATATCTACGTAGTCAGTCCAGGGCCTTTTTTAACTAATGTACTGGAGGGGCCAAAGCCCCCCCAGTCCTCATGTTGGGCCCCCCAGTAAGCTATATTGGCCCCCCCAGTGAAGGTCCCTTTTGTCCAAAGTATAAGAAAAAAAGGGAAAAAACTGAGTTTAGAGAAAAGTTATGGTATTCTCACAACAAAACCTGGCTCCATTTAGATGGGATATATCAAAAATTGTCTCTGAAAATGCAGGAAATCAAGCCACAGAGACTCAAGAACACAAAAATGTTCTGGAGGAGGAACCCCAGACCCCCCTTCACCTTCCCACACCTGTAATACACCACCTACTTGTTACGTCCCCTTTCGATGGTGGCCCCTCCACTAACGATTTCTTAAAAAATGTCAGTCGCACATGATCTGTCTATATGTGTCGTATAAATACGGCATTAGACGAACTGGCAGAAAAATATCAGGCATGCTTTGTTTCCAGAATCATTGCCAGCATACATCGTGCTATTAGAGAGGTTAAAGCCTGGTTTTCATATGTCGCCGATGGTCGTCGATGCACTCATGGACCATTGTTAGTGATCATTGAAGGAGAAAATTATTTCAGGTAGACAAAGGATTTTACTCATCAATGAACTAAAGGCTCTTTTCCACTCATCGCAAAACCAACTCGCAAAACCAACTCGCAAACTCGCTGCGAGTTCTTGCATGTAATTAAAATAAACTGTCGGGCATTGTGATTGGATGAAAGTACTCGCAGCGAGCTTGCGAGTTGGTTTTTGCGACGAGTGGAAAAGAGCTTTAAGACAATAGCACTGGAAAAGCATCGCCGACCATCGGCGACATACTGTATACAGTATGAAGATACGAAATTTCCGATTACGGGTAGCGTCATTTTGTTCAGTAATTTTCACCGACATCGGCATATTGTTTTATCTTACTTTTTCTGTCGTATCACTATAGGCGGTCTACTTCTAAAGAATGTGTACGGTAATAACGAGTAAAGAGACAGGTATCGATGAAAATTGCTGAACAAAATTACGCTACCGTTACCCATAAGCGGAACCGGCGTATTGATCTTCACCTCTCCATATCGTAGATAATTGAAAATATATTCTATATAAAATAAAGAGAACCATATACCTTGCATGCTTTAGTGCGGCAAAATCGAAAACCGTAATATGTTCTGCAGCAGTGTGGTCCTATGGCTTTAACACAGTCCGCGTCGGATTTACAGGGCTGTAAAGATATATTAGTTAGCAATCGGTATATACAGCTATTTCAATTAAGGTGGCTCGATACAGTTTTCAAAAATTCAGGTGTTCAACACTTTGAAAATTTTAAACTCCGTATTTTTAGGTTTTATTTATCAGGTATCGGGGTTTTCATATGTCTTGATGTTTCTACTTTTAAATTATGTTAATTTTAGTAACACATAGTTCGTTGCTATGGCAACATACGCGTACGAAATTCACTCCAAAATAGCCTATCGCCTCGTGTAGTTGAAAAAGAAGCACGGTGACCCCACATTTTTTCGTGCATTATTTTACTTGCAAGACAGACTAACAATAAGGCAAAAATGTCGTTTTCTTCAATTAATTTTTTTTGGCATCATAATGAAATATATATATATATATTTTAATGACGTCACCAATTGACATGAAAACGGTACAGAGCTGCTCACGTCAGGTCAGTTTTGGAAGTTCTTTCGTTAATATTCCCGCGCGCACAAATGGTCACGCGGGTTTGTTCATATAGTATGAAGTTTTGTTTTCGCGATTCTTGAATAAGGTTTTTGTGATTACTATATCGAGCCACATTAAGGTTGTCACAGACAATTGCATAATTATGCGGCATCTTAAAACTGATAGGTTCTACAAAAATTTTTCTTGTTCAGTTATTACTTGCATTAAGGACACCAATGACGACTTGTTCGAACGAGAAAAGATCAGACTTTAAAATAAGGTCCAGTATTCCGTCCAGTTATATGGTCCAGTATTCCGAAAATTATTAAGTATAAAAGATGGACTCCGTTTTTCTTATACACCCTGAGTGTATAGGGATTAGGGTTAATAGAGTAACGGTCATTACGATCTTTGAATCACATTATGTACAAGTATACACGCGGTAATATCCACTTAACTCTCATGCAACTCATGTTCTCGTTTGACCGGAGAATGAGAATTGATGAAACTTTCGTGCAAACTTTCGCTTGTCAACTCTCATTCTCGCTTGGCCAGGGCTTAACACTTATCCCAGTTAGAAATAAGGTGGCAAATGACAAAATATACTATACCTTTGGTAGCTTGTTTGAAGGGAAGAAAAATCTTTTTTCTTCGTCTGTCATTGCCAATGTGGTAAAAACCAGCACTAGGGCCACCAAAATATAAGTCTTCATTTTTAAGACAAACTTCAACGCTCAGGCAAAACGTGGCTTGCGTCGTTGCAAATATAAGAAAAGAAAGATGATTTTCCCGTTGCATATATTTTTATAATGTATGCAGAAGCTCTCGTAAACCTGAATATACACCATTTGTTGTTTATGTCTATTATTTGTACAACTAATTATATATACATGCTTTTTGTTTGTGGAAAACACCAAGTTTGTTTATTTCAGGGCCTCTGGCTTTTAACACATAAGCTGGGAACCACTATATATTTTGCCCCCCCAGTGATGGTGCTGGTCTAAAATATAAGCAAAAAATGGTAGAATAACTTGGTTCAGAAAAGCGTTTTAATATTCCAATAATCAAACTTTGCAATATATCAAAACATTGTATCTGAAAATATATACAGACAATCAAATCCCAGGGGCGTAAAAATGCGAAAATTGTCTCATGCATGGGAGAACCCCTCCCTACTAGTTCACACTTTTCCAGTTAACCGCCTCCAGGTTAGATATATTTTCCTTGATGACCCCCCCCCCACACACACACACACAAACTGACGAATTCTAAAAGAGGCTCTGATATATTTAGTTTTGGACTATATTTATACTGAATGGCTCTATGAAACTGTTCTCTCTAGAGGTCCAGTATGCACGGGTCGTCTTGCAAACCTACAGGTGGACAGCTCTATTATTTCTAAACTGTTCTTCCGAGAGGTCCAGTAAGCGCCATCCCGCATTTGTCTAGTGGTACTACAGGAGGAAACATAAACTAAACTAACTTTATTTATACTGGATAGCTCTATTATTTCTAAACTGTTCTTCCTAGAGCTCCAGTAAGGGTCATCCTTATTGATTCCATGTTACTACAGGAGGAAACCTAAACAGTAAAGCAATCCCTTATTCGTCTAGTGTTACTACAGGAGGATAACTCAACAATAAAAATACAAAGGTGCTCTGAATTCACTTATATTTATTAATTCTTTAAGTTATGTACTGTATTTCCAGCATCTCTACAATACTACAACTTTTTATAGACAGTAAGTCTACATATCGCCTGATCCTTCCTCTACAGAACATCTTCTAAGGAAATATCCAGACTTTTGACAGGTTAACCCTGCTGCACAGCCACAACTTGGTCTGAAACCAATACCCTAGATTGAAAAACAAAGTATTTAGACTGAGAAAGGGTGATGACATCACATCACATCATATTATATTATATTATAATATTATAACGTAAGCCCATAAGTAATAATATTTATCACAAAAACCTACCCGGCCAAAACATAGTTTGCCTTCCTGGATGTAATTTCTACATTTACCGAACACAAAATAATTGGCACAGCACTGTCCTTCTTTGCAATCCTGGTCAGATTTACATCTCTATAAAAGATGGTTCAGTGGTTAGTGTATTTGCCATCTGCAACATGCAATTGTTTGATTATAATGTCACGTAATGTGACAGAAATGCTTCCAGTTTGACACTACCAAACACCGCAGTTCAAGTACTCCGGTTTGTTACTCGTGTATTTAACACTGCCACTGGATTAACTAGAGCTCTTTTGTAAGCTCAATTTAGCACTGATAGAATTATCCAACATAACTATAAGTAAGTTAAGGCTCTTTTCCACTCATCGCAAAACCAACTCGCAAACTCGCTGCGAGTTCTTGCATGTAATTAAAATAAACTGTCGAGCATTGTGATTGGATGAAAGTACTCGCAGCGAGCTTGCGAGTTGGTTTTTGCGACGAGTGGAAAAGAGCCTTTACGGTAGTTAAATTTAGGTTTCCTTCTGAAGTACAGGTACACTGCACCAATTAGGGAACACCCTTACTAAACCGCATTGGCTAGTCAGTGGCGTAACGAAGAAAGACGTGGCCCTTAGGCATATTTGGCGTGGGGGCTCCTGTTGTCATGATTTGACTGCAACGGATTATTGGATTTGTTTGAAAGCTGCCTGTATTAGCGTTTTACTTAATACATGTGTTTTTAGATGAAGATTTTTGTGCCGCTTTCCACCGGCAGACATTCTATTTTGAATCAGGTCAGTGGTTTGCATTCATCAAATGGAAAGTTCAAGAACTTCATGTAATAAGACGTCAACAGGCTCTCACCTCGATGTTAACCTGCATTTTTTATGTTTAGTCGTTATAATACTGTATTCTAGTTTTGGCATGGGAGGGGCAGCAGCAGACTGGGGCCCCCAGCTGTCGGGGTCCCTTAGTTCTCGCCCTAGCCCTACCTTATGAGCGTTACGCTACTGTGGCTAGTACTGATGTGCCTTTCACCTCTGTGACCGGGATTTAATTGTCGAAGGGAAGGCCTTTACTGGACCTCTAGGGAGCACATCTGAACTGAAAGAGCTATCCAGCATAAATGAAGTTAGTCTACAGTTTAGGTTTATTCCTGTATAGTAACACTGGATAAATAAGGAATGATCCTTACTGGATCTATATAGAGAACAGTTAAGAAATGATAGAGCAATCTAGTATGAATAATGTTAGTTTTGGTTGTTTCTTTGGTAAATTTTACTGAAAAAATTAAAGAATTGAGAATATCCTTCGCCAGGTCAGCTCCTGATTCCCCCCCCGGTTATTATTAATGGTAACCCTGTGGAACTTGTTATCTAGTATGAATAATGTTAGTTTTGGTTATGTTTCCTCTTGTATATATAGTATAACACTGGACCAATAAGAGATGACCCTTTCTGAACCTCTAGAGAGAACAGTTTAGAATCGATAGAGCTATCCAGTATACAGAAAGTTAGTTTAGTTATAAGAACAAACCTTCACGAAGAATCGTTTCTCTTCATCTGCCATTGCCACAACGGCAACAACGACAACCAATGCAGCCACGATAAAATACTTCATTTTCAACGACGAAAAATATTCCTTGTGTTTTCCTGATCAAGATTCAACTCGAAATGAATCAGAAATTTGTGCCATCACTTTTTTAATAAAAGCTAAAACTAAAGACGTCCACCTGAGTATACACAATTTAAACATCATTTTCACTATTTGCGTAATTTATTTGCCATCGGTCGGGTGTCCTTAATGAATTTCCATTTTTTCAAGATTTTTTCATTAAATTTCAAGTTTCGCGTTGATACAGCCATGAAATTAGAACTTTCCAAGCATCATACATATTCATATATATTTCAACCGCATAGTAAAGCTCTACAGAGCTTGGAATATCATACTCATTGCTGCTCCAAATAGTCTTCTAGTTTATCGGTGCTGTTTAGAATGTTTGTATAGATCTGTAGACGTATTTATAGGTTGCATATGAACGGAATTTTTATTTGGATGTGCCGTGCACATGGAGTCTTGTGCGGGACTGCTTTTATAGTTAGTATTTCATAATATGTTAGCCACTTATCATCTGGAGTGATTTCACCTTGAAATCACGGGGAGGGGGAAGGGCATCACCCCCCCCCCGTTTACTATGTATTAAGGGGGTCCAATACAAAAAAATTAAGATTTTATGTATTTTCAAGAATTAAAGAAAAACAATATTAAATGGCTCCTTTATCAAAGCTCAGTAGTTATTCACTGAAAAATACATCAAGAACGCGTGAATTTAGCAAATTCTTATATTTATTATGGTTTTACCCTGAGCACATAACAGGGTTTCATTGTTCCATTATATTGTTTTATATAAGTTATTAACAAATGCAAAAACTTTAAATTTCTGAGCTCACCGAAAAAGCCCGCTTCCTATATTTCGTGCAAGATAACTAATGAAGTTTCAAAGCTATCTTGATGAAATTTACAGGATAGACTCAGCATATCTACCTCTAAAATACTAAAATAATTAAATTTTACTGAAAAAATTCAAGAATTGAGAATATCCTTCGCCAGGTCAGCTCCTGATTTCCCCCCGGTTATTATTAATGGTAACCCTGTGGAACTTGTTCCTAGTGTAAAACTCCTTGGTCTCAACATCTCGAAAGATCTTAAATGGAACCTCCACGTAGACGAAATTGTACGTAAAGTATCTACTCGCTTGTACTTTCTAAGGCAATTAAAGCGAGCAAATCTGCAAACAAAAGACTTATTAACATTTTATGTAACTTGCATTCGTCCCATTGCTGAGTACGCTTGCCCAGTTTTTCACAACGGTCTTCCAAAATACCTAGCGGACGATATAGAAAGACTGCAGAAACGGGCCCTAAGAATAATTTTCTCTCACCAGCTGAGTTATCGAGAAGCCCTGGCGGCTAGTGGCCTCTCTTCCCTTTACGATCGAAGAGACAGCCTTACGAAAGAACTTTTCCAAGATATCGCGTCCAATAGTAATCACAAGTTACACTGCTTATTACCTGATCAGAACATGTGTAACATTAACCTTAGAAATAAACGGAACTTTAATGTGCCCAAATGTAGAACCAATAGGTTGAAAAACAGTTTCATATACAGTAATTGTAAGTAAAGTAGAAAATTTGGACATTTTATCTTTTTTAATATTAACTGACTATTGTATTGTAGGCTATTTTAACAATTGCATTTTAAAATTTGTAATGGATGTAAAGATTTACGCAATTCAGCTATCCAGCTGCAAATGTAATTTCTAATAAATACTATCTATCTGAATAGTTTGAAGCAGTGACAGTTTCCGTGGGAATCATAATATTCTCTTTTAATATTTGGTCGGGAAAACTGTTGAAAAAGCCTCAATGGAGATAGTTTTAGTTCAACTCCTAGATATTGTTGTTTGTTAGAAAATAAACGTTATTCTAGAATTTTATCATTAAGGATGATCTAATGATCATGTTTATAAAATTGCTTGAATTTCATCGTTTGGGGTGCTTTATCATGGTAACCATGGCAACTATATTTTGCAACAACATATTTTTTTGGTCAGAGAATCGAGCCTAACAACATACTAATAGATAAGTTTCAATACCATATGAAACGGTAGAAAAAAATATCTTTGGTATTGGACCCCCGGCCCTTAATTGGCTTGTAAGCTCACGTTAGTTTACTGTGTTTCGAGTAAATCAAGCATCCCTTCTGCGATAAGCCCCGCCATCCAATGCAGGGGGGGGGCTTTATCAGTAGAGGGTTTACGCTAACCTCAGGAAGTTTACTACGAATTAAGTTTGGTACGCAGTCTGTCACGAATTCTCTCATTACGTCAGTTTGGTTGAATGAAAACCAATTACAGCAATGTACTGGTATAAACATCTACAGTAAATTTAGTTTTAAACAGTTCTCCCTTTAACCCTTTTATTTAATCATTTCAAACTTTTACAAGTCTAATCTGAACTTCTTAAACAGTTCGAAGGTTTGTTTTACATATCGCCAGAGCCTTCTCCTGCATCAGAAACGCATCGAAAGGCTGGAAAAACACCCAAAAGTCCACCGCCTGACACAAATTTGCATGAGGTTCCTGGCTCACATCCACATCCAAGCGAACTATGCTGCGTATGAAAGAAAAATACAACTGATTAATACAGCAGATTCTGATAGGGCTGTTCATATGGGCCTGGTTGGCCGGGAAGCTCGCCTAAGTGGGATGAAATATTTCTGTGTTCATATGACTGTTTTTATCCATCTAATATCCCGCCTCGGTGGGAAGAAATTATGAAAATATGGCGCCTTCGAAATATCTTTTGTTATGATTGACTGTACGATTATTTTTCTGGTTTATATTTTCCAACTATACGTCGCTCAAAAATAGGTAAAAATCGGCAAAAAATGGGATGAAGCATTCATATGGAAAATTTGATCCCACTTGACTGAGATCTCACCTAGCGCAAGGTGAGATCCCACCTATAACCGGGCTGTCTCGTCTCTCATATGAACACACAATGATCCATTAATTATATCCCATTAATAAGCACATGCAGATCTCACTCAGGTGAGTTTCGCGGTTAGGCTCATATGAACAAGCACTAAAGAGATTACGGTGAATTTTAATCAGAATGGTATTACATTCGTATATTCACCTAGAATAGTCTGGTGAAATCAACCCAAATCCACCTGCGTAAACTATAGAAAAACCCAGGAAATTTAACCAGTACAATTAACCTTAGTCCAGAGTTGCAAAAAGGCTGCGTGTATGTATGCGGGTAGCACCCGTGAGGAAGGTTTACTGGTATTGAGGAAGGTTGAAAGTGAAACACTGAATAAAACATTGCAAAGCAGTAAGTACTAGACTAGTCAGGCTAATATTAGTAGCAACAGTCAGCACTCAGTCAGACTAGCAGTACTGCAATGGCCAACTGCAACCTACCCAGGCAAAAGCCTGCATGTCGGAAAATTTCCAGTTATTTTGAGGAAGGTTGGGAAAACCCAAAATCCTACCCGGAGGAAGTTGAAAACGTTTTAAAACTCTGAATCTCACGCAAATACCGTTATTTGTAGCTTATCCTGGGAATTTGAACAAGAGTGTTCTAGAGTGTTGTCTGTTTTGCTACATTACGTTAAAGGGTTTTTGTAGATGAAAATTTCGAGCGAAAATTGCAAACATATTTTTGACCTAACCAGGAGCAGTTGCGAAAAATGCAACTATAGGCCTCTGGCAGGAACTGAACCTGTGGCCCTGTGATTCCGGCGCAGCGCTCTGACCGCTGAGCTTGTATATATATTAATTATTATATACATATTTTAGTTTCTGAGCTTTACGCAAGAAGAAAGGCATTCGTTCGAAACTGTGCTCAAATCTTTCAGGCTAAATAAAAAGTAAACCCATGGTAGCCTTTATAAATTTATTTCTTGAGATTATTTTTAATTTTTTATACGGAAACAATGTAGTTATCTGGTATTTTTAGACGCGTGCTCGCGTATCCGTCTGTCGGTCGGTCTGTCTGTCTGTCCCACTTTACTCTAATATATGAAGGAAAATTTGGGTTAATGCGGCTTGTGGGACCAAATTTGTATAACTGAGCATGCGTCATTAGTATTAAGTACTTGTTAGAACAAGGTGAACAAAAAAATCTGCTGGCGAAGGTATGTTAATAACAAACGAATGCCAAGAGCAGAAACGCCAGACCTGAGATGGGGCGATTGCCCAACTCGCTCTCTTGCTCTTTGAGGGGCAAGGGGGAGGGGTTTTAGAAAATTGTAATCAAAATTGGTTTTAGCTCTGAGAAAACAGAATACATACATAACATCTGCTTCCTTCTTGGATGTAATCTTCGCACTTTTTTCCGAGTAATCCTCTGCAGCATTGGCCCGGACAGTCACTATCATCACTGCAATGCTGGAAATATATATGAGAAGAATGGTCAGGGCTAATTGTATTTTACTAACTTTATTTCATTAACTATTTTTATACTGGATAACTCTATCAGTTCTAAACTGTTCTTCCTAGAAGTCTAGTAAGGGGCATGCCCTATTGATCCTGTGTTACTACAGGAGGAAACCTAAACTAAACTAACTATATTAATACTGGATAGCTCTATCAGTTCTAAACTGTTCTCCCTAGAGATCCAGAAAAATCGGAAAAATTCCTACCTTTATGGAGAACAGTTTAGAACTGATAGAGCTATCCAATATAACTAGCTACAGGTAGTTTAGTTTATAGGTTTCCTCTTGTAGTAACAATAAGAGATGTAACAATAACAATGTCCATTAACAATGTCCATGCAGTATATATAAATGTCAGTTTAGATTTGCTCCTGCAGTAGCTTTGGAATAACTAGACTTCTCTATGATGAGCAGTTTAGAAGTGAGTGATAGAACTATACAATATAAATGAAGTTAGTTTAGTTTAGGTTTCCTCATGAAGAGTAACACTGGATCAATAAAAGATCGCCCTTACTGGACCTTTATAGGGAGAACAGTTTAGAGCTGATAGAGCTATCCATTATAAATAAAAATTTAAGTTCAACCAAAAGTCACTTACATTTCCGAATAAGAATCGCTTTTCTTCATCTGCCATAGCCAAAGCAACCAAAACGAGTACCACGATGAAAGTCTTCATTTTTTCGTTGAAATTCAAACGCTATTTTCCAAGACGAAGTTGTTGTTCGCAAGACAGACTAGCCAAAAATGACTTGAGTTTTACAAAATATCCCTTATTATCGCAAAAATGGCTGAATAAATTAATGTCGTTGATGTTAATTAAAGTTTATTAAACAGAGTTAACATCACAAAAGGAAAAATCAATGTTTGCACCGAAGTTTACATTTGGTATTGGTTTTTCAAATTAAAGTTAATTACAACGGTCAAACCAGACATATTTCATGGGACCAGAAAAATCGGTATGTAATCATACATGAACAAATTTGATGGACAGGCTTATAAGGGCCTGCATGTTTATATGATCCCGTATACAATAACGTTGTACATGCGTTCTTTTGACTAAAATAGAAATATTTATCAAGTTTAACCAAATAGATATTTGATCGGGCCGTTTTATGCTAATTTTTGGCAATTTCAAAAATGTTTATTCAACTTCAACCATCTGTAGCTCGGTCAATATTGCATCAAAATTCAAATATTATATACCAAAATTTAAGTTAGCCCTTTTTAAATATGAAATTTATTTCAGTAAAATACCTGTTGCGTTGTAGTTTTTACGGAATATTAAATCAAACAGCAATACTTTTTTGGGGGACACCCGGTATATGAGAATTTCGTCGGGACATAAGTAGCTCTTTAGCTGTAATCGAGGTGTTCGTACATTAGAGAGATTCGTATTAGAGAGATGTTCGTGTTAGGGAGATGTCCATATTAGAAAGATGTCCGTATTAGAGAGGTGTGCATATTAGAGGTGTGCATATTAGAGAGATGTCCGTATTAGAGAGGTGTGCATATTAGAGAGATGTTCGTATTAGAGAGATGTCCATAATTATTAGAGAGGTGTCCGTATATTAGAGAGATGTCCGTATTAATAGAGAGATGTCCGTATTGGAGAGATGTCCGTATTAATAGAGAGATGTCCGTATTAATAGAGAGATGTCCGTATTAACAGAGAGATGTCCGTATTAGAGAGATGCCCGTATTAGAGAGGTGTCCTTATTAGAGAGATCCATATTAGAGAGATCCATATTAGAGAAGTGTCCGTATTAAAGAGGTTCGACACTTAGTAACGAAACATCGGAGGAAACATTTTACATTCATCTAGTCTTACGTAATTGCTTTGTCATTTATTATGTTGGGATTTGTTTGCGAAGTCTATTTGAACACGCATTTTGTTCAAAATTACCTAATGATGAAATCTGAATTGAGTAAACACACTGGATAAACTCATTAAAGTGTGTAATTATAATCTGAAAACAAAATTCTTCATTAAACGTTCGGTGGCATGGAAAGATTCAAATATATACGAAAATTTTGTAACGGTAAAGTAGCGTTTTCTTGAAAATTTTTGTCGTCATACGCTTAGTTGTTGCGATTTTTTATTTTGTGTTTAATAAAGCATTGAAAAAATGCATTGCAAAGAAAAATGAATTAAGAATGCTTAAAGTCCATACAACGCGACAATTTTTATTGTAATATTGAAGTTTCCTGTGTATAGGCTTGCATTGCAATATACTTGATCTGTTTTATAGAAAACGCCACGTCAATAATCCAAAGATTAGTTTTTAATATACATATAATGTCAATGACTATATAAATGAGTATTAAAAACGTAGTTCTGTATACATTGTAATGTGGTAATAAAGTATAACAAAGAGCATATTACTCTTTAAAAGAAAGCTTATGATGAAATGTTAAAAAGCCGATGTATATATAAATCCCGCAATTGCGTGTATGCATGCCAGTGTGGTGTTTTATTCTCCATCGTTGTAATTTTATCCACGTTTCGCGTTTATTAGCATGTGCTATAGGGCCATGCACGCTATGTACAATTCTCAACACAATAGCCTTGTCATAGCTATGTTTACCGCCTATGACGTTCTAAAAAGGCCACCATTCATGCAGTATAGGAATCAATCGAGCCAATTACTCCTCCCTTATAAATGGCATGTATAGAAGTACAAAAGTTGTTTGAGATGACTTAGTCATGTGCAAATATTTTTCGCTCGGAAGCCTGGCAAACTTATAAAGAGCAACATACCAAATGTTATTCATTTGACAACACAAAACACACATCCGAGCGCGACCTTGGTGTCTGGGTTTCCACGGACATTACGTGGACAAAACAAGTGTCTGAACAAAGTTCTCGTGTCAACAAATTACTAGGGCATATAAGACGTAATACGCGACACATTCGAAGTATAGACGTGAGGAAAACTATCTATCTCATTTTGGTGCGTTCTCACATAGCATACGCACTCCAGATTTGGTCGCCACAGTCTATTTAACTCATTTTTAGGCTCGAAAGAGTACAAAGGCGCGCCACCAAATACATTCTCAACCTACCGTTCAGATGTTGCGTCACTTACTCATCTAGGCTGCAGACACTAGGTCTCCTGCCAATGACTTATTGGCACGAATTTTTAGATATTATTTTTTTTCTTTTAAGTAGTTCATGGCTTGGTAAGAGTTAATTAGCATGTCTTACCACGTATCCATCGTCCTGCTGGACAAACCAGATCTAACAGTAAACTACATATTACCAAATACATTCAACCTAAGTGCAAGTCCTCTACATATCAACGATCATTTACTATAAGGACAGTACGAATATGGAATGCTTTGGCCGAAGATCTTGATCTGAGCATGGAAAACTTAGGATCATTCAAATCCGTCATGTTTAACTATTACCTTAGATCTTTACAAACTACTTACGACCGTGAAAATCCCAAAACCTTTAAGACTATCTGCTTAAAATGTAATACTTCACGTAAGCTTACTCTGCCGCTAACTTGTTGTTATTAATATTTTGCTATTGCGGTTACCCTGTCTTGTGCTGTCTTTTCGTCTGTATATGAATATGTTGTATGGTACTGTACTGTAATGTAATTTATGTGGCGAAGCAAATAGTTAAAAAAATTAAATGAAAAGAACGAACAAGAACGTCTACGCATATTTAGTTTGTTTACGCTATGTTTTCACCCAAATTCCAAAATCAAAGACATTTGAGCCGTTGGAAATTGTAAAAACACAAAAGCTTAAATCGTGGAGCTTAAAAGGGTTTCACCCCTGGTCCGAAACATCTTCTTCTGCGGAAAAACGGACCCAGCAGAATAGCCTGAACGGTGTGGAAACCGTGTCCTGCGAAATTGCCATAGTATACGCTAGTTCTCCATATAGCAAATAGTTTAACGACCCGCGTCGTGGTTGTATTTAGTCTTTTTCAATGGAACTGCAAGAGATTGTAACTGAGGCAGGCGACTCCCACTTGAGTCGAACAGAACTGATCTTGGATCCTCGTGTTTTAACTTTACATTCTCACAGCTGACTTGTGATTGTTCATGTTGAAGCTCTGTGGAATCCCTTGATTGAACATGAATTAAATCGGAACAAGAATTCTTTGTGCAAAGTTGACTAGAAGCAATTTCGGATCTCAATTCAGGTTGACTGCTTTCGATAATCTTGATACCTGATTTTTGCTCTTTAAGTCTATACCCTTTAATCTCACTTGCGTCGACTTGTCTATCTGGTGACTTTTGGTAATTGCCTGATTGTATAGTATTCAAATTCTCACCAGAATTTTGGACATCTTTTGTAAGAAGATTGCCGTCTTCTCCATAGTTGCCCATGTTCGTATGTTCGTATTTAACAGGATCCTGTATCATAGGTGGAGCATCTGTGTCTTTGAATGGCGATATTGGAATATAAGGCGGGATTGTGATGTTTAGATGTCTAGCAAGACCTTCCATAACTCTGTCTACATAACCATGTATTACCAGACATGCTTTTTTATCCTGAAATATAGAAGAGATGGTTTTAATCATGGGCAAGTAAAATTTTTGTCTTGGTAGATTTGCCAGGAAAGCCACCAATTTTAAAGTTACATACATTACCCCCAAATTATATAAAATGCGCGCCTTATACGAATTTGCATTGATATGTAAATAGTGTTTTTATTGTATTGCATTATATATTAATTGTACTCTACTATATTGTATTCCATTCCATTCCATTGCACTCCACTCCATTCTATATAAACAAGCTATTCAGTTTTTTATGTTTGCTGCAAAGGAAGCTTTTTGCGAGTACAATTTCGACAATATTTCAAATACCACTCGTACAGTTAAATCCTAATTGTTCTCGTTATAATATGACTACTTGTATACTGTATAGATACTATAAAAACAACGTACGTGTTTAGTTTTCTGTAAGTTAATAATGACCAGTTTTCCACCATGTTTTACAGTCTGAGCAGGAAGATTCCCACTCGGATTGATTTGCAATGAAGTACCAAGACAGACGGATAAATCTGCTTGCCTAAATGAAAGAATAACCAACGGGCATTTGAAGTGAGTTATATCACAAAATTCACAATTTATGTGCACAAAACGTTTTCGTGACGACATTTAAGCGTTAAAATGCTTGTGTTGGAAGACGCGCAGTGTTTCAATTCTCTTTCAGAATCATCCTCAGAGAGATATGAAATACCATAATCCATGTTTAAGAATAATTCAAATGGAGAGAATAAAAATTCACCTTGAATGTTGTTCGGATGCAGCCAGGTCATCAAATGGAAGCGCATCTTCCCAGTCCAAGATTGTGTCGCGAAGTTTACCCCTGAATTCAAAAGATTATCAACTAAAGGGCACTCAGAGATTGCAAGCAAGCAAGCAAACAAGCAAACAAGCAACCAACCAACCAACCAACCAACCAACCAAGCAAGCAAGCAAACAAGCAAGCAAGCAAGCAAGCAAGCAAGCAAGCAAGCAAGCAAGCAAGCAAGCAAGCAAGCAAACAAGCAAGCAAGCAAGCAAGCAAACAAGCAAGCAAGCAAACGAGCGAGCGAGCGAGCGAGCGAGCAAGCAAGCAAGCAAGCAAGCAAGCAAGCAAACAAACAAACAAGCAAGCAAACAAACAAACAAGCAAGCAAGCAAGCAAACAAACAAGCAAGCAAACAAACAAACAAACAAACAAACAAACAAGCAAGCAAACAAACAAGCAAGCAAGCAAACAAACAAACAAACAAACAAGCAAGCAAGCGAGCGAGCGAGCAAGCAAGCAAGCAAGCGAGCGAGCGAGCAAGCAAGCAAGCAAGCAAGCAAACAAACAAGCAAGCAAACAAACAAACAAACAAACCCAGGTGAAGACATAACCTCCTGAAGAAGGTAATAATCACCAATCATAATCATAAAATGGCAAACTATTCAGACTTTTTTCAGCAATCGGCTGATTTTTAAAATCATGATGGTTACCTGCACTTCCCTCTCTTGCCACCTTTTAAACACAATTTCCCCGTTCTTTTCAAACCAAGAGTCGTCATTGGATTGCCAAACAGATATTGTTTACCACAATTTTCACATTTTTCTACAAACATGTTTCCATGTAGTTCTGCCAGCTTTGATCTGATGAAGAATAAAGAAACTATCAAATTAAACATCGCTGCCTAGTTTTTAATACATGCCCAACCCTTTCTAACAAAGCGGGCCCAATAAGGTGCAATGAGTTAAACATCGGTTTATGCTTTAAATAGATTAATTTTATTGGGTAGTGTAAGGTATGGTGTGGAATGGAATAGTGTGAAATGGTATGGCATGGAAAGGTTTGGTATGGTATGGTATGGTGAGGTATGGTATGGTGAGGTATGGTATGGTATGGGTGGCACAGAAAGGTATGGTATGGCATTGTATGGTACGGTACGGTAAGGTATATTATCGTGAGGTATGGTATAGTATGGTATGGTATGTGTGGTACAGAAAGGTATGGTATGGCATTGTATGGTACAGTAAGGTATGGTATGTTATGGTATTGTATGATATATGGTATGGTATGGTATGGTATGGTATGGTATGGTAAGGTATGGTAAGGTATGGCAAGGTATGGCAAGGTATGGGAAGGTATGGGAAGGTATGGTAAGGTAAGCTATGGTATGGTAAGATTTGGTATGGTAAAGTTCGGTATGGTAAGATTTGGTATGGTAAAGTTCGGTATGGTATGGTATGGTGAGGTATGATGTGGCAGGTATAGTATATGGTGCGTTATTATAGGTATGGTATGGTATATGATATGGTGTGGTATGGTATGGCAAAGTAAGGTAGGTATGGAATGTTTTGGAATGGGATGGTATATTATGATTTGCTAATTAAAGGTATGGTAAAATAATGTATGGTATGGTAAAATAATGTATGGTATGGTAAAATAATGTATGGTATGGTAAAATAATGTATGGTATGGTAAGTTATAATATATATTTTTCATTTTTCAAACTTCATTACATTTTATATTGTTGGGCATATTGAAGTGCATTGCAACTTTATAACTAGCTAGTACTCTACATGTATATTGTACCTGGGGAAACCAGATTTCAAATGCAAGCCATCAACATTCTGACTGACAACAAACTGTAAGTAGCCTTCTTTTTCAAGCTGTACGATTGCCATATGCGTCAAACTTGGCTCAGCACTTTTAAAAGTGACATCAAACGTTGGCTTTTCTCCCTTCGCTTCTAGTGTCCAGACACCCTTCGGCCCTCGGAAGTCGGGAATCCCGCAGGAAGTGCTTATCCCTGCTCCGGTGTGAAACACCAAGTGTTTTGAATCTTTGATCAACTTTGATAGTTCTATTACTTTTCTTTCAAGCTCCTCTTCTGAGTCAAAAAGCTAATAATATTGACATTTAGGTTTTTGAATGGTAGTGATTGACATGCCAGGCAGAAATTGCTGCAATTTAACTTAATATAAATGCCCATCAAATTACTTTAAAACATAGAATACATTACATAAAAGAATAACATTTATTTGCTTACACGTCATAATTTACATCACAGCATCTTCAGAACATAAAAGAGTAAAAGCTTAAATGCTCTGAAGATGTTGTGATGTAAACAACGAAATGTAAGCAAACAAATTTATTCTTACAGTAATGTCCTGTTAAAAAGTCATTTGCTGGGCTTTTTTTATATTTAAATTTAGGTTTTTGTTTAGATTTTTAAGCAATTAATGTGCAGTACTCTCTCCTTAGAAGTAAAATAGCATTGCACTATAAGTGGTTTTCATTAAGCACTCTTGAGCAGCAGATGGTGGTCAACCGACAGTTACCAGAGTGAGAAAATATTATATCATACATAGTAGAGACGGATTTGGTGGCAACTGGATAAAGAGAGATTTAATAAAGAGAGATCTAAGCAGCCCTTGAATAGTCTTTTCCGCAGGTTCTTCTGTCTTCTCAAAAGGCAACTCCGTATGTAAACAGCAGCATTACGCAAAGTTTGAAAAAGCAAGTGGGTGGTAATAGGGAAAAATTATGTCGTTTGCCACAGACTGATTTACATTTTCCGTGACGGGCCATTTCCCTTCATTTTGTGTGTATTTTTTTAGAAAGAACATTGGACAGCAGAAATTGAAAACAAATACATTATACTAAAAAAACCTCGATTCGCAAACACAAAACTTTCGATTCGCAAGTGGTAAAAATCATCTTGCAAATTGCAAACTGCTAATTCGATCTCCGGTATTCACATTTCATGAGCAACGAACAACAATCAGACATTCTATATTTTTCGTCGCTGAAATTTAGACCTTTCAAATCTTGGTTTCTCTTCCTCAATTTTGGACCATGCCTTTAAGGATAGGGAAGAGGGGAGTTAAAGCCTTAGCAGCCAATTTGCTATTAAGCATGACGAAGTAAATTTGTCGATGGCCTCTTCCAGCTTCTGAAAAGTTTACAAAACTCCTATAAATGTGTTTTATAACTAAAGAAGGAGGGCAAAAAACTAATGTACATCAACACCACACAATGAATAAAACGCTCCGGCAATGACAATGGATGGAAAATAATCTATATATAGATGATTTTTACTACGCACTATCACGCAGCAGATGGTGGTCAACCAGCAGTTATCAAAGTCTGAGTGAGAAAATAATGTTAATTCTTTTCATAAATGAGCTTGCTCCTATTAAAGTGTCAACATTTCTGAAGTTGAGCGCCATCGGCTGCCCCGTAACGTTTACCGAAACCCACCAATAAAGTACAAAACTATGTTTTAATAAAAGAAAATATTAAAAGCACATAATTTATTAATTCGTACAGTGTAAATATGAATTTATACCAAAATAACTCAGTGTATCGTCTTGTACAGAGAGTAAAACTAAACATAAAACATTTGCAAAACTAAATTCATTGAAAACAACGCAAAACAACTTACCTCTGGTGCTCCACACTTGCCTTTATGTGGATAATCAGACAAACCAGATGCATAATCGACGGCCATTTTGAATTTGGAAAATGCTTTACTTGGGGAATTCCTTAGCATGATATCTGAGATTCCTTAGTTTTCCCTTGCACATGTCACATGTAAAAAATATAAATGTTTTGATATTTATGGCTACCTAGATAAAATAGATAACAGCTTGAAAATTGTGTAAACATAGTGCAATTTAAAAATATCGTATTCAAATACTTAAATACTGTAGAGTCATTGTGCCAATGCGATTCATTATTTCACGGTGGGGGTAATCTGGAAAATATGGGCAATTATGCTAAATTCCTATTTTTAAGGACACATCTCTAAAAGTGAGAGCCTTGTTTCGTGTTCTTTTTCCGGTATTATTTACCCGAGAATGAATTTCCAAGAGTGAATTTTCCAGCTTTGTAAATATGGGAAACATTTTTGTGTCATAGTCTCAATGATAGATGACATAGAAAAGCAATAAGGGGTTTAAATTTTATATCGAATAATGATTTATATCCCGAGCTTTAGTGAGCTTTGTTCAAAAACTTTTTATTAAAACAAGTTATGAAAAACGTTTGGACATATAGACAAATTTATATGGACAGTATTCAAAGAAAATTTTGCAGTTTTGAATGGACATTTTGGAACACAAATTGGAAGCAACGCACGTGTATTTAAAGGACAAAATTCAAAACACATAAACATTTTGCAAGTTGAGTAATTGAACTACCGAATTTTCTCCAAGTTTCTTAAGCTATGGCTGCAGAATTTTTTCAAGCACATGAATCCGAATACGAACGTCAACGCAAACAAAGAATTAAGGAGAACAATGAAATGATGCGAAAGATTTTCGGTGAAACTTTAAACGAACATTTTCCAACGAAAAAGCGGTCTACACCACGTGCGAAGTCGTGCTCGCCTTTATATGTGGCTAGAAAGAGGGAAATTTTAACGCCATTACGGCGAAATCCAAAGCGTAGCGTGAGGTCTTATCATAGTGAAAATATAGAAAACGCTAGCGAGGCGTCTGACGATGAAATCACATCTGAAAATAGATTGATTATGCATTGGGTTGGACCATTGACCAAAAAGAGACGAATTTTGGGTATGCACCGTTGTTTGCATCTAACGATGAATAGTCGTAGATTAAAATTTGATATAATTTTTGCTAAGATAATCCCTACGTCGCGCATATAAAACGTTTAATTGAGTAAAATATTTTATCTATATATACTTTTCGGGGGTAGATTCAGCTCAGAGCAAGTAATTCTGTCAAATATAGTCTTGGGGGGGTTTGGTAGACTCCCTGATATTTGCAGTGCGAGGTGACCTCCTCGCTAGACAAGCCCAGTGGTTTCATGAGGTCTCCTCGCCATCTATAGTATTAATTTATATCAATTTGGAAATATTGTATATTGATATCTGTGACAAAAAGAACATGGAAACATTGACTGTATATATTTATGGCAAATCAATAAAATCTAAAATAAAACCTTTCTTAATATAGACAACAGCACTGGCGAGAGCAAATTCGGCAAATGATTTGGTTACCGATGTCCAAGGTCCAGTCCAAGAAGTGTAAAGCAATTATTGTTGTAAGACCTGTATCGGACTTTACAGAAGAAGACCTACTGTTGGTTGCCAAAACCATTGCTGAGAAACACTATGATGCAATCAACGGTAACTCCTACCATCAATGCCGTCAAAAGACTTAAAAACTGTTTGCCACAACGAATCCTGCATTGGTATTAGAGGCCAGTCAGAGAAACCGATATGGGGAAAGCGTCAAAGAAGCTATAAAGAATCCTGATTGGTTTTGCCGCCCTGCCGAAATATATGTAACTGTAGTTTCTGCATGAATAATGAGGTCAAAGTTGTACGTGTCAGCTGATCCGTATAGCTCGACAAAATGGATAAACAGATGTTAAGTCATTTCTTGGAGATTAAAACCATATTGGTTTATAATGAATTAAATAATTGAATTTAAACTGCGTTTAGCATAGTTTTTGCATGCTTTTTGGAGCTAATTGAACAATTTTTTACTGTATAGTTTTGTATAGCAATAAGATATTTGAATTGTTACATTTGGTAATGGAATTGTGACATTTTTCTATTTACAAAAATACGTTTTTAAAATATACTAAATTTAATTACATTGATGGTGAATCTAGCTACATACACTATATACAAATTTTATCATAATTTCTCAAACTCATGACCAATTCACGAGTTAAACACATGGGAACAGCAAACGTCTTCGATTTTGGAAATCAGATAGACCACAGTTTCTTGCAATTATATTTTACATCTTACATCAATACACCAACCATACTCAGTGAACTTTTATAAATTCTCACTAGCATATTAAAGCCCCAGGCGGACTTGTAACACTAGACTAACTTTATACTATCAGTTCTAAACTATTTCCCATAATTTTCTTCCCAGAGGCCCAGTATGAAGCATCCCTTACTGTTCCAGTGTTACTACAGGAGGAAACCTAAACTAACTTTATTTATACTGGATAGTTCTATCAGTTCTAAACTGTTTTCCCTAGAGGTCCAGTAAAAGACAATCCCTTATTGTCTAACCAATCTCTAGACAATCCAATGTCTAGTGTTACTACAGGAAGAAACCTAAACTAACTTTATTTATACTGGATATATAGCTTTATCAGTTCTGAACTGTTTTCCCTGGAGGTAAGAATGAGCACCAATTTCTATTGGTCCAGTATTGTTGTACAGTGTTGCTGTACACTCTTGAAGAGTACCGGGCGCGCGAAAACTCCCAAATAAGAAACCCTTTGAGAGTAGCTAGACAGACTTGGAGCAAGTCTACCCCAGTGAGCTCTATATATATATATCTGGAGTGAGAACTTATGTCCAAAAAGTGAAGCCAAAGATGGCGGAAATTGACGTCCAGTGCCAATCCTTTCTTATTTTTTCGAGCGCGGTTGTTGTACAAAGCCGGCAGGAAGACAAAAAGCCAAATTGTTTTTACTCCGATGTAAACAGTTTAACAATGATTTTATGAACTAATATTGTGATTTTATGCGATCTGTCTGTTAAAACTGAATTGCTAGAAAAAAATGGTATGAAACTGTTTATGAAAATCATGAGTAGTTTGGTTGATTTTTCATGCAATCTTTTTTCTCTGCCTATCACTTGGCGAATTACGTAGTTCTTACTCCAGATATATATATGGAGCTCACTGGTCTACCCTTAGTATAGAAACCAAGTCCAACCAGGCAAACGTATTTTCCACTATCCTAACTATGTAAACTGTTAACTGTATACGTACAGCTAAAGTGAAGTGTACGCAAATTCGTCCGGTTCTTGTTCATACGGTTAACCAGGGGTTAACTTTGCTCGAATTCATCCGGTTTCGTGCCTAAGAAACTCTCCAAGAATATCAGATATTTTTTTAAGAACCTCTGAAGTGGTTCATGACCACCAGCTCGACAACGTTGGGTGAATTCAAAATTTCTTCTGCAACTTGAGGATGAGAACATCTCAATACATGTTTGCCATTCACTGAATGAATATACTGTCGTATCTGTATAGATAAATAAGTGAATGAATAATAGTCATTGGCTTTGCATAACGTCACAAATAAGTCAAAACAATGAGTGGAAAACAATGGGATTTTCAAAACAACAATGGAACATCCCGATCACTGGATCGTGACTGGAAAAACTTCGATATTTCATAAATCATAATTTTCAAATTTTGTTGCTTTTCCATGTTGTTTTATACTCAGTTGTCTTGTGTGTACATGGATGCTTTTTATATTACTCCGAGACCTGACCAGTGACCTAACAGACCTATATAATCCATGGGTTACAGGGTTAGTATAGTTACAACAATTAAGTTCTGCAACAACAACGAAAACAACCACCACCACCACAACCACACAACCACAACAACCACCACAACAACCACCACAACAACCACCACCACAACCACCACCACCACCACAACCACAACAACCACCACAACCACCACCACAACCACCACAACCACCACCACAACCACCACCACAACCACAACCACCACAACCACCACCACCACAACGAACGTGGTGTTCTCCTCAAAAACAAATCGACTAAACATACGGACCTTTACTCCAGCGGCGGCGGCCGGACCATCAGGATCAACAGTTTGAACATAGACAGGCATACTGCCACGAACAACAAATCCATAACCAACTGCATCTCGCAATACCTGCATGGTGAAAAAATATATATCACACTTTTATCGTTCGGAATACCACCAATCTACCATACTAAAAACAATAAAAAATAACAAAACTTGCAATATCTTACGGTGATATGCACAAATACACACCATTGTCTTCTGATCAATTTCACGTGAACGACATTTATAAGTTCAATGACAATGCTGCAAGATGTGGCGTCCTCTTTTCCCACTTAGGGCCTCTTCCCCATACGAGCCCGGTTGGTCGTGAAGCTCGAATGGGATAAAATATTCCCGTGTTTATACGAACATGACTGTTTTTATCCCATCTAATATCTCCCCTCGGTGGGACGAAATTACGAAAACATGAAGCCTTCATGATATCTTTTGTTGTGATTGAACAAACTGTACATTCTATTACGAGTTTTAATGGTCTTGGCTTAAGTCTATTAGGTATTTTTTTCTTATTTATATTTTTCAATTGCGCCGCTCAAGAATAGGAAAAAATCGGCAAAAAATGTTCATCCCGGTCAGGTGAGATGAAGCATTCATATGGAATATCTTATCCCACTTGATTGAGATCCCACCTAGTGCAAGGTGAAATCCCACCTGGCCGGGCTGGCTCGTCTCATATGAACACACAATGAGTTTTTTATCCATTAATAAGGACATGCGGATCTCATTCAGGTGAGTTTCCCGGTTATCTGTGCTCATATGAACACGCCCTAACAAAGTACGGCGACCGTACGGGTCACGCTTAAAAGTGAGAAACAGTATTTATAAAAAAGCAACTGAAACTTACTGAAATTTTTGTCATGACGTAAGGATTTCTTCTGTCCTCTAATTCTTCGACGGATACATTTCTCAGAAGAACTAGAATACATTTGTAGTTGGTCAGAGTTCACGGCAACCAGGTATAGTATTCTGATAAGCACAATATAGACTGGATTGTCGAAACGTCGGGTCGTGAATGTAATTTGTTCGGGGATTGCATTCATTTACTTAAACCAGAGTAACGAAACATGTCTGATATTATACCTGGTTGCATGAAGACACTAGACTGGAGTGTCGAAACGTTGGGTCGTGAATGTAGTTTGTTCAGGGATTTCATTCATTTACTTAAACCAGAGTAGCGAAACATGTCTGATATTATACCTGGTTGCCTGAAGACACTAGACTGAAGTGTCGAAACGTTGGGTCGTGAATGCAATTTGTTCGGGGATTACATTCATTTACTTAAACCAGAGTAGCGAAACATGTCTGATATCATACGTGGTTGCATGAAGACACTAGACTGAAGTGTCGAAACGTTGCGTGGTGAATGTAATTTGTTCGGGATTGCATTCATTTACTTAAACCAGAGTATATAGCGAGCGAAAACGTGTCTGACACTATAAAAATATTTGACAAACTTATAAGTTGTTCACTTTGAACGCGGGTAAAATCAGTAAATCACAAATAATTTTTAGTTTTACTTCATACCTGGCCTTGGAGAAACTTGAATATCTTCCATCAGTGGAGGAGGAGTATTTGGAGGTGTTTCAAAACTCGAATGACGTCGTCTGTTCATTTCTGATAAAAAATTGAAATATTTTAAAAATATACTATGCAATTTTATCCAGATTATATGAATGAAAGTTTGAAATCGAAATTGAAAATGACTTAGTCTTGGACCAATATTTGCATATAGATATTGCACTTTTTTGAAACTGGAAGTGACGTCATCATCCTAGTGGTACAATCGCGTAACGATGTTTCGTACCAACAAGAAATTGCTCATACTAGACCTCTAGGGAGGTTAGTTTATAGAACTGATAGATCTATCCCGAATAAATAAAGTTACACATGCACGCGTAAAACGCATAAGTTGTAACAAACGTGCAGCAGGCTTGTACCAATGCTGTTTCACAACAACTTGTCATCAGAATGTGTTCGCACTCTTTGTTCCCAGCTTGTTGACAACTTGCTTCAAAGTTGTTGACTCAACAGACTTGTGACAAGTTGTGGGTGACAACCTTGTAGCAACTTGATAAAATCACAGCATTGACATTATTACAACTTGTTGACAAGCTTGCTACAAGTCTGAGATGTGAGATTTTTACGCGTGTAGCTTAATCAAGTTTAGCGTATTTACATATAATCAATCGAAACACAAACCTTTTGACTTGCTAAGCTGGAGTTTAGCCATATCATCATAAAAATGAGCGATGTTTTTCATTGGTGTTCCATCTTTTGGGGTAGTTTGGTTGTTGTTGTTGTTGTCAGAGTCGCTTGTGTTTACAACGTTCATTAGTTTAGAACTTTTCTTGTCTTCAACTGTAAATTGATAGTAAAGGCTATCGTCCTGAAAATTGACACTGGGCGACACTACAAAATTGAAAGTTATAATATAGTTAGTTTAGTATAGGTATTTTCTTGTAGTAACACTGGACCAAAAATGGATGGCTCTTACTAGAGCCCTTCAGAGAACAGTTTAGAACTGATAGAGCAATCCAGTGTAAAAGGAGTTATATATAGTTAAAGCATGGTTTCGATTCCTGCAATATTATAATGTCACCTCAGTCGCATACTACAGTTATGTACCAAATACCACAGTTTTTTTCGCGTGGACCTCCTGGGAGAACAGTTTAGAACTGATAGAGCTATCCAGTATAAATAAAGTTAGTTTAGTTTAGGTTTCCTCCTGTAGTAACACTGGATCAATAAGGGATGACCCTTACTGGATCTCTAGGGAAAACAGTTTAAAACTGATAGAGCTATCCAGTATAAATAAAGTTAGTTTAGTTTAGGTTTCCTCCTGTAGTAACACTGGATCAATAAGGGATGACCCTTACTGGATCTCCAGGGAGAACAGTTTAGAACTGATAGAGCTATCCAGTATAAATAAAGTTAGTTTAGTTTAGTTTAGTTTAAATATCTCGAACGTGCGGTGCCAGTGTGGGTAGAGTATAGCAAATACGGCGGTTGACTGTTGTGTAAAACTACCTGAAAAATACAACGAGAACTTCGACGTTTCGAGCGAAGGCCCTTCGTCTGGAAGCTACTAACTTCCAGACGAAGGGCCTTCGCTCGAAACGTCGAAGTTCTCATTGTATTTTTCAGGTAGTTTTACACGACAGTCAACCGCCGTATTAGTTTAGTTTAGTTTAGTTTAGTTTAGTTTAGTTTAATTTAGTTTAGTTTAGGTTTCCTCTTGTGGTAACACAGCACCACTGCGGATGGTCCTTATTGGAGCTCTATTTTGAACAATTTTGAACTGATACAGTTATCCAGTATCAAGTTAGCTTAGCTTAGCCTTCTTCCTGTAGTAACACTGGACCAACAGCGGACGGTCCTTACTGGACCTCTAGGGAGAACAGTTTAGAACTGATAGAGCTATCCAGTATAAATAAAGTTAGCCTTAAAATAGGTGTTGGACATTGACTTACATTGTTTTATAACTCCAATCCGAAGAAACGCTCTCCCGATTTCAACTCCTTCGTCACGTGAATGGATCTCACCATTTAAAACCAACCAATCAATGAAACGACGCGCGAAGAAACAAGTTTTGAATACTTGACCATTATACTGAATATCTTGTAAGACTACAAATTTCTTTTGATCTGCTAAAATTCTTTGGAAAAAGAAATAATTGTTAGAAATTTTAACTTTAAAGTAGTCAGTAACAGATCTTTAGTTTTTTTTCGTTTATGGAATGAAGGGATTAGAAGAACATGTGGGGTGGTAGACATTGCAGAGAAGATGAGGGAAGCAAGGCTGAGGTATGGACACGTAATAAGAAGAGATGAAGGAGAGCTGATCAGAGACATTATGGAATAAAGAGATTAGAAGATGTGACATGGTAGACATTGCAGAGAAGGTGAGGGAAGCAAGGCTGAGATGGTATGAACACGTCATAAGAAGAGATGAAGGAGAGCTGATCAGAGACATTATGGAATGAAGAGATCAGAAGAAAGTGTGGGGTGGTAGACATTGCAGAGAAGATGAGGGAAGCAAGGTTGAGATGGTATGGACAGGAAACAGGACCAGATGAAGGAGAGCCAGTCAGAGACATTATGGAATAAAGAGATCAGAAGAAGATGTGACATGGTAGACATTGCAGAGAAAGTGAGGGAAGCAAGGTTGAGATGGTATGGACACGTAATAAGAAGAGATGAAGGAGAGCCGGTCAGAGACATTATGGAATGAAGAGATTAGAAGAAGATGTGAGGTGGTAGACATTGCAGAGAAGGTGAGAGAAGCAAGGTTGAGATGGTATGGACATGTAATAAGAAGAGATGAAGGAAAGCCAATCAGCGACATTATGGAATGAAGAGATCAGAAGAAGATGTGGAGTGGTAGACATTGCAGAGAAGATGAGGGAAGCAAGGTTGAGATGGTATGGACACGTAATAAGAAGAGATGAAGGAGAGCAAATCAAAGACATTATGGAGTGTAGAGATCAGAAGAAGATGTGGGGTGGTAGACATTGCAGAGAAGATGAGGGAAGCAAGGCTGGGATGATATGGACACGTAATAAGAAGAGATGAAGGAGAGCTGGTCAAATATATTATGGAATGAAGAGGTCAAAAGAAGATGCGTGGTGGTAGACATTGCAGAGAATATGAAGGAAGCAAGGCTGAGATGGTATGGATACGTAACAGGAAGAGATGAAGGAGAGCCGATCAGAAACATGGAATGAAGAGATCAGAAGAAGATGTGGGGTGTTAGACATTGCAGAGAAGGTGAGGGGAGCAAGGCTGAGATGGTATGGACACGTAATCAGAGCAGTTGTAATATATTTGTTTTGCTTATACAAAAATTATTGAGTCCCTTCACCTGTTATAGAGGTCAATGGCTTGAAATACGAGTTGTGTTTCCTTGTCAAAGCCGCCGCTGCCATCATCTCTACGAAATCTGTAGAACAACATCTGATCTTTAAATTGATGATCATCGCACACTAAAAATAATCGTATCAGAAAGGAGAATTTTTAATGGACGCGCAATATACATTGTTCGACATTTGTTGCTATTGCACTTGTAATATGAAGTTGAAACTGAAAATCTCAAATTTTCAATGCTGCACACTTTCACATTCAATACTGCACACTAAAATAGGCCCTGCCTGCTTATACAGTTGTCTGAATATAATTTCACATAAGACAGTCTCATATGTGAAGAATAAGTCTAGTCTTCGGTATTTTCCTGTGGTGACACTGTACAAATAAGGGATATCGATAGCCCATATATTACTTGACCTCTTGGAGGAATAGTTTAGATAGCATTGATCATTGTAACACGAACAGGTTCTAACATATTTTATGCTACGATTTCGAAATACAAATATCAATTGTCAAGTTATAATCACGGACACAGTATTGCATAATACCGTAAATACATAAAACGTCTCCGATATATTGTATTGTATTCTTTTGTCATACTATTTTAATAATTGTAATTTGGTATCTCGTCATGCAACTTGAGGCGATGAAATATATTGTTGATTAAAAATGAGTAAGGTATCCCCTTTCATTTCCATTTCAAATAGGATCCGTTGATTTTGGAAATTTTCGCTCCAGTGGTGTCGAAAATTGTATTCTACACGATTTTTTGATATTTTACTAATTAATAGAGTTTAAAATAAACTTTCCAGTCAAATGAGTAATGGTTTCGCAGTCCGACGCGCATATCATTTGCGTTCTATTGTTACAACTTTTATGAATACGACAATAAAGGTTTTAATTGTAAACATGCTCTATTGTATTGTCGCGATAACGGCCAATTTCAAAATTCCCTTCGAACATAGCGCATCGCTACGGCTTTAACTGCCTTAATACTTAACGCATAAAACCCAAACAATACAAGTATTCAGTTTCAAAATTTTCAAGTCAATTTAATCCCTACTTTTCAACCCTTGTCACACCAGTTACATAATTTCCTCTGCTCTCTGCGCTTTCCGGGGCAAAGCAAGAAAATGTTCTATGAAATGTCTATTGAGTTTTGTTTCGCGTTAGTTCGAGTTCACACAAGACGCATGAAAGTGATGAAACCGGATGAATTCGAGCACAGTTACCGTACGAATTCCCGTGTCAACAAATGGAACCGGACGAATTTGTGTATAGTTCCGAATTCGTTCGGTCTCCTGTGAAGAAAGTTTTCGTACAAATTGTACAAAGTTACCAGAAATACCACACTATTCTGGCAAAACGTCAGAAAACGAACCATTATGAAATCGCATGTCTGGTACAAAATAGCTCACGCGACAATTCGCATGGGCAGCAGATGATATAGCCTGTTCGTTATTCGTCTGTCTCAGGCTACAGATGATAGCGAACTTCAGAAATGTTGACACTAAAAGGAGAAAGCAAATAAAACTACATCTCTCAATTCTATTTATTTGCCTCCAAATACAAGACTCACTACATATAATAAAAAGAATTAGCCATTATTCTCTCACTCTGATAACTGCAGGTTGACCACCATCTGCTGTACGATAGTGCTTTATAGGGAAAACCCATGCACCTATAGTACATTGCAGTAAGCCAACTGCAAATATTTGAAATCCATTGTTATTGACACGAAATTATTGACATTATTATGTGGTGAAAATTATTGCAAGGAAAACAAGAAAATGCATTATATGTACGCGGTATACATTTGTTTTGTCTTGCATAGGTCATTACAGCATGGTTTATAGACTATCCAATTGAGTTATTGACATTTTCAGATAACTCACATGCCTAGTACAGCTGTCTGATAATGTAAGCATAAAATGGAACAAAAATATCCAAGCATTTTCACAGTGGCGTAGCCAAGGAGAGGCTTCCCCCCCCCCCACAATGTTCCCCAGAACTGTTCTTGTGAAGTTTAAATCGAATCAGAGAGTAGGGGGGAGGGTGCAATGTCTGGAATAACAATAAAAATCGCTTTCTCGTGGTTATGATTTTTCTTCAGAACTCGTCTCAGAATGCGAGAAATGCGATTCTAGAGACTCTAGAAATTCAAACATTTTCCGGGGTAGTATGCCCGCGCAGGACCCCCCTAACATTCTCGCGCCATTGCTGGTCATTTTCGGAATCTATGTTTAATTTGCCCCCCAAAAGTCAACACCCTGGCCACGCCACTGGGCATTTAAATGAAATATGTGACTGAATTGGAATAGGTCTATCACTACACGGACGCATATTCTTCCGGCCGGAACAACATAGAACAGACTGACCTGTATTTTTACACATAAAAAATAATTTTACACAACCCATATAGGCTAATAACCGTAGACCCAATTCATGCTCTTCGCCACCCAATAATTTAAATGCTTAATTGGTAACATTTGCTACATTCCACCTGTGATTCCATGCTTACATTGTCAGAACAGTAGTAACCAGGCATGTGAGTTATCTGAAAATGTGAATTGGGTTGCAACGGGCATAAACATGTCCCAGCCGAATTTGGTCTATTGCACAATACTAGGAGTCTATATGTAATATATATATAGTCTACGTTTACGCCAGACCAGAATTTGGAACCGTACACAAATTCGTCTGGTTCCATTTCCTCACACGGGAATTCGTACGGTTAGCGTTAGCTGTTCTCAAATTTGTCCGGTTTCATTCGCCCCGTGTGAATGCGAAATCGTGCAAATTTGAGCACCGTGTAAACAGAAACTTATTAAATACTAGGCCTTATACATAGCAACAAACCATACCATACCATACCATACCATACCATGGTGTATTAGTCCAATATCTTGCAAATTTCTCATGCATTTTACGGCCACACTTCGATTGCTTGCTTCCAAATGTTCGATAAGCCAGTCGACAAGCTCTCGACCAACGAAGCACTTTTGGTATACGCGCGCATGGTAGCGTCTGTCTTTGATCATCGAAGGCTGCTCGCAATGCAGCCGAAGTCTCAAATATTCGCTTGCAATAACTAGGTCGGCTTTTCGTGAACGGTTATTAGTATTTTGCTCCATTCCTATTCAGCACTTTGGCGAGTGTCTCGCCGCATCGGATTTTGTTTGGAAATCAGAATTTTTAACTTGAAACCTTAGCATGGCATAATGGATTAAATGGTAATTAATTAAGCCAGGGTATTAAATGAACGTGTGTAAATATAGACATACCTACAATCCGGAGCAACATAGTTGCGACACACGAGATATTTTCCTTCAAAATTTGCATATCTAACAATAAAATCGGAAAAATAGTCTTTGTTCTATAATTTCCCCCCTCCCCCCCCCCCCCATGCATTCAATGTACTTTTGTTATAGTTGTATGCAGAAAAATGCATAATTTCATTTGGACAACATTGATTTGGGGGGATGAGAGGTGGGGGGGGGGGTGGTGGAAACAGGCAATGACTGTTTTATCTTAACCGCATGAAATTTTTTAACACAATTTGAAATAGCTGACCCAAGTCATTTTGACTAGCTACACCTGATTTCCTCACGGCTCCCTAATCTGCAGGCACTGAAAATGAATTTTGCTAAATCCAGTTTGACTCGACTATATAGCTAGTAAGGCGGTTAAGTGCAACTCGAAATGGGTTGGGAAAATGAAGGTAACCGCTTAATTGACCTATATATTGTTTTTTTGTAAGCTTTCCAATGACGTAAGTCATTATTGCTTAAAATGAACTTGGAATTTCACAATTTTACAAGTATAGGAGTTTAAAGAGGAAAATGAAAATGAACCCAAATTTTAGGCCGGCGGCATTAATTAATTTTTCAAATGCCTCCATATCTAAAATTTATTGTCATATCAAAGTCTATACTTCCTGCGAATATGGTGCTTTATCACAAAACGAACAATTCGTACACTTACCGCCAGTTTAGAACTGATAGAGCTATCCAGTATAAATAAAATATGGTCATTTTCCCATCAATGGGAATAAAATTTTGTTTGTTAACATTACTCAACTATGCTAAAAAATTATACTGTTTATTAACAATGCTTTGCAATCTATAAGATCATCCTGTCCTACGTTTATTTCATAATTACACAAACATTTTATCCCAGCGCAGTTACAACTATGAATTGGCGAAACAAAATGGGGAAAAGCGAAGATTCGTCAATGAATATGGCTACGCCAATTCGTGCATGGTCAAGATTTTTTATCTAAAACAATTTCAATTAATAAAAGAAAATCTATTATGATTGCACTTCACCCTACTTGTGGTACCTGATTGCAGATTTTCAGGAAATTCCCCCCTCTGAAATTCATTAAATTATATGGATAAATTGAGTAGGCGTGCCCAATATGTTTCGGCCTAATAACGATCTTTTCAAGGACTGGATAGTGCATCTGCTACGCATAAATGAAGCCAATGGCGACCATATTGGTGTGACCACCACACCACAAATCTACTGTGGTGTTGGGGACATGTTTAAAGAGCTTCTATAAGTTTCTAGTTGGTGGGAAAGGACAAATATTATCTAGATAAGAATTTATCATCAGTGGCCTCTCTTTATTCCTAAATTTGCCGGTGAATACTTAATGAGGTCACACCAATATGGCCGCCATAAGCCTCATTATGTGGTGCTTAAAACGTTCTAAATGTCATTAGAAGAGATGTTGGAAGCTATATTTCTCAAGATACATAGGAAAATATATTTGCTTCATAGTACAACTAACGCTAGAATTTTACAGATTTATAAATCTGATCTCATTAAAATATTCTGGCTTCATTCAATAGAATGCTCTATCAATGATTACGTAAAGTTTAATAATTTGAACACGGTCGCTTCTTAAGTATGATAAAATAATCATTCGTGTAGGATTAAAAAACATTAAACACACTTTAATAGTAATGTCGTTTAGGGGGTTTGGGCGGTCCCTCTTTGAGAACGGTCTGGCTACTGGTCTTCTTGGGCGGCTTCAAAATAACATCACACGTCGGACCTTTTAGCTTACCCAGGGTGCATTGCACGTACTTTTCCACATGTTTAACGAGGAAGGCCTCAGGTGCCGAGCCTTGGGAAAGAACTTGGTAGTGAAAATCTTGAATATTGAATGTCTTATTGAGCGACGTCTTGGCATCGTCTCGGAGTTGTACGAGCTTTTGTTGACCCAACATGTACGAGGTCGCCTGACCGGGAACGCCCTGGTAACGAGTGATTTCTTTTTGAGCCAAATCGGAGTCATCCCAGGCGTATTTGGAGAAATACCACAATGCTTCGGTTCTATAAGGGCGAGATATGCTGTCGGTTTATTTAGTAAAGCATAAGGTAGGGGAACACAAGTAAAAATCTCACATCTTGTCAACAAGATGACAGACTGACCTGCCAACCCTTGCCTATGATTTCCGGTACTGTTACCAGCCTGTAGCATATGTAACTTAAACATTAGTACCGGAATCTTTCCAGTCATGTGGAAAAAAGCAAAATTAGATCCAATCCATAAATCTGGTGAAACGAGTGACTTTAGGCAACTTTAGGCCAATTTCGATCTTAGTCATTCTCTCAAAAATACTTGAAAGGCATGTGTTCAATTCGTATTTTTTGTATTTAGCCGAAAATGAAATTCTATCCGATCACTCACATGGTTTCAGACCTGGACATTCCTGTGAAACATCATTAATTATGATCTGTGAATACCTTGTTAGTAATATTGAAAATGGAGAAATTAACGGTGTTTTAATGCTTGACTTTTTCAAAGCTTTCGACTTAGTCGATCAAGCTATTTTGTTCCAAAAAATTAACGCGTATGGAGCTTCTGATCTAACTCTAAAATGGCTCGCTTCATATCTAGAAGGACGCACTCAACAAGTCCAAATCAACAATTACTTGTCTGACCTGGCTCCTCCGCAGGCGTCTGGTCTGTTGTTTATTGATCTGTTTATTCTGATATGAAATATTCTGAGTTAAAATTATTAAATTCGTGAAAGCGAAGGCGGAGGACTAGGGACTAATTCTAATTGTCCGCCCTCCCATGCGCACCGCCTTTTCGCGCGCCGCTAATTTTCTCGCCGCCTTTTCCTCTCGCCGAATTTTTCCAACGTCTTTGCCTGCTTCTTCGCGGGACGCCTTCAACTAAATAGAGACGTCTGGGTACGAGGCAGTTGTCTGACCCTTTAACAATAATCACTGGTGTCCCCCAAGTATTTATCAATGATTTACCATCGTTTCTTGATACATCTCATCCTTCTCTTTTTGCTGATGATTCGACCCTCTTAACCCATGGTGGTAAGTTACGCGTTATCAAAGCAACCTTGTCGACTGATTTGCATATTACCGCCGATTGGGCAAGAAGCAACCACATAGCTTTAAATTTTCACAAAACCAAATTCATAAAAATATATTTTAAGCGTAATTTTATCCATCACTTGACCATGATAGCATCCTTTCCGAGGATTTTTCTGTTGAAGAAATTACTTCCGGTAAACTCTTAGGACTTACATTCGATAACAATCTTTCCTGGGACAACCAAGTGGATAAAATATACAAATTACTTAATTCTAGGCTTTATCTGTTTAAGCGTATTTGCCCGGCTCTTCCACTGAAATGCAGAATTAAGTTTACTATGCCTTTATCTACAAACATTTACTTTATTGTATTACCATTTGGGGTAATGCTCGACAAGAGCTTATTGATCCATTGCTTCAACTTGGGGCAGCCAGGCTGGCTATGGATGAGAGCATGTCAACTCCTGTTGATTTTTTCCGCAAATTGGAATAGATTCCCGTCAACAACTTAATTAAGATGAGGAAAATATTGCTCGTACATTGTAGTAAACACCTTGCGTAGTTCATCTCCCAATGAACTTTTTGCAAACTGTTTTGCTTCTCCGGAGCAGTGCAAAATGCTTACACTCGCTCCTCCGTAACTGACCTTAGAATACCATCTGTTAAATCTGAGCTTTCCAAGACTAAACTCTCATACAATGGAGTGTTACTTTTCAATTCCTTACCCAATGACTTGAAACTTTTTAGCAATCACTCCCCTTCCGCGTACAAATTTAAACTAAAAAATTCTTCTGTAATCTAAATTATGAGGTTGAACACTTAGAGCAATTTTATGCTCTGTTACAAATGCATCTGTTACAAGTATTGAATTTCTTCTTTTTCATTCAACTTCTCTTCATTTTCAAAATTTTATAAAAAAATAGTATTATCTAATATGCATGTTTAATGTTGTTATACGTGCATATTGTGTAGTGTCCTTTGTGCAGTCTATAATTAATATTATATAATTAGTGTTTTGTAAATATTGTAAATAGATCTTAAGATATTTAACCTATCCTATATATATAGAGGGCCATTTGGTAGAATACCATATTAGGTTAAAATGTTTCTATGTAATATTTAACCCCAGGAAATAAAGTTCTAATAATAAATAATAATGACTTCAGTAATTTTTGTCATGGATCCTAACCTACAGTAGCACTGCCCGTGTATCGAACCCCGAGGGTCACAGAGGTGACAGGCACTCGGACTAGTAACATACCTATTCATTCCTCGGTAATGAAGGCCTGTATCAACAATTAAACGCAAAGCTCACCAAACCTAAAAGATAAAGGACACATTAAAACATTATTAGCGAAGAAAATATCAAATAGAAATTGACTCGCTAGAAAAAGCTCGCCACATTCTTACCTAACAACGGTCTGTGTCCGAAATTGCATTGAAAGTTGAAGCAAAAATTACCTCGTGTAACGTGGTCTGTTAAATTACAAATATACTTCATACCTGCCACTTGAGCATACCAAATTTCTGCATTGGTTCCTCTTTATATGTGTCCGTATCTATAGCAATTACCGGGTTTTCAGAGTACAAACCCCATCCTTCAGTAAAGAATGTGTAATATGTTTGATCATCTATCCATTTAGGCACTCCGCCATATTTGTCTTTAAAGTACTCAGTATGAGCTAAACAAAATGAAGAAAAACCAGTGCATAAGAAACTAGATTTTAAGAAGCCGTTAGGCTGAGATTTCTCATGAGGATTTTGTGCAAGCTACCTGGAAAATATAACAATATCTTACAGACAAAGGCCTTCGCTCGAAACGGTCAAAGTTTATAATATCAGACGGTGAATGAGTGCAATCTCCGAACAAATTACATTCACGACCCAACGTTCGACATTCCAGTCTAGTGTCTTCATGCAACCAGGTATAATATCAGACATGCAATTTGTTCAGGGATTACATTCAATTACTTAAACCAGAGTAGCGAAACATGTCTGATATTAGCGATAGGTTTGCTGATAGGTTTGCTGATAGGTTTGCTGAGCACTTGCGTGATGTTAAGAACAATGTGCACAACAAACCGGTTGCTAGGCACTTCAACAGTGCCAACCACTCCTTTTCTGATATGAAAATATGCGCCATTCATCCCATTATTGGTGGCAATGATACCCGTCGGAAGCAAGAAAAGCGTCTCATTTTTAAACTTGGCACCATTCAGCCTGATGGTATCAATGAGCGCCTCTCCTTCATCTAGCTCATTCTTTTCTCTTAAATACTTCTTATATGCTTTCCTCTATATCCCCTCTTCCCTTCCCTTGTACAACATTTATAGCGCTTTGATAAGTGTAACGCCTGTGCGCAGGCCTTCGACCCTATAATCGGGCCGAAGCCTGCACCATAGCCTGCACGCAGTCTATATCTTTACATATTAATTCTATTTTGTTATGATTGTATGACTACTTTATTTTCATTGGTTAATATTTTGTTCACTATAAAAGCTGATGTAATGTGTTTATCTGTCTACTAATTTCTCCTGACGAAGGGCTTTAGCTCGAAACGTCGAGATTTTGTTTATATCTTTTAGGCACACGCGAAGCAACCCTCAATTTGTTCTATATGTCCATGGCCGACGCTGAATTAAAGTCTCTGATATTATACCTGGTTGCATGAAGACACTAGACTGGAATGTTGAAATGTTGGGTGGTGAATGTAATTTGTTCAGGGATTACATTCATTTACATAAACCAGAGTAGCGAGACATATCAGCTATCTTCCCCTCTAAGGAATTTACAGTGGTGGGCCAAAACTAAGATTAGGGCCCTCAGCCCTGAGTATTGATTACGATTGTGTAACATCGAATGCTTCCTGAACTCATTGAAAGATTGAAATGCGATTTTGTATTTGTGTTTTATTGCTTCACAGACACATATTCGTACAGTGGGAGTATGGGTACAGAAGGAATGCTTAATAGTCTGATACTATATATTACTATTTGTGATAGTCTCTCGACTCTCTTAGTTTTTAAAGCAGTCTTGCCTTGCTAGGGTGTACCACTGCAGCACTGCATGAGTCAGAGATCTTACCTTGTCCCTGTGTATGATGACCAGGCCACGCCTCGTGAGCCGTTCCAGACCACTCTGAAAACCTCGGTCCATGATTTTCCAAGAAGAAAGGCAGACCGAAATGTGCTGGCTTGGTGCAATCTGCTCCAGTTCCCTGAAAGTACTGCGCGCCTGAAGAGGGGTTAAAATCCGGGAGCATTTTAATCGGACAGTTAGGGACAGTTATTTTATCTCCAGTATGGTAAAACAATGGTATAAGCTTTGGCGAAAGCATACTCATAATTTCTCTACAAGTTGACATCCATGTTAATAAGGATTTGTAGCGTTCTGGGCAATACTTTTTTGCTTTCTTCAAATCTGTGCAGCGTTTGTGAGCCGTGCCGTTCGATTCGATTTCTGGGAAAGGCGCATCGTTGTAATAGGATGTTTGATTCGTGAGGATTTTACGGAATGCGGCAATTGCTTCGGTCTCATTGGATATTCCCGTTACGTTCTTTGCAATTTCTATCACCTGGGTTGAAACGGAAATGGAGAAATATATCTCAAACTGCTACGACTATACATAGATAAATACAAATTAAAGTTAGTAAAGTACGTTAACGGGCTGTAAGTAAAGTTAATGGGCGCTAACGTCCTTTTTTGCAGCTGAGAAATGAATTGCAATTAAGGGCGCAGTTCAAACGTGACCAAGTCGAAAGCTTACTAGGGCGTCTCTGGCTGCCACGATAAGACCCATGTCTGATCACGGAACACAGCTAATCTGATCATGGAGCACAGTTAAGCTGTAAAGGTTAGTTTTAGGTCAGACATCAAGTAAGGGATGTCATTAGGAAGCATTTTCATATCTTCAAAACATCCTCCATTTTCTCTGATAACCCCTTAGTCGCTTTTCGACATAGTAAAAATATCCGTGAAAGCCTAGTCCATAGCTCCCTGCCACAGGATTCGTCTTCATCTAATGGCACAGACGAGCAAGTTTTCCTTGACAAGTTTTATTTGCTCGTGTGTATGACAAAAAATTGACAAGTTTTCCTTGACAAGGAGCCTTGTTTAAAAGCTAGTCATACCAGACAAGGAGAAATTGATCGAAAAAACTTGTTTGCCGTACACACGAACAAATAAACTCGTCAAGGAACTTGTCAAGGAAAACCTGCTCGTCTGTACGGGGCTTAAAACCTGTGATTATATAGATTCTTCTACTGTTATTTCGGCACCAAAATCTAAGTATATCATCAAGCACCGTTGCACGTGTGCCTCCTCTCATCTCATCTAATCTATTGCATTTCATGCAGTATGCCTTACATTGGTGAAACTAAAAGATGTTTAAAAACAAGTTCTTGTTGAATTCTTGTTGGTACCACCAGAGAAGCCCAAGTAAGCCTTCGACTCGGTCACATTGGAGTCGCGTCCTTTGCAATTCAGTAATCAGCTGCAAGGAAGGAAGAATAGCATCCCCTACCTTTACCCTTTTAATATCCATACCTGTGGATAAAGGGCATTCAATCTTTCATGTCCTATTTCGTTAATTCTTTCAGGCGTGATATCACTGGTAGTGAAGTAAGGCAAAATATTCTTGTACGATTTCTTTCCATCTAACAGCTCACCAGTTATAGGCAAACGTTTTGTCGTACGATTCTTTGTTGCATTCCCATCTTCATAGATAAAGTCGACTGGAAGCTCTGCTAGGCCGCTTGCCACGTCCCGGGGCAGACAATGTCTAAGGTGGTCCTTCTCCATGTAATTGATCAGATCAACAATAGGCTGGCCAATTCCTGGGAATGATTCGAAAAATTGGTGTGTTTATACTGGATTGCTCTATGAGTTTTGGCCCAACTGTTCTCTCTAGAGGTCTGGTAATTGCCATCGCGTATTGGTCGAGCGTTCCTACAGGAGAAAACCTAAACTAAACTAACTGAACAGCTCTATCAGTTCTGTTCTACCACACTCTCCACGTTCTTCTCAAGGGAGAAAAGTCTTTCTAGTTTGATTCAAGCTTCTTTCTGGAGTAACACTGGACCTCTAGGGAGAACAGTTTAGAACTGATTGAGCTATCCAGTTGAAATAGAGTTAGTTTATTTAGGTTTCCGCCTATAGTAACACTGGATCAATAAGAGATGACCCATACTGGATCTCTAGGGAGAACAGTTTAGAACTGATAGAACTATTCAGTATAAATAAAATACTGTAAGTTTAGTGTAGGTTTCATTCCGTTGTAATACTGGACCATAAGAGATGAGTCTTACTGGAACTCCAGGGAGAACAGTTTAGAACTGATAGAGCTATAATAATAATTTAATAATAATAATTTATTGATATCCATCTTTAGTATAAAATTACAATGGATTTACAGTTTATAAAGTTGATACGAGTATATGTACATTGTGTTAAGTATAGTATATGTTATATACAGTGTATATATATACTGCCAAAATTGCCACAAGTTAAATTTGGCAGTTGAGTAAAATTTATTATGACAAATATAGTAAAAATGTTAAGAGCAAAAAGAGTATAAAATTTAGATTATAATAACGCATTTGTTCTTGGGATAAACGAGAGTTTGTGCCTTTTAGTATGTGAGAAAAATTGTGGGAGAGTATTTACTGTTCTTAGATCATATTTTTTCGTCACGATATCTGGTATATATAATATATTTTCTGCATGGATGCGTTTCATCATCAATAATTTTCTTATATTCACGAATGGCGAGCATATTACGACGTTCTTCAAGAGACTGAAGTAGGTCGGGCGGCAGGGCAAGTATTTTTTGACTTCTAGTTTGGATATTCTCCACCTCATCTATTAAGTATTGTGGTAATCCACTCCATATTGGGGACGCGTATTCCAATACCGGTCTGATTTTGGAGAGGTAACAGGTTAGACCTACTTCTGTCGGTAGATTAGCTCGACGACATTCCCGAAGGTGGAATAAACGTTTGCTTGCCTTTCTTGTAATTTCTTCGACATGTGTGTTCCATTTAAGGGTATTATTACACCAAAGGCCCAGCAGCTTAAACGATTTAACTCTTTCAATCACATCATTACCAATCGTAAGTAAAGGTGGTTCGGGAATACCTTCTTTAAAACAGATCCACATATCTTTAGTCTTTTGCGTTAAGTTCCATCTTATTTCTGAAGGCCCAGTCATTCATTAAATCAAGCACCATTTGCATGTTACTAGTAGAGCAATATGAGATTGCCTCATCCTGAGTGCAATCATCAGCGTATTTATGCGTATTAATCTGAAAATAGTTAGGAATACAGTCTTCAAGGTCGTTAACATGAACATTAAACAGTGTTGGTGAGATAACAGAACCCTGGGGACTCCGGAGGACAAGGCCTAGAAGATGATAAGCTCTCACCAAGTTTTACTTGCTGGCTCCTTCCTTCTAAAAAACTCCGCGTCCATAACCAAAAAGACTTTGATACATTCAATTCCGCGAGTTTTCTTAGAAGCAGACCATGGTCGACCAAATCGAACGCTTTACGAAAATCGATAAATAAAGCGTGGATCCCCATTCTTCCATCACGTGAATTTTCAGTCTTATTGTACCAATTTTGGGTAATACTCGCTAATGCAGATACTGTTGATCTACCATGTGTAAATGCATGTTGATTATCTTTGATCTTAAGGTCGCTTTTATTCAATTTGAGTTGTATGGTTTCTAGGATTTTTGCCATTTGCGATAGCACAGAAATCTGCCGGAAGTCATTATCTATATCATTCGGGGGGTTCACTTTGGGCACAGGGGTGACTAAAGCATGTTTATATAAGGTCGGGTATTTAGACTGGGAGATGCTACAGCAGATAAATCTATCCAGTATAAATAGTTAGTTTAGTTTAGGTATCCTCCTGCAGTAACACTGGATCAATAAGGGATGGACCTTATTGGACCCAGAGAACAGTTTAGAACTGATAGAGCTATCCAGTACAAATAGAGTTAGTTTATATAGTTTAGGTTTCCTCCTGCAGTAACACCGGATCAATAAGAGATGGCCCTTACTGGACCTCTAGAGAGAACAGTTTAGAACTGATAGAGCTGTCCAGTTGAAATAAAGTTAGTTTAGTTTAGGTTTCCTCCTGTAGTAACACTACAGGATAACTAAGAGATGACCCTTAATGGATCTCTAGGGAGAACAGTTTAGACTTGATAGAGCTGTCCAGTATAAATAAAGTTAGTTTAGTTTATGTTTCTTCCATTGGAACACTGGCTCAATAAGGATGGTCCTTACTGGATCTGTAGGGAGAACATTTTAAAATCAACATAGCTATGCAGCATAAATAAGATTAGGTTAGTTTTATTTCTTTAATATATATACTTTTTTACCTTCTATTAAACTTTCATTTACAGATGCCATGAAAGTTTTACTATATTTAACCAGCCATTTGTCTCTGTCCTCTTTGGAAAAACTTTTCGTAAACTCAGCTTTAATGTAATGTTTCACAAACCACTCGTTCACCACTTCAGAAGGGTCGTTTTCACTTGCAATCTTTTTGAATTCTTCTTTAAGGACATAAATACCAGATATACAATTGAATTTGGAAAGAACCATTCCAGTTCTCACACCAAGCTGCATATTGGATCTAACAAATGAAAACAGAGCGTTCAGGTTTTGTTTTATAACGTTTTAGTGGTGGTTAATTGGCACGCTACTAAAGAGCGCGTTTATAGCCGTCCCACTACTAGAATGGACAAGTCAGGGCTCGCAAAATTTTAGTAAAAGTGATTGCCCTTGGGCAGGTCACACCGAAAATTCGGTTGCCCAAAGCTATTTCTGGCTTCCCCACCTCAATTAAGTGAAAAATGAACCACAACAATGTATGGCGACCTGGAAGGTGCGGCCAAGTTTTATCTCGCGAGTTGCGTGATGAATTGAATTTACCCCTCGGCGATTAACACGCTCACTGAAATGGCGTACGGTGGAATATATTTTATCGCCCATCAATTAAACCCTTTGATATCAACATATTTTTTGTTCAATTTCAATACATTTGACAAATCAACTTTTCACACGGCTGGCAGTACCCTACCACTGACGAGTAAAATCGTCTAGTGTTAGAAATACTCTGGCGTTAGACAGAGTAAAATACTAAAGTAGGGCGCATCTGGGCGTATTGCCAACTTATGGGTTAACAAGAGACACTGGCAGATAGTTTTGTTAACCCATTAACTGGCAGTACCCTACCACTGACGAGTAAAATCGTCTGGCGTTAGAGAGAGTAAAATACGAAAGTAGGGCTCATCTGGGCGCATTGCCAGTTAATGGGCTAAATATAGGTTACGTTTTAGTTTTGACTCCGTGAATTTGTTTAATATGCAATATTATTCAATCTATTAAACTCTTACTTGTATTGTAAGATGGTCTGCTTATTTGACAAAATTTTTTCAATCATTTTTTCTGCTTCGTCAAAGTTCTTTGGCTTGACATAGTAAGCATAAACATTGATATCATAACCAATTGAACAAATAGCTTGCCAGCAAAAGTCATCTGGTCCCAGCATCCAGTCACCGTTGTAAAAGTTTTCACCATATGGCGCACCAAACACCGTCCTCAGGAAATGTTTAACCTAAAAACAAATGACTGTTGTTAATAAAAGTTTCGAAAATAACAACAACAACAGCAAATTGTTTGTTTTGTGAAAATAATAATAACTGATAATGTTCCGTGCTTACGAATCGAAAGCTTTGGCAAATATATAAACAACAACAGCAACAGCAACAACAACAACAACAACAACAACAACAACAACAACAACAACAACAACAACAACAACAACAACAACAACAACAACAACAACAACAACAACAACAACAACAACAGCAGCAGCAACAACAACAACAACAACAACAACAGCAGCAACAACAACAACAACAGCAGCAGCTACAACAACAACAGCAACAGCAGCAGCTACAACAGCAACAGCAACAACAACAACAGCAGCAGCTACAACAACAACAGCAGCAACAACAACAGCAGCAGCTACAACAACAACAGCAACAACAACAGCAGCAGCTACAACTACAACAGCAACAGCAACAGCACATGTTAATTTAAAATGTTCACGCATAGGTAACAAAACATGAGACAACATTCGTAAACATTTCTGCTTAACATGTGTTGAAATAAGCTTTTGTTGCAAATTGCAGCAACTTTGTTGCTTGTATTACTTCGCCTTAATCTAAACTAAAATTTGATGTAAAACAAACCTGCTCGAGAGCTTTAACTTCTCGAGGTGTCATCTTGTTTTCATCCAAAACTGTTGAGTTGATCTCATTCAATAGTTTAAATGCAGCGTCTGTTTTAGCTTTCAGATACGCTGGAGTGACGTTGTATGGAAGATGTCTGAAAGAGAGGAAATATTGCAATTGGTGGCGCAGTAGTAAGGGTACGTGTCTTTCATTTCTATGACCGGCTTTCAATCCTTCAATATGCAGTTGGGTTTATTTGTGTACGTGTTTGTTTGTTTGTTTGTTTTTAATACGAAAATTTGTGGAGCTACTTAGGTCATAGGCCAAGGACAATTCGATTAAATTTTGGTTCAATTTGGATGAAAATTTGATGAGAAATTTACAAAAGTTTGTCTTGCTTTTCCGGGCTGAAGAGAACTGAATGCGTAATTATGCATGTATAATTTATGCATGAATACTTGACTTAATTTGCTGGCGGTGCTATGCAGTCTCCGAGTGCTATGCAGTCTCCGAGTGCTATGCAGTCTCCGAGTGCTATGCAGTCTCCGAGTGCTATGCAGTCTCCGAGTGCTATGCAGTCTCCGAGTGCTATGCAGTCTCCGAGTGCTATGCAGTCTCCGAGTGCTGTGCAGTCTCCGAGTGCTCTCCAGTCTGAATATAACTTTGCCTCAGTAGCATGTGAAGAGCGCTTCAGTTTGATTATATTAAACACTTCTAGTTTTCTCCGGGCACTCCGCTTTCCTCCTGTAATCAATATTCGACCAATAACGGACGATCTTTATAGAACCTCTACGGAGAACGGTTTACACAAAACTGCCATAGAGCTATCCAGTACAAATAAGTTTAGTTTAGGTTTCCTCTTGTAGTAACACTGGATGAATAAGGGATGACCCTTACTAGACCTCTAGGGAGAACAGTTTAGAACTGATAGAGCTATCCAGTACAAATAAGTTTAGTTTAGTTTAGGTTTCCTCCTGTAGTAACACTGGATGAATAAGGGATGACCCTTACTAGACCTCTAGGGAGAACAGTTTAGAACTGATAGAGCTATCCAGTACAAATAAGTTTAGTTTAGTTTAGGTTTCCTCCTGTAGTAACACTGGACCAATAAGGGATGGTCTTACTGGACCTCTAGGGAGAACAGCTTAGAACTGATAGAGCTATTTAGTATAGATAGATTTAGCTGGGTTTTATGCGCCAAGAGTTTTCATCAAATTCCAGCTCACCTGTTTTTCAAGTCGTCAACAAGATCGTCATCTTCTTTATCTGGTTGCCACGGCAACGAGTTACGATTGTATTCGTAGTAGGTGTCTTGAACTCTCTTTAAAAAGTCTGGCAGTTTAACACGTTGAGCTTCGTCAGAGTAAACGTACTTGTTAGGCAGCGTAGTGTTATCTGAACGATAAAGATAAAGTAATGTTAGGGGGTGTACTGCTCACCTTTTGTTTCAGTTGAGTGCTGAATTGCAAGGTACGCAGCTCAAATGTGATCATGTCGTAAGTTTACTAGGGCGCCTCTGGCTGCCATCATACGATCCATGTCTGATCATGGAACACAGCTCAGGTGGAAGGGTTAGTTCTTGGTGAAGGAGGAAAACCGGAGTACCCGGAAAAAAGCAGGAGAGAACCAAGCACAACTCTACTTACCTAAATCTTCAAGCACATCAAGTGACCCACTCTTTTAAGGCCATCTTTTTTTGCATGGCGCAACCCACCAGTCCCCCATCCCAGATAAAAAATGAACGGTCCCTACAGGCCATGTTTATACACGAGACAATTTTCATTCATTTCTTTCATGCCTTTATGGTATGTTCGATGGAGTAAATTTCGGGATAATTTCTCAATTGTATTGTGAATACGTTTTACACACACGACTTCCGTGCCAAAAGTTGACGGTTGGAAGTTGCACAAGGCATTTTTTAAGAAATCGTTAGTGGGGGGGCCATAATCGAAAGGGGACGTAACAGGTAGGTGGTGTATTACAGGTGTGGGAAGCTGAAGGGGGGTCTGGGGGAGGACCAGAACTTTTTTGTATTCTTGAGTCTCTGTAGCTTGATTTCCTGCATTTTCAGAGACAATTTTTGATATATCCCATCTAAACGGAGCCAGGTTTTGTTGTGAGAATACCATAACTCAGTGGCGAAGCCAGCGGTCATGCAGGTCATGCAGTGCATGACTAAAACTTTCCCCAAAAATGTTTAAAAATCAGTTCAATAAAATTGACTAAAATAGAATTACGCTTTATCTTTGCCTTTATACGTTCAGCTGCTTTATGCTATATTTTTAAACATAAATCAATGGTCTTTACGCGATATTTTCGCTGAATATTCTCGTATGTTTTTGATTTCGGCTTTGTTGCCTTGGCAACTGAGTAGGGCATGCATATTTTCCACTGAGCTATACTATATTACTGGAGGACGTGCACGGCAGTAAAAAGTGAAGCCAAAAACATGGCGGATTTCGGCATTTGCTGACGTCAATTGGTCCCAAATGCCCATGGTAATTACCACTGACAAACCGCGATCTTAAGCTTCAAACAAACTCTTTTCCCCCCTGGTTTTTGCACAAATATTTTTATTTATTTTTCCCCGACCTTGCTGTTTATCCAACAACGACGAGAGAAAAATGCCTTTTTGCTGCGCATTTGGCTGCCACAATTCTTTATCAAAGAAAAATATTTCTTCTCACCGGTAAGAATCCATGAAACTCTTTATACTTTTTACTGCAGGCCTATACACAAAGGCTCAATTTTAATTTTCACATAGTGTAAATTGTACAAGCAGAAATGGCGTAAAAATCGTTTATAAACAAAAAATTGCCATGTATAAAGCTTATAAACCTAGCTATCTCTTTTCTTTGATAAAATTTAGCTAATGTTTTATATAGTCATGCAAAATTTTAGGTTTGGTTATAGCAGCAGTAAATATTTCTAGCTGTATATAATAGTTTTTTCATTTCCATATTTTTTTGGTATTTTGCAGTAGTAGATAGACTGGATAGGACTCTCATTTTATGTGGGAAATGGCATCAAAACCTATAAAGCAGTAGTTGAGTTTATTCCCGACGAAAGGAAGTCATCTTTGCTCAGAACATTTCAGTATGGACAGGATGCAACAGGTTGAGCAAAGAATGATGCTGCTGCCAGAACAGCCAGATGCTGTGTCAACAATATCTCAGAACTCTCAGGTTTGTGCTTTTGCTCTTTTAAATGCATAATTTTGCTTTTATGCACAACACTTTCTCCTTGATAAGTTAAATTGTCTGGCATTAAATTGAGTAAAATAATAAAGTAGGCTGCATTAATGTGGCTTAATGATAGAGTTTACAAGAGTGTAAGGTAATGTAAGGTAGATAGGCCAGCTGGTTAACCCAATACTGTATGGATCCATTATGCTTCAATGGTTCATTTTGTTGGTTCAATGGCTCAAGAAAGGTGAAACCCCTAAAAGGAGAAAGGGTTAGGTTTACCAAAATTGCAAGACCCTGAAATAGAAGCAGGGGGTTTATAGGAATTGAAATATGTTACATATTTTCAATATGAAAAATTGAAAATGTAAGCTATGGATGGACAGCATCCACTAAAATTTTATGAATACACACACCCACCCAAACCAGTCTCTGAATATTAAAAAAATATTTTACTTCATTTGAATTAGGTCGCTGTCACAAATGTGGCCTTTGGGGGCAGTTTGCCTGTACATCAGACTGTGCATCACATATCTACTATTACTTCTTTATTCAAGTCATAATGTTGTACTGTTTGAATTTATAGAGAATTTTGAATCCACAGTGTCTACTAGGTGGGTTTCACTGAGCATTACCATGCAATTGGTGGTCAACCTGCATTTATCAAAGTGAAAAAATAATGATAATTGTTTTCATTATACATAGTAGTCTTGTATTTGAAAGCAAATATATAAAATTGAGAGATGTAGTTTCATTTTCTTGCTCCTATAAGTGCCAACACTTCTGAAGTTGCTGTTGCCACCATCTGCTGCCCTGTAACATGTGGTGAAACCCACCAATACAATATATTTTTCCCAATTTTGCATGACCCCACATGTTTTAGCACCTAATAACATTTTATAATTTCAATATATAGGAATAGTATGCTGGATATGTGGCACATGCTTTCATTGCCTTTCCGATTTTTGGACAAGTCTGTTCCGAATCGTCTGTCTCTATTAAAACCTATATAATTATGGAACAATTTCACACTAGTACAGATAGAAATGTATATAAATGAAATATCAAATAATATTTAAAAGTACTGGCATAACAATGTAATGACAACTTTTTACACATTTTGCTCTGTGATTGTCTTAACCTTTTATGCACCTGTCAATGTTAAGTCCAAGGGGAGGGACAAACCAAGGGAATTTGACACCATGCATAGTATTGCATACCAATCAGCTGATGCAATGCAAGTGAGTAGTGACTTGCCACTGAGGTCTCTTTCCAACTTGATAGAGATTTTTGACCTGTGGATGGGGAATTTGATACTCACTCAATCAAAAATGTCAAATCCCCATGGGTTTTTTTTGCAAAATCCAAGGAAGAAGTAACTTATTTAATTGTTTGTGATTGTTTGTTGCTAAAATGAATTTATCCTCCTTTTGTTACAAATATATCTTTATAAATTACTGTGACTTACTGATTTGTTCTGTTAGTCAAGCTTGGGTTCCATTAAGTGAGAAAGGCTAATTTTTCTCTTCAGTGGTTGGGTACTGCCAGATAATGGCTCAAATAGTAATTGTCACAATTGCCTTGTTGCAAAATTGTAAAAATAGACTGTTTGCAATTGCAACTGGTCCAGATTTTGTGGTTGTAATTTTAATTAATGGAAATCTGGCTTTATGTTTCCTTTGTATATGTACTAGGGTACTGCCAGTTAGTGCAGTGTTTTCAATAAGAGGCGGTTACCGGCGGTTTACCGCTGCCTATTACCGGCTCCACCCCTGGACCTCACTGGGGGCTGAGCACAACGTTTGGTGACGCCTTGTGTTACCTCACCAGCTCACCCCCCGAAAACTTCTGGCACCCCCCTAGAAATAAATATGAAAATCTGTCTATGCTATTAGGCCTTTCAAAGCCACCTATTTCTTTATTTATTTGCAAAATCTATATCTGTCTTTCATCTGGAAATTTTGAGAACAGACACCTATTTTTGAAATTCAGCCTGCTATGACAATAATTACTGAAAACACTGTTAGTGAGTTAACAAAACAATTTGCCAGTGTCCGGGAGTATTTTACTCTGTCAAACGCCAGACGATTTTACTCTTCCATGGTAGGGTACAATCAGTTGTTAAAGGGGTAAAGCATGTTATTATATCCTGGCAAGAGAACAAAAGATTGTTGATACACTAGAACTGTGGGTACATGCACTTGTGGGCAAGTATCCCTGATACTCTTCACTACTTCATGATAGAAAGTCATATCAGAAAATGTAGGAAATACAATCACCACAGTTGTGGTAAATGAAGAATATCCCCAACCTAAGAATCTTAAAGATTGGGGCACCCCAACCTAAGGGCACCATTAATTAAGCATTATATACAGCTGACAGAAAAATATTTCTAAGCCCAAATATACAACTAACTGACAAACTAGTATAAAATTGAAAATATGAAATTCTAACATTTTTATACAAAATACCCCTTTGCTTTGTGGGGAACATCGAGTAAAAAACAAAGCTTATAGTATTGTGGTTTGACTAGTTTCTACAAATACTCATGGCTAAAATAGGACATTTTTAATACTCATTCTGTACAAGCCTGTAGTAAGGGGACGGTTTTCGTATAAACAATTATAACAAATAAAGTATATTTTATCATTAGTCTTGCCATTTTTTCACGAAATATCCATAGTTATGTCGAGGTATATGTGAACGGTGAAATTAATAAAATATACCTGTCAGCTATACTGGTTACTGCAGCATCGCTTCAAAGTTCAAACACCGTCTTTTCCCACATTTCTCGAGGTTTTAATCTTTGTTTGCTGTCTTTCATGGACGAGAATATCGTGTACGACTTGTACGTCTTCAAATAAATTGTTAAAGGTCGAAAAAATATATCGAAAACTCCAAAACATCGAGATTTCACGGCAAAAGCTGGTTAAATTTATATTTTTTCAAAAACCAGGGGGGTGTGAATATTGTAGCGGGCTCAGAATTGAGCCTGGTCAGTGGTAATTACCATTGGCATTTGGGACCAGTCGTCATGGCAATGACGTCAATTGACGTCAAAATCCGCCATGTTTTTGGCTTCACTTTTCTGCCTGGCATACATTAGCAGCAGCACGTCCTCCAGATATATTTAGCTCAGTGATATTTTCACATGCATGACCGGTTGCGTAATACGAGTGGAAAACGAGTGCGTGGAATTGATGCGTGGTTACCCGCTGCGTGTTTTGGTCATGCATTTTCAGAATTGCATGACTAGCTAATATTATTTTATATTAGGTTTCTTGTTTTCTGATTGGCTTACGATGTTTGCGCACGCGCAATGCGGTTGTTTTTGAAGCAATGGTCATGCAATTTTCGATTTGCATGACTACGGGCAGCCCAACCTGATCACAGCCTCTTTGCTCGAAGCTTTCCGCCTGAGTGAACATGGCTTCAAGTCATTCAGGCATTTCGAGTTTTTCTTCACGCGAAGTTAACGATATTGTTTCGGAGTTGGTGAGAAAATCCTTTTCTGCTTGGGCTACTGCAGTACTGCTGAACAGAATATTATTGTTAAGCAGCGACCAACGCCAGATCTTTCGTCAAGAAAATACTATTTGACCGGCAGGGGACATATCTTCGGTTCGGTGCATGCTATGTAGATGGCAATACCACCGTTCGATTCAGCGTTTTACGATCTCTTTAGAGAAGTAAATTGTGTTTGTTTACAACGCTATGCGGCCAATTTAGCCGCTTTTAAACACTCTGAATTTTGTTTTGTTTACAAATTAGCAATAATATAAACTAATTAAATATTCATTTCGCTTTCCTACCTTTCGTTTACACGGTACAAACTCGTAAGTACCCCCATTCGACGGGTCTTTGTGATATCTTTGAAATGAATCCATTTTTATTACAATACGACATAATCTAGCCCTTTTATGGCAATTCTCGTGAAAATGCTTTCTTTGTTGCGAAGCCGGTATTGTCGAGTGAGCGAAACAGTCAAAATTTAGATATTATTCTGAATGACATCAAGTGATCGTGCTTTTACTAGAGCTGGCCCTTTTCTTTGGAATTCACTCCCACATGAAATTCGTGCTTCGTCTTCACAATCAGTTGAGTGTTTTAAGAGAGACCTTAAGACATATCTTTTTAGGGATGCGTACATTAGTAGTGTTTTTCAAATAGACAATTTTTAACTGTTTTTGAATTATTTGACGAATGAATGTGTAAATATAGTCTAAAAGTAATTTTACGATTTTATCTCTCACTGTTTGTATTTTACCTAGCGCTTTAGAATATTTATAGTTTAAAAGCTTTATAAATTTTAAAATATTATTATTATATTATAAGATAAGTTCGGAACCATACCGTTGTTTTCAATCTTTTTCCAGGTAGTTCAGGGTAGTAGCAAAATATAGGTTCATATTTCCCGTCTCTCATGCTACAAGGAACCAATAAAACCCGTAATTTGCTCAAAAACTTTATTTCTTGTTTTGTGTAAACCAGCCTTATGTTGTGAGCCGGAACAATCAGCTACAAAGAACCGACATTTCCCCCAAATTCTTTCATCGATATAAGGATATATGTTTCCCAATTACGTTTTATACAGTCGATTTCAACTAACTTTTCACTTAGTCTAGGACCTGTATAGGAGTTTGTATGCGTTTCATTTACCACAGGCAATCTCAACTGTTTTAGGGTAATATGACCATGGCGGTCAACATGGCATATGTGCCAAAACCTGAATCCTGGACGAAAGTCCTGAAAATGACCCCGCCCTGAAACGGCAGTGCCGACATAGCTCTAACTTCCGAAAAGCAGAAGCGACAGCCTTTCTGAAGTGCTTATAGTGTTTAGAAGGTTGCTTTTAGGGGTAGTTATTGGAAGGAAAAATTTGTCTAAGTATAATATTTTACAAGAAAATGACCATGTACCACCCCAGGTCAACTGCTAATTATCCATGAAATAACTAATATACCTGGCAGAGATTAAATGTTCTTATTTCCTAACAATTTTTATCATGGGATGAAAAACTATGCTTAATTTAATATAATTATTGTAGATTTCATAAGGATTGACATTGTTTTGTTTAAATATAATACATTTTATTTCACTTACCCCCCACCAAAACACGATTTCGATTGCTTTTTATCGCCGAGTCTCGCAAGTATCATCCAATTGTTGTACTTTTACATAATGATAGATGGCTAAAGAAGATTTCAACCAAGTTTCGTCAAGTTTTGAAGCAGTGCAGTGTATTTTATCTTCGATATTGTGTCCTTCGATATTTCATCAAATAGCGGCCATTGCAATGCCTCGCCGCTTCTCTTCCCGATAAATGCCACTTCTTCGTATTCATATGTATTTAGATTACAGTATCCAAGAGTACTTCATTGTAGAATAGTCCCAATAGAAAAACTAGAGTAGTATAGTCCCACTTGAAAGGAAAAAACCTCCCATAACAAATTTAGGACCAGAATCAAAGACACAAGTTTAAAAATAATTTGAAAGTCACGCGCAATCTTCGCGAAAACTCCTCGTGGGCTACTTGACAGGGGGGGGGCAATATTTTCACGAAACGCTGGTTCGCCACCACAGAACCCAGTAAATATATTACAGTTATTGTATTTTTATGATTTATGAAAAAAACAATAGAAAATACGCAAATATTTATTGTTTTTTTCATAAATCATAAAAATACAATAAATATAATATATTTATTGGGTTCTGTGGTGGCGAACCAGCGTTTCGTGAAAATATTTGTCCCCCCCTGCCAAGTAGCCCACGAGGAGTTTTCGCGAAGATTGCGCGTGACTTTCAAATTATTTTTAAACTTGTGTCTTTAATTCTGATCCTAAATTTGTTATGGGAGGTTTTTCCTTTCAAGTGGGAGTATACTACTCTAGTTTTTTGATTGGGACTATTCTACAATGAAGTACTCTTGGATACTGTAATCTAAATACATATGAAGACGAAGAAGTGGCATTTATCGGGAAGAGAAGCGGCGAGGCATTGCAATGGCCGCTATTTGACGAAATATCGAAGGACACAATATCGAAGATAAAATACACTGCACTGCTTCAAAACTTGACGAAACTTGGTTGAAATCTTCTTTAGCCATCTATCATTATGTAAAAGTACAACAATTGGATGATACTTGCGAGACTCGGCGATAAAAAGCAAACAAGACGGCAAGATATGGCTGAAATCGTGTTTTGGTGGGGGGTAAGTGAAATAAAATGTATTATATTTAAACAAAACAATGTCAATCCTATGAAATCTACAATAATTATATTAAATTAAGCATAGTTTTTCATCCCATGATAAAAATTGTTAGGAAATAAGAACATTTAATCTCTGCCAGGTATATTAGTTATTTCATGGATAATTAGCAGTTGACCTGGGGTGGTGCATGGTCATTTTCTTGTAAAATATTATACTTGAACAAATTTTTCCTTCCAATAACTACCTAAAAGCAACCTTCTAAACACTATAAGCACTTCAGAAAGGCTGTCGCTTCTGCTTTTCGGAAGTTAGAGCTATGTCGGCACTGCCGTTTCAGGGCGGGGTCATTTTCAGGACTTTCGTCCCGGATTCAGGTTTTGGCACATATGCCATGTGGACCGCCATGGTCATTTTACCCTAAAACAGTTGAGATTGCCTGTGGTAAATGAAACGCATACAAACTCCTATACAGGTCCTAGACTAACTAAAATGTTCCGAACTTCGTTTCGAACTTCGGAAATTCGTTGCGAAGCTCAAAAGTTCATAATGAAAGTCAGAACCGGTTTGTAAACTGAGCATTTGATTGGCTGCTTTTTCTCTAGTAATCAATCACAATAATATTAGGTTAGTACAAACATTATTTATTGTAGTATTGTGAGTAGGTTGTTGACAGGTGAAGAGCCACTTTGTGGATACACTGTCAAATAAATCATTATTATTATTATTTTTATTATTATTATGTATGATGATAACGTAAAGCGTGATAATTTGAACACGATCGCTTCTTGAAAATAACCATTCGTGTAGGATTAAAAAACATTCAAAACACTTAAAAGTAATGTCGTTTAGGGGGTTTGGGCGGTCCCTCTTTGAGAACGGTCTGGCTACTGGTCTTCTTGGGCGGCTTCAAAATAACATCACACGTCGGACCTTTTAGTTTTCCCAGGGTGCATTGCACGTACTTTTCCACATGTTTAACGAGGTAGGCCTCAGGTGCCGAGCCTTGGGACAGAACTTGGTAGTGAAAATCTTGAATTTTGAATGTCTTATTGAGTGACGTCTTGGCATAGTCTCGAAGTTGTACGAGCTTTTGTTGCCCCAACATGTACGCGGTCGCTTGACCGGGAACGCCCTGGTAACGAGTGACTTCTTTTTTAGCCAAATCGGAGTCATCCCAGGCGTATTCGGAGAAATACCATAATGCTTCAGTTCTATAAGGGCGAGTTATGGTGTCGGTTAGTAGAGCATAAAGTACGCGAACACAAGTAAAAATTTCACATCTTGTCAACAAGATGACAGACCTGCCAAACCTTGCCTGAAGAAAATCTGGATTGGGAAAAAAATCCTTAAAAGATCTGGAGATCTTGTAATGGATCCAAACCAATCACCGCCTGTGCATTGAACCACGCGGGTCACAGAGGTGAAAGGCACTCGGATTAGTAACATACCTATTCATTCCTCGGTAATGAAGGCCTGTATCAACAATTAAACGCAAAGCTCTCCAAACCTAAAAGATAAAGGACACATTAAAACATTATTAGCGAAGAAAAGATCAAATAGAAATTGACTCGCTAGAAAAAGCTCGTCACATTTTTACCTAACAACGGTCTGTGTCCGAAATTACATTGCAAGTCGCAGCAAAACTTAGCTCGTGTAACATTTATTTTATTTACAATCTTTGTCAAATAAGACAGGTCAGTTCCACAGAGCTTGTTGCTCCATTACGGGTAACCGTAACTAACAAGCACAAAACATTGTTTACAAATTACTGACAAATTACGACACGAATGACATTTGACACAGACTGTTTTGAACGTTTGTGGAACGTCGATGTCATAAATTTGTTCTGCAATGTTCTGGTAATAAGTGAACAGATGCGATTTGAATTGTCCAATAGATATATTAGTTTGACGTAGATGAGATGGTAGGCATGCAGTTAAATGTTCTTGGAGATCTCCAATAAAAACTGTTTTGAAAAGTTAGCGCAGGGACGTGGCGACCGGGGGGCGTGGGGGGTCACCCTAATAATTCTAAATATTAAAAAGTTGGTCAAAAAATGGTTTGTTGTTGATAAAAAAAATATTGAGAAATTATGCGTTGGGACTATGCGCTGAAATTATAAAACGTGCAACGCAAGTACAATAATTATAAATATTAAAGAGTTGGTCAGAACA